>CAUYUJ010009696.1:7500-32719 GCA_963575745.1 Prorocentrum cordatum
CTCATCTCGCACATTCGACTTATCCTCCTCCTGCCGCATCGCTCTTCATCCTGCTCATCATATCAGTATTACATCATCATCAGCCTCCCTCTTGTAGCAAGATGGTGAAGAGGAGAAGGTGGAGTGATGTAGGGAGAATGACGAAGAGGAGGAGAAGGAGGAGGAGGAGGAGGAGGAGAAGGAAGAAGAGGAGTGACAAGTGCAAGGGGAATAATGACTCTTCTAACTCCGCCTCCTGGTTTTCCGCCTCCCCCTCCTTCTCATGTCGCTCTCCCTCTTCCTCTCAGTGTAGGAACAGCACGAGGTGTGATAGGAGGGGAAGGCGGAGAAGGAGGAGGAGGAGGAATGCACGGGGCGTGAGGAGGAGGAGGAGCAGGAGGAGGCGTGACACCTCATCCATCTCCTGCTTCCACCTCCTGCTTCTCCTCCTCCTCATCACATCGCTTTCCACTTTCCCGTCGTCCTACCACTCTTCCTCCTCCTCCTCCTGCTCTCCCACCTCCTCCTCCTCCTCCTCCTCCTCCTCCTCCTCCGCTGCCTCCAACGGGAGAGCATGATGATGAGAAAGACTGACAGAAGGAGGATGAAGAGGACTCCTCATTATACTCCCTCTTCCCATATTCCTCATCGTGCAGATGTTGACTGCCACCAAACCGTACTACACACATATCCGCCGATCTGGCATGTGAGTTTCTGAGAGCGTGGGCTTGAGCTCGCTCAAGCTTCGCTGTGCCGGGGGGGGGACCTCATCCGACCTCATCCGACGCATTCAGTGCTCGGCACCCTCCCCCTCGACGCCGGTCCCCCCCCCGGGGCTGGCACCCCCTGCCCCCCCGCAGGCTCCCCCCCCGTGCCCGTACCTGTGCTCGGCACCCCCTCCCCGATGCCCCCCCCCCGATGCCGGCATCCCCCCTTGCCCCCGGTGCTGGCACCCCCCCCGGTGCCGCCCTCCCCCCCGGTGCCTGCTGGCACCCCGCACCCCCCCCCCCCTCCAGGCCACCCCTCTTCGATGCACGCACCTGTGCTCGGCACCTCCCCCCCCCGGAATGTCGGCGCGGGGGGGGGGGGGGGCGGCACCGGGGGGGGGGGGGCCGTCGCTGGGGGGGGGGGCAGGCACTGGGGGAGCGGGTGCCGGCACCCGCGGGAGAGGGGGGGTGGGCCGGACACCACGAGGGAAGGGGACGCCCACCCCCTGGTGCCGGCGCTCACTCCCGGGTGCTGGTCCCCCCTCCCCGGTGTCAGCACCTCCCCTCCTCCTCCTCCTCCTCCGTCTCCTCCTCCTCCTCCTCCTCGCTTTCCTCTTCCTCCTCCTCCGCCTCCTCCTCTCCTCCTCCTCCTCCTCCCCTCATCCTCGTCCTCCTACCTCCTCTCCTCGTCCTCGTCCTCCTCCTCCTTCCTCCTCTCCTCCTCCTCCTCTCCTCCTCTTCCTCCCTCCTCCTCCCTCTTCCTCTCCTCCTCCACTCCTCCTCTTCCTCCTCCTCCTCCTCCTCCTCCTCTCCAAGCTCACATCACCATCACCACCACCGTCACCATCACCCGCACAATCACCATCACCACCATCATCATCACCATCACCATCACCATCACCATCACCATCACCATCACCATCACCATCACCATCATCATCATCATCATCATCATCATCATCATCATCATCATCATCATCATCATCATCATCATCATCATCATCATCATCATTGTCATCAGCATCGTCAGCATCAAAATCATCAGTATCATCGTCATCATCATCATTAGCATCATCAGCATCACCATCAGCATCGTCATCATCATTAAACATCGTCTTATCATCATCATCATCATCATCATCATCATCATCATCATCATCATCATCATCATCATCATCATCATCGTCGGTCAGAGGGCGTCGTCGTCATAATCGTCGTCGTCGTCAATCGTCGTCGTTAACACGTTCGTCAATCGTAGTAATTATCCCGCTCGTCGACGGTTGGTCGTCCGTTGTCGTCGTCATCGTCCATTCCCACACTCATCAGGAGCGCCCTGGATCGGCGGCACTGGCTGGAGGCCACTGAAATATTTGTTGATCGGGGATAGCACCAAGCCAACATGCGCGGACATCCTGAAAACCACACAAACCAAACAAGCATGTTTAAAGTGGGGTTTGGTGATATCCCCGACCAAAGCAACCAAACAAACATGTGTACATCATAATGTGGTGGCGTTCAACCTCCTCATGAAGATGAATATGGGAAGAGACGGAGGCCTGGCCAACATGTGCGGACCGACTGTAACTAAAAGCACGTGTATAAAAAGGGTTTGGTGATATCCTCGACCAAGGAACAATCCAAACAGCTGTGTATAGCATGGTGTGGTGACAGTACACGTCCCCATGAACTTAAATATGGAAAGGAACGAGGAAGAAGAGAAAGCGGAGGATGAGGACGAGGAAGGCTCGGCGAGATGGGATGTATAGACGAAAAAACATACATGATCATGTGGGGTGCTACCATATATTCTTACATACATCTATTATGCGTACACGCACATATGTGTGTATATATGGGCGATGTCGGAAACCCTGACCCCAAAACTGTTTCCATCTCTTGGGGGTACATCTTTCACTTCCGCCACCTTCCGCCGCCCTTCCGCCGGCTTCCGCCGGCGGAGGCGGCCTCGTTTCACTTCCGCCAGCTTTCCGCCCTTCCGCCGCGGCAGAGATGGCAACTCCTTCGATCCTCGAAGGCAAAGCCTTTTTGTTGGAACGCCCCATGTATAGATTCACCTATATGCGCGTGTATATATATATATATACAGATATGTATATCCCCATAACGTTGCCTCCGATCTCTGCGGGCTGCCTGGCGCTTCATCATGATGCCGTACTTGCGGATGAGGCCCATGCCGCCCGGGCGGCCAGACATGCGCGAGCAGCGGCTGCCCTTGGACCCCGGGATGCCACGCACTGGCCTCGGGCGCGGCACTGGGGCGTGCGCTTTGCTCGGCGACGAGCGAGGAGGGGAAGTGAGAAGGAGCGGGCCTTCTCAGAAGGCTCGGAAGTCCCCGGGCCTCCTGAGAAGTTTTCTAAACCTTCCCCGAAGATACAAGTTATCCCAGTGCGACCCTACCTAGGAGTTGGAGCCCCTAGGAAAGCAGCATTAGTAGTGACAGTAAGGCTAAGCTAAAGCTAGGTTAAAGCTAAGCTAAAGCTAAACTAAAGCTAAGTTGAAGCTAAGCTAAAGCTAAACTAACGCTAAGCTAAAGCTAAGCTAAAGCTAAGCTAAAGCTAAGCTACAGCTAAGCCAAAGGTAAACTAAAGATAAGCTAAAGCTAAGCTAAAGCTAAGCTAAAGCTAAGCTAAAGCTAAGCTAAAGCTAAGCTAAAGCTAAGCTAAAGCTAAGCTAAAGCTAAGCTAAAGCTAAAGCTCCCAGGGGACTGGGGGTACCGCTCCCAGGGGACCGGGGGAACCGCCCGGGGCGGGTTCCACTGCCCGGCCCTTTTAAGCAAAAAGAGTAAGAACCCTTCTAGGCAGAGCCTAGGTAGGG
Source organism: Prorocentrum cordatum (assembly GCA_963575745.1). Lineage (NCBI taxonomy): Eukaryota > Dinophyceae > Prorocentrales > Prorocentraceae > Prorocentrum > Prorocentrum cordatum. Next base: position 11,022 of record CAUYUJ010009696.1, read on the forward strand.
AAAACCTGCTCAGAAGGCGAGAGGGCTTCTGAGAAGTCCCGCCGCCTAATTCTGAGAAGGCCTTCTCCTTCTCACTTCCCCCCCTCGCTCGCCGCCGACTTGCAGCGGGGGGGCGATTCTGGGATCCCTGGGAGGCAACGTCTGGCGGTCTTCGCAAGAACGATCGCAAGCTACTGAACCTGATTGCGCGGCCATCGAGCCAGATCCGGCCAAAATGAGCCCAGGATTCACCTGCATTAATGAAGGGGCCCCAGGACACACAAATAAATACACACAAATAAACAGAATCCCCCTTTTTTCTATATTTTCTGTGTTTCTGTCTTCCCCCCCACTTCCCATATTTTCCCATATTTTCTGGGAAATCGACGATTCGTTGTGTCTGTGTGTTTTTTCCCTCCTGAATGAAACCGGAGTCAGCGGAATTCCGCCGGGCACTGTGCGAGACCTGGGTGGATTTCGACCACGGGTGTGCCAGCGCCGAGGCTGAATCTGGCCTCCCAGGAGCTGCATCCGCGGGATCCTGTGCAGTGCTTCGTCCGCAGGGCCCACGGCAACAATCTGTGCCTAGACTCTCGGGGCCGCAGATCAGCAGCGGCCCTCCACAGACTGTGGGCGCTCAAGTATTTTCGGGAGCGGCCAAGAGGGGGGTGCCCAAGAGGGGGGGGTGCAAATCAGGACCGTCGGCATGTGCGCGGCCCAGCGGGGGGGCCAGGGACGGAATGAAACAAGAAGAGGGGCCATGAAATCTGGGGAAATATCATGGCCCACGCCGTGATATCCACCCCCCCAGTCATCAGCCCCCTCTTTTCCGCCCCCGATCTTTGAGGCAGGTACAGAGCCGAGCGACCGCCCTCCGATCGGCGGCCGGGCGAGCACACGAGCGCGAGATGCCTCGGGCTCGCGCGCAAGGGGGAGCGGCGCGATGGCACGAAGAGCGGTGCAGATCGGAGCGAGCGGCGGATCCCTCCTTCACGAGCCTTGCTGCGGCGGGGTCGCGACGTGCACGAAGCTCGCTCACGGAGCCGTCGCGCCCCTGTATTGGCATGGAACTGGCGCGGACGCGCCGGTGGTGCCCCGGCGGCCCGTCGGAGTCCTGCCGGGTGGTGCTGGGCGGCACAGTCCTCGACGAGAGGTCGTCGTGCTCCTATCTCACCGTTGCGAGCGTCACCGGGCAGCGACTACACGAACACGGGTTGAGTATGGCAAGGGGCGCTGCTTTCGATGCAATGGCAGCGCTCCAAGTCTCAAGACAGCCCGTCAACTCTCTGTGCGATGTAGCACGTCTCGCCCAGCACGTGAGGGTCTGCTGAAGCACCCTGATCAAGTATCTCGCTTGGTCAACTGAGGCGCCCGCGGATTAAATGGGTTGCGAATCACCTGGCGCTGAGATGAACTGAACGAAGAGCACAATAAATTGGCAAGCTTGCCTGCACCGAAACAAGGCCCCTAACATGAGCAAGGCCCCTAACATGAGGAAGCCCCTAACATGGCAAGCTCGACGTGGGCAACAGGAACTGCGCACTGGTATCATACGACCACGACAGCGTCCGACGGCACCAATCGCGAGTAAGAGCACCCGATCGCGACTCGAACCACGAACCACTGGCGAGCCTTGCCCCGCCCCCCAACATGCACAACGCGAACTTGCCTGCTTGCTTGCGCGCGACTCATACACCATGATGGTGGGCAGCCGAACCATAGGGTGTGTTTGTACGAAAGAGCGCGCCCGTCGCACTCCTTACAAAAAGGGGGCCCCCAGCTTCAAGCTGCCCTTTGTTTGGAGATTGTAGCTGGGGGGTCCCAGGCTAAAGGGGGCCGGGCTCGGAAGCTACCCCCCCCTTCTTTTCGGGGCCCGGGGTGAGCCCGGGCTCCCCTTTCCAAAAGGGGGTGGGCTTCCGAAGCTGCCCCCCCTCCCCTCCTTCTGTTTGCTTTTTCAGCTGAGGGCCCTGGCTGAAGAGGGGGCTTCGAAGCTACTTTTCTCCTTTGGTTTTCGGCGCCCCGTTGGAGTTCGGCGTGCTTGTGGTTTCTGGTCTCTTTATTGTTCGGCGATTCGTTGGTCTTCGGCACCCCATTTGGCCTTTGGCGCCCCAATAGTTTTCGGCGCCCCTTTGGTTTTCGGCGGTCCTTTTGTTTTCGGCGATCCTGTGGTTTTCGGCGCTCCTTTGGTTTTTGGCGTCCCTTTTGGTTTTCTGCGCACCCTTTTGGTTTTCGGCGCCTGTTGTCGATGTTCAGCGCCGCCTTTGGTTTTTGACGCCCTTTGGTTCTCGACGCCCTTTTGGTTATCGGCGCCCCTTTGGTGTTTCGGCGCTATTTTGGTCTTCGTCGCATCGTTGGTTTTCGGCGTACCTTTGGTTTTCGGCTTTGGGTGTTCGGCGCTCTCTGATTTTCGGCGCTCCGCTCCTTTTGGTTTTCGGCGCTGCTCTGGTTTTCGGCGCTCAATGGTTTTCGGCGCATCTTTAGTTTTCGGCGCCCTTTTGGTGTTCGGCGCCTCTTGGGTTTTCGGCGTTCTTCTGGTTTTTGGCACCTTTTGGTTTTCGGCGCCCCTTTGCTTTTCGGCGCTCTTTTGGTTTTCGGCGTCCCTTTGCTTTTCGGCGTTTTTTTTGTTTTCGGCGCTTCGTTGGTGTTCGGTTCCTTTTCTGGTTGTCGGCGCCCTTTCAGTTTTCGGCACCACTTTGGTTTTCGGCGCTCCTTTGGTTTTCGGCGCTCCTTTGGTTTTCGGCGCATCGTTGGTTTTCGGCGCCCCTTTGGTTTTCGGCGCTCCTTTGGTTTTGTGGCGCTCCTTCTGTTTTCGGCGCGCCTCTGGTTTTCGCACCCTCTGGGTTTTCTGTGGCCCTTTGGCCCCTTGGTTTTCGGCGCTCCGTTGGTTTTCGGTGCCCTTTTGGCCTTCGGCGCCCCTTCCTTTAACCCAAGAGGGGGGGGGGCTTGCAAACCCCCCCCCCCACGCCCCTCTTTTAGGGGAGGTGGGGGGCCGGCCCCGCCCCCATTCCAGCCAAAACGTGGGAGAGGGGGCGGGGGGAGGGGCTTCCGGCAGGGGGGCACTTAGCTTCAGCTTTCGGTCATGGGACATGCCGATGTCAGGGGGACCAAAAGTGGCATAAGCATAAAAATTCGGCGGTCCGCGCGGATATCTCGGATCGGCGCTGGACCCCCCTCCCTGGCGCGCGGAGCGCGCCAGGGGCGGTGCCGGAGGCGCCGCCGGGGGGCCCCAACGCCGACCCGACAAATCCGCGCGTACCTCTGAGCTTTCATGTTTGTGCCGCTTTTGTTCCCCTATGACAACAACACAGAGAGAGCCCACTGCACGGCCCCGCCACGCAAGACCAAACCACCAAACCACGCGATCCGCCCAAACCAACAGCAGCAAAACTGAGCTGACGGAGCGGCGCCAAAATCGCTTCCCAGTCGAAGCCAACCAAGTAAAACCTGGACAGCCCACTACTCGCGGCCTCTACATTCGGGGGTGGCGGCGGCCGACGACCCGCAGAATGGCAACCGCCGCCACCGAGCTCCGGCGCGCACAGGCTCCGTGGCGGCCCGCTCACGGCCTCGCCGGGGCGAGCCGAGCGCGCCCGCCTCGGCAGTGCAACTGGGGAGGCTCATGGGAGCCGCGGCGCACGTGCCGAGAGGACTGCCCCCTCCTCCTCCTCCTCCTCCTCCTCCTCCTCCTCCTCCTCCTCCTCCTCCTCCCTCCTCCTCCTCCTCCTCCTCCCTCCTCCTCCTCCTCCTCTCCTCCTCCTCCTCCTCCTCCTCCTCCTCCTCCTCCTCCTCTCCCCTCCTCCTCCTCCTCCTCCTCCTCCTCCTCCTCCTCCGCTCCGTAGCCATTTTGGCTCAAGCCATTTTGGCTCAAGGCCAAAATGGTGACCATTCCACTGCCGATCTGGGGTAGGCTCCCAAAGCTTTCAGTGCTCTTCATATTTGCAGCCACACCCACGGGCGAGCTGCCGCCCACTGCAGCTACACTCAGGGGCGAGCTGCCGCCCATTGCAGCTACACCCAGGGGCGAGCTGCCGCCCATTCCATATCTCTCCCTCGCGTGGCTCGCGAGAGCTCCTTGGGAAGCAGTGGGACGATGGCCGCCGCGGACCGCGGTGGAGGAACCGCCCCTGCTGACGGAGGAGCTGCCGCCAACGGCGGCACCAGGCCGCGACGTGCACGCCCTGAAGGTGGACGAGGATCGCCAGCGAGGTTCGCTGGCCAGTACACGGTCTGCAAGCAGTGTCGATACCGATGGACGTGGAAGGGCAAGTCCGAGTGCTTCTACTGTGGCAAGCTGCTGGCCCCATCACCCGCTGAGCACCGCCAGCCTGCTGGGGCGTGGGCAGGAGTCAGCAAACCACCGCCGTGGAAGGAGCAGCCAGTGGCCGTCGCCCCGACCAGGGACGCCATCATCGCCACGCTCAGCACGCTCCTCAGCGACACCAAGCACGCCGAACTCGTCGGCAACCTCAAGGACGCCCTCCAGCAGCCCGACAAGCCGCAGCCTGCCCGCACGGCAGAGCAGGTGCTCCAGTCGGCGCTGTCAGTCCTCACAGACAGGGAGAAGAAGTTCAAGCAGTCGGTCGACGACGTCGAGGCCGCCAAGCAGTGGTACGATGACGCCGTGGCCAAACAGGAGCAAGCCGCCCTGGACCTCGTCCAGGCACAGAACGCATGCGCCAAGGCGCAAGCGGACCACAGCGCCAAGCTTGCTGGAGCTGCACGCGGAGCACCACAAGCGGGATCCCAGGAAGCCTTGGGACGACCTCTCCATCTACGACGAGGGCACCCGAGCCCAGATGGAGCGCCTGGCCGAGCTCAACAATGGTCAAGAGAAAGTACGGGAACTCCTACGCCAAGCCAAGGAGTCCACTACCAACCCAGCGAAGCGGAAGAAGCCGAGCGGGGAGGAATCAGCTGCTCAGCAACCTCATCCTGAACCCGCTCCCGCTCCACCAGACGAGCACCAGCCAGCGGCCGCACCTGGAGGACAGGCACAACCTGGCGCGCCAGGAGGCTCTGCCGCCCCACCTGCCGAGCCACGCCAGCCTGGAGGGGCCGCCCCTGCTACCGACGAGCCCTCCGAGGAGGACCGCAAGGCCGCCGCCGAGCTCATCGCCACCGCCACGAGGGCCAGGGAGCTGGCCCACGCAGCTAAGGGCGTGGGCAAGGGCGCCACCATGGCGCCAGCGGCAGCGGCAGGAGCCCCACCGTCGCTGGGGTAGCCACAAGCGGCCGCAGCGGCTGAGGGGGCAGGGGAACCGCGCCAGGGGGCTCCCCACGGCAGGTGCACCCGCCCCAGAGGCCGAGCGTGCGGCCCAGATCCTGTTCGGCAGCGTAACGGTTTGGGGGCCACAGGCCGCCAACTTCTGTCGCAACGCAGGCCGCAAGTACCACCTCATAGCGCTGGCGGGGACCCACGTCGACGCGTGCGGCATCACCGAGCAGAATGGAAAGCTCGCCATGGACGGCTGGAAGCTGTCGGCCACGCCCGCGGTGGCCACCAACAAATCGGACAAGGGGACCCATGGCGGCGAGTGGATCCTCACGCGCAGGGACGCGGCGGCGACCACGTTCGAGGGCTACAGGGAGTACTACGTCGAGCGCTACAAGAGGCAGCCGTTCGTGGGCTTCACGCCGACAGTCCCCCACTCCAAGAGCGGCAACATAGTCATTATAGCGGCGTACCTGCGCCCTGGCCTACGGGGCCAAGGCGCGAAAAGGGACATCCTGGTCTCCATCTCCACGTTTGTGGACATGCTCATGGACCCGTGGATCATCCTGGCCGACTGGAACTACGAGCCGCGCTGGTGGGACAACAAACCGTGGCTCACGCGATGGAACGGCACTATCCTCACCGACCCAAGCTGCGAGGCGACGTGCGACAAGGGCTCGGGCGCCGTGTACGACTACGCGATTGCACGAGCGGGCATCGCCACGCACGTCGGGATCGAGGCCATCCACGACGTCCCCTGGAAGACCCACTGCGGCATCCAGATCACGGTGGGCACCGCCGAGCCGTGGCAGTACAAAGCTATAAAGGTTCCCAAAGCCCTCCCCGCACGAGCCAGACCTAGGAAGGTCGCGGGCCCGAGCAGCAAAAGGTCCAAGGCTCGTGCGGAGGCGTTGCGAACCAGGAGGGACAGGCTACCAGAGCACCTGCGCGACGAGTTCGACGCCCTCTACTTCGACCGCGAGACGGCCAAGGAAGACCCCGCCCCTTCGTGATCCCACAGCACTGTTGGGACGCCGCTGCCGACGAGGTCAGCAACTTCCCGAAGTTCGATGGCGCTAAGGTCGGCACCAAGGAGGGCAGGGGGCACATCTTCCACAACCATGCGCCGAACCTCGCGGAGAACATCAACTCGAAGTACGCGCAGTGGGTCGCGACCCTGGAGCTCGCCTTCCTGGAGACGCACGCGGCCCCCGTCGAGGACAGGGCCAAGTACCAGGGCAGGGCGGAGGGGTACAGGGCCACCAAGCAGACGATGAAGGCGTCGCCTGGCAGAGCGTACCTCAAGGACCTTGAGGCTACATGGTGGCAGCACCTCAGTACCCTCGTGGTGACGTACTCTGCGCTGGTCACCAACGGCAAGCACCCCATTGCCCGCCAGCACATCCACAATACAGTCATGAAGAAGCTGGACGACCTGGAGAACCCTGAGTTCTCCAAGGAGCTCTTCGGCAGCAAGACCGACCCGCAGGAGATCGAAGAGTGGAAGACCCAGCTGGTAAACCTCGAGTACTGCGACGCGGCGGACCTGCACCGCGTCAGCGCCACCACCATCTAGTGGACCCACAAAGCCATGGCGAGAGCGGCAGGCAGAGCGCGGAAACGGTATCTCGACTGGGCGAAACAGGCGTGGAAGGACTCACCAGGAAAGCTGCACCGCATCGTCGCCGACCCCAAGGCGCCGCGCCTGGAGGACAAGCAGCCTCAGAGAACGGTGGGCGACCCGTCCACGCTCATGAACCACTCTGCCGATACCTGGCGCTCCATCTGGGCGTCCGACAGCTACAACGTCAAGCAGATCATCAGCGCGTGCGAGAAGGCCGTGCGGCTCGCAAAGGAGGACCCCCCCCCCCGCTAATCGAGCCGCAGCACATGCAGGCCACTGTGCGCACCGCCGACCCGAAGAAGGCGAGAGGAGTCGACAACATCGGCCCCATCGACATCCAGAGGCCCCCCGAGAAAGGGATCCAGGAGCTCGCCGAGATCTACAACCAGGTGGAGGCCAACGGGCTGTGGCCTCAGCAGCTTTGCGCCACCAGTGGGGCCATGGCCCCCAAGCCCGCAGGTGGAGAGAGAATATTGGGCATGCTCACCACAATCCCCAAGACGTGGGCCAAGGTCCGCTCCAGCGTAACCGACGAGTGGTCCAGGGAGCCCGGGGGGTTCTGGGACACCGCCATCAGAGGATCCAGCGCCTTAAGGGCAGCGCTAGTAAGGGCGCTACTTGACGAGACGGCGGCGACCTTCGGCGTGGCCTTCGCGACCTTGCTGATGGACGTAGAGAAGTTCTACGACTCGGTCTGCTACGAGGCCCTCTACGAAGCCGCGATCGGGGTCAAATTCCCCCCGATTGTCGTGGCGATGGAGGTGCAGCTCTACCTGGCGCCCAGGTACTTGCGGATGCACGGCTGGGTCAGCGACATCATAGACGCCGAGAGGTCCATAGCCGCGGGCAGCTGCAATGGCGGCAAGCTCGCCAAGGTATACCTGGGGCCGATCCTGCAGAGGGCCCACACCAACCACACGCACGCTGGCCCGTGGACGTTCGTGGACGACACGGTCGCGAGGACAGAGGGCCAAACCAAGAAGGTCATCAGTGATCTCATCGGGGTTGGCGCCGACCTATTCGAAGGAATGACGGGCGCGGGGCTCAGGGTCTCCCCCAAGACCACCGCCTCCAGCCAGACGATCGCCTACGCAGTGCACGACGGTCTCAAGAAGAAGGGCTACCACGTCAAGGTGGCCAACAGCGCGGTCGACCTTGGCATCGACGTGGGAGGCGCCAAGAGACGGGTTGTCGCCACGGCAATCAAGAGGGCCAGGACCGCGAGGAGGCGTACTCACCGCATCGTGGCCAAGGTCAGGAAGCACGCCTCCCTAGCCAAGATCGCGAAGGGCTTGTGGAACACGGGATCCAGGCCGCAGGGGACCTACGGCCACCAGATCATGGGCCTCGCCCCGGCGGCCATCCTCGACCAGAGGCGCCATGCCGTTCAGGCCACGGCGGGGAAGGTCCCTGGCCGCTGCCTCTCCACAGCCCTCGCCGTCGCCATGGGGAAGAAGGACCCCGCGATCGAGCTCAGGCGCCAGTCAATCGCCGAGTGGCTCAACTTCTGGATGCAGTACCCAGAACACCACAGTCGGGTCACGCAGGCGTGGAAGCGGATATACGACAAGTCGATCAAGTACGGCAACAAGAAGTGGAGGAAGGTCAAGGGGCCCATCTCCGCCATCCAGGCTATTCTCCTGGACGCAGGATGGACCTGCCCGACGCCGACGGAGCGGTCGCGACCTCCGTGGGCAGGCGAGACCTACTCGCAGGAGTGGCAGCTACCCCACAGTGGCCAGGCCGACTGGGAGGACAAGCGCAACGACGTGGACCCCGCGGAGTTCGTCCACGAGTTCGGCCTCTCCCTCGAGAAGAGCCTGTGGAGGGATGCTGCCAAACACCCACACGGAGAAGGACTGCAACGAGGGGGCCCAGACGCCCACATAGTTGCCAACGAGATGGGGAAGTTCACGAGGAAGGGCCAGCACGACCAGGTGGCCCTCAACCTGTGCGTGGTCGCGGGGGCGCAATGGCCCAGAAGCCGACTCATCGAGACGGGGTGCAACGCTACTCCAACGTGTCCCAGGTGCGGTGGGGCAGACGAGACGCTCATGCACAAGGTCTGGCTGCGCCCGTGCAACCGCGACCACGAGGACTACACGGATTCTGACGCCCTCATGCCCTCTGCCCTGGCGGGAGCAGAAGCTGCCCCCGCATACTGGCTCCGCGGCCTGCCTGCGTGCGATGACACGCACCCGCTCTCTGCATCGTTGGGAGGGGACGGCGGGTGGAGCTGGGTTGGGCGGGAGTGGGAGGATTGCGTCAGCAGCGACGGCACCCTCACCCTATTCGGGGACGGCTCGTGAGGTCAGTACAGTGATGACCCACGACGCCGAAGAGTGGGGACCGCCTGTGCCGCCATGAAGTGCCTCTTCGGGGAGTGGGTCCCCTGGGGAGGCATCATTTCGGGCCTCGAGGGCCCCTTTCAGACTGTGCCTCGTGCTGAGCTGCTGGCTTTCGCGCTTGCCCTAGAGCACTGGGACGGTGATCTCTGCTTCATCACAGACCACCTCCCGTTATGTGACGGATGGCGGTCGAATCGACACTTGCGCCCCCGCGATGGCGCCAATCAAGATTTGTGGGCACGTATTGCTAAAGCAATACGCGCACGTGGTAGTAGGCAGCTCTCGGTGATCTGGATGCCCTCACACAGCGAGGAGTCACCTGGCCTCGCCTCTGACCCTGTGCGCTACTTTCACACCATTGGTAATGCGACGGCCGATGCATGGGCTGGGGTAGCGGCCCAGAGGTCCTACGAGGCAGCGCTCGTGGGACAGGCCCCTCCCACGGACCTGCACGATGCACAGTGCACCCTCATCCGCAGGAGGGCGCGCCGAGCCCTAGCTGACACGCTTGCAGTAGACCCCTGGGTGGCGGAGCGACCCTCGCAGGCCAAAGGCCCGCGTCTCACCAAGCTGCAGCTAGCCATGCGATCGAGCCAGCACGCCTTTGAGCTCAGAGCGGGCAAGTATCTCTGCTCGCGGTGCGGGCTCACCACCGACAAGCGTAAAGTACGCCAGGCCTGCGCCACGCCGTGCGCCCACCAGACCCACCTTCCGTCCGCCAGCGACCAGATAGTGCCAGTACAGGGCACCATCACCATCGCTGGCCGCGAGCTGCACGCCAGCCATAAGCTTCATGCCATGCAGAAGTACCGCCTGTATTTTTTTGTCGCGGGTGCGGCAAGACGGCCACAGAAGACCCACGCCACCTCGCCGCACCCTGCGCAGGCGTTGTTTCGAAGAAAGGGCGAGAGAACCTCGCCAAGATTGACAAGGGAGAATTTACCCGCGCCCACGCGGGGCGCGATGGCCTCACCAAATTTTTGCGAACAACTACCCACGGCATAGCCGTGGAAGAAATTTCAGCTGCCGCGGCGCCTGCCGCTGCAGTCGCCACTTCTAGCCAGGGCTAGGATGCGTTCGGCATCGCCCGAACTTCGCACCTGGGTGCGCTCGGTCTGTTCCTCTGTTCCTCCTCCTCCTCCGCCTCCTCCCCCTCCTCCTCCTCCTCCTCCGCCTCCTCCTCCTCAGGTGCCAGAGACTCTGACCGCACGTTTGCCACGCTGTCTCGAGCTGCGCAGGGCAAGACACGTGGAGGACAGGACGGGGCAGGCAGGCGACGACGTGTGCCCGGGGGGGGCGGCCCTCGAAGAGCTCGGCGGGGGAGCCAGAGCCCCGAAACTCAGCGGTCGTAGCACACGGTTACTTTACGATCTCGAGTGTGTAAGCCAATGGGTGAAGGGCGCAGGGGGCGCTCAGCCTTGGGCCCTGAGGCGTTGAACTGAGCCCCGCGTGGCCCCGATGGGGACCTTTGGGAGAAAGGCCTGTCGCTCTGGGCTATTCGGTCGTCCGTCATCGCGAGGGGGACCAAGGAGCGCGTGGATTGAGCCCTCTTCCTCTCTTCTCAATCTCCTCTTCCCCATCGGCCTCCTCTCTTATATTATCCTCCTTCTCCTCCCCTGCCAGAGGCCTTGCACGGAGACCTGAATCGCAGCACCAACGCGCAATTTTGGGCCAGGGTGTGCTTCCAGACGCCATGCGTGGCGAAGGCCACGGCGACGAAAACGAACCAGAACTGACGGCGGCAGCGACGCCAAGAAGGGAGCGTTGAAAATGACGGTGCTGACGTCAATTATGATTACAACATTTGTAGCATCTCCCGGATGCTAAGACCCAGACCGCTGCGCAGTATGAAATAATGATGATGACGATGCCAGCATGGTTTCAAACGCATGTCGTTAGATATTGAGCGGTAGTGACATGCACGACGAAGCCGATCGCACAGTCGTGCAGTTTGAAAGCGCACACGTGGTGTATGCTACCTCGCACAGATGGTTCTTACGCGAAAAGATGCCGCAGCTGACGGATGCATTCGAACTCGTATCCCCCCTTGCTCGTTTACAGTGTTGCGTTTGCGGTGCTAAACTATGTCGGTCTGTGAGGTTGTGCCCGTGTGGCAATATGAATTGTGGTGCTGTGTTTGGTGTGGCACAACGCAACCACCTTGCAGTAAGATGCTGCTCCGCACACTCTCGGCAACGCTGCAGAGATAAGTGAAGCGTACCAACACGGCCTTGAGCAATCAGAATTGGCACAGCCAACTTGCAGCCACAATCAGCATCGTCACTCCTCGTATGCTCATCTCAGAGGGACAATGCTAGAATCACGTCCTGCAGAGTGGCTCACAACCGCCTGACCTCGCGTTAGACTCGCGTGTCGTTTAAGCGAACCCAGTCACATTGCAATCGCCTTGAGAGCTGCTCAGTCTCCCCATCGGGAATCCCGTCCTCTTACCGCAGAGGTGGTACAGAGGGGCGACAGCGGAAAAAAAGGCGCACATAACACAGCCGCGCCCGGCCGTCGAACGGCTGTTACCACACATGCTGATGCAGCAGCCTATGCGCGCACCACGCCGCCTGTGTACACCACCGTGGCAGTGTTCATGTGAACCACAGCGCCTGCGTGTGCAACTGTGAGCGCGCCATGCCACAACGATTTTGTACACCATAGCTACGTCCATAGCAGCACGCTACGCGGGCACTGCAGCGACCGTGTACCACATGATGCGCGCGCACACCACGGCAGCCGCGCGCATCGCGGCGGCTGACTCCTGCGTGCACCAAGTTGTTTGTGTACGCCACAAAGCTCGCGTCACCTCGAAGGGCCTGGTGGGACCCAAACATCCAAACTCGTGGGTTTGGGGGGTGGGGCGCGAACGTCGGAGGTGAGGGGGTGAGATCGAAGTGGAACGGAGAGCCCCCCTACCGGGAAATCGATTTCGGTTTCGTGTTCGTGCGTGCCGTGCGCGCGGGCGAGGCGAAGCTGCGTGGGCGGGCGAGAGGAAAGTCTCCTGTGGCTGAGGCGCGGCCGGACCAAATGATTCTCCGCCGGGCGGCCGGTGGCGCGCGGTGTCCCGCCGGTGTCCCGCTGGTGTCCCGTCGGTGTCCCTGTGGCTGAGGCGCGGCCAGACCAAATGTGTCTCTTTTGGGCGGCCGGTGGCGCGCGGTGTCCCGCCGGTGTCCCGCCGGTGTCCCGCGGTGTCCCGCGGTGTCCCGCGGTGCCCCGCGGTGTCCCGCCGGTGTCCCGCGGTGTCCCGCGATGATGATGATGATGATGATGATGATGATGATGATGATGATGATGATGATGATGATGATGATGATGATGATGAGATGATGATGATGATGGTGATGGTGATGGTGATGATGATGATGATGATGATGATGATGATGATGATGATGATGGTGGTGATGCTGATGATGATGATGCTGATGATGATGACGATGATGATGATGATGGTGATGCTGCTGATGATGATGATGAGGACGATGATGATGATGATATGATGATGATGGGGTCCCGATGATGATGATGATGATGAGGATGATGATGATGATGATGATGTCGATGATGATGGTGACGATGATGATGATGATGCTGATGGTGTCCCGATGATGAGGATGATGATGATCATGATGATTATGTTGATGATCATGATGATGACGACGATGGTGTCCCGATGATGATGAGTATGATGATGTTGATGTTGATGATGCTGATCATGATTGTGTCCCGATGATGATGATGATGATGATGAGGTTGATGATGATTATGCCGTCCCGATGATGATGATTATTCTGATGGTGATGATGATGATGTTGATGATGATGGCGTCCCGATGGTGATGATGATGATGATAATGATGATGATGATGCTGATGTTGGTAATGATGATGATGGTGCCCCGATGATGACGATGATGATATTGATGCTGATGATGATGTTGATGATGCTGATGATGATGATGTCGATGATGAGGATGAGATGATGATGATGGTGTCCCGATGATGATGATGATGATGATGATGATGATGATGATGATGATAATGATGGTGATCATGATGGTGTCCCGATGATGATGCTGCTGCTGATGATGATGATGACGATGACTGTGTCCCGATGCTGCTGATGATGATTATGATGATGATGTTGATGATGATGATGATTGTGATGATGGTGATGATGATGATGATGACGGTGGTGTCCCGATGATGTTGATGACCGTGATGATGATGATGATGTTGGTGTTGATGATGAGGACGGTGTCCCGATTATGATGATGTTGGTGATGATGATGTTGATGTTGATGTTGTTGTTGATGATGATGATGATGGTGACGTTGATTGTGATAGCGGTTGTGATATCGATAGTGAGATCGATAGTGAGACCGAATGTGATATCGATTTTGAGATCGATTGTGAGATCGATTGTGAGATCGATAGTCAGATCAATTGTGAGATAGATCGAGTGAGATCGATTGTGAGATCGATCGAGGGAGATCGATCGAGCGAGACCGATACTGAGATCGATAGTGAGATCGATAGTGAGACCGATCGAGTGAGACGTTGGTTCCTCCCCCCCCGAACCTCCTTATCACCCGAAGGGTGGTCGTATAGGTATCAAAATTGATTATGTGAGCTTTTCTTGTGACTGGTGTTATTTTGCCCTGGGGCATGGCTCCCGCGCTGAGGGCCAAGAACGCCTGTACACCACGCAGCCGACTCGCGCCTCCACGCCTGCGTCCACAAGCCCTGCCTGTGGTCGCTAGAGCTGCCGCAGCGCAGTGGACACCGCGGGGACCAGGGGCCTGCGGATCTGGATAAGAATCTGGACTGAGAGGCCCAAGGACACACAAATAAATACACACAAATAACCAGATTCGTTATACTTTCCCACATATTCTGGGTTTTTGTCTCCCCCCCCACTTCCCATATTTCCCATAGTTACTTTCCTGGGAGTCGACGATTAATTGTGTCTGTGTGTTCTTTCCCCTCCTGAATGGAGCATTCGTGAAGCCACCCATGGACTTGACGCGCGGACGCCAAATCCATGGATCGGGGGAGGTGTCCTCCCCAAAATGCGGCCGGTGCCGCCTCGCTCGAGGGCGGAACTCTGCGATTTCCCCTGGAAGCGGGGACCCGTCACCAATCCACGCCCCCTTGATCCACGTCTGCGAGCGCCCGGTTTTCTTCTTCCTCCTGCTCCGCTTCCTCCTCCCCCCCCCTCTTCCTCGCACGCGTCGCAGGTGGTTGTCGTCGTCGTCCTTCTCCTCCTCCTCGTAATCTACCCCATTGTTCCCTACCTAGGCTCTGCCTAGAAGGGTTCTTACTCTCTTAGCTTAAAGGGGCCGGGCAGTGCACACCGCCCGGGCGGTTCCCCCAGTCCCCGCCCCGCGGTTCCCCCAGTCCCCTGGGAGCTTTAGCTTTAGCTTTAGCTTTGGCTTTAGCTTTAGCTTAGCTTTAGCGTAGCTTTAGCTTAGCTTTAGCTTAGCTTTAGCTTAGCTTTAGCTTAGCTTTAGCTTAGCTTTAGCTTAGCTTTAGCTTAGCTTTAGCTTAGCTTTAGCTTAGCTTTAGCTTAGCTTTAGCTTAGCTTTAGCTTAGCTTTAGCTAGCTTTAGCTTAGCTTTAGTTTAGCGTTGGCTTAGCTTTAGCTTAGCTTTAGCTTAGCGTTAGCTTAGCGTTAGCTTAGCGTTAGCTTAGCTTCAGCTTAGTTTTAGATTTAGCTTAGCTTTAACTTAGCTTTAGCTTAGCTGTAGCGCAGCTTTAGCTCAGCTTTAGCTCAGCTTTAACTTAGCTTTAGCTTAGCTTTAGCTTAGCTTTAGCTTAGCTTTAGCTTAGCTTTAGCTTAGCTTTAGCTTAGCTTTAGCTTAGCTGTAGCTTAGCTGTAGCTTAGCTTTAGCTTAGCTTTACTGTTACTACTAATGCTGCTTTCCTAGGGGCTCCAACTCCTAGGTAGGGTCGCACTGGGATAATATTTTTTACTAGTTTTGAGTATTCCTCCTGTAGAGGAACATGCATGCCCGACTTAAGACGAGCCCCATAGCGCGTGCTGCAGTATAGCGGAATGGACGAAGACGTGTTCAAAGAATCGTGCGGATCGCAGCTCCTCCTGTGGCGAGTTCAAGCCCAACTGCGAGACCAATAGCCCTGCGGTCCGACGACTCCCGTAAGCCGACGAATCAAGGGAGACAGAACAGGGCGAAGGCACCACTGCGTACCGGCGCCTGCCCTGGCAACCGTGGGGGGGAGGGGGAAGAAGAGGAAGAGGAGGAGGAAGAGGAGGAGCAGGAGGAGGAAAAGGAACAGGAATCTCGCCAGCAAAGTGTGGTCCTGCAGTGGACCGAAGACCCACCCCTACGCTCGTCGAGAGGTTCTGCGAAAAGGAAAAGGAAGAGGCGGAGGAGCGCCTGTGTGTGCATGTCTCGCCTGGACACATCAAATTCAACACGTCAGTTGTTCGTGAGTATTCATTTTTGTTATGGCCCTTGGCACGGTCCCCCCGTTGCTTGCGTGCACAACAGTGCTTGTGCATACCACAAAGTTGGACTCCACCACGCCTGCGTGCACCACAGTTGCCACCACATTAAGATGTGGCGAATTCGCCCACCCGAACCAGAACCCCTGATGAATTACCCCAAACTCGCGCTCACGAGGCCCGAATCCCTGATCAATTCCACCGGATTCGCGACCCCGAAGCCAGAACCCACAGTACGTCACGCCAGATCCTCGCTCCAGAAATCATACCCTGTTAAATTAAACCAGATTCGCCATCCTGAGGCGAGAATCCCTGTTGATTACTCAACACTTATGACCCCGAAAGCAGCATCGATTGTAGATAGCAGCATTTTTGTAAAATGCACCAGTCCAGTGCCCTTCGAAGCCCGCATTATTTCGCCAGATCCGCACTCACGGAACCAAACCCTTTCGCACCTTATAGCTCGCACCACAAATGTTGTACCACATAGATTGCGCACACATATATGGCAAACCATATATTGCACAACAAAGTTCAGGTGTTGCACATCATGGATTGCGTATCATATGTTTCACAACATAGAGTGCAAAACGTGTGTTGCTAGAAACACGCTAGTACGGGCCCACGATGGCTAATATGCGTATAAGTGCCCGCACTGGGAAAGAGATAGAGACAGAGGAAGAGAGAGAGAGAGAGATGGGAAAGAGAGAGAGAGAGAGAGAGAGTGAGAGAAAATAGCGAGAGAGAGAGAGAGAGAGGAAGAGAGACAACAACAACACACAACGCATGTAACCACAAACCAGCAAGAACAACAGCAAGCCGATTGGGGGCCTCCTGCTTCTGGCTGCCGCCGACGAGGGCTGTGTGGCCTCTGGAGCACGCGCCGCTCTCGGCGGGGGCAGGCCGCTCTGGCGTCAGATGCACGCGCTTGCCGGAACGCGTTTTGTTCGGGGGCCGCATGCGAACCCTACCCCTACCCCCACGATTTTTGAGGGGGAGGGTGGAGTTCACTCCGTTCGGGAGCTCCCGAGCCAAGTGAACCCCACCCTCCCCCTCCAAAATCGTAGGGGGTAGGGGTAGGGTTCGCGTGCGGCCCCCTATCTGTAGCTGAACTTCGGCAGACGAAGAGCACAGCAGAAGGAAGCGGCACCACGCAAGCCCGCTTCCCTGTCATCCTCCCGGCTGCTCCCGTCACGAGCTCGCTGCCTCCTCCTCCTCCTCCTCCTCCTCCTCCTCCTCCTCCTCATCCTCATCCTCATCCTCCTCCTCCTCGTCCTCGTCCTCGTCCTCGTCCTCGTCCTCGCCCTCTTCCTCCTCCTCCCCCTCCTCCACGAAGAGCACAGCAGAAGGAAGCGGCACCACGCAGACCGGACTCCCCGTCCTCCTCCCGGCTGCTCCCAGCACGAGCTCGCTGCCCCAACACGCCAAGGGCCTGTGGCCCACTCCGTCTGCAGGCCGCCGCCAGCTGCACAGACTCCACGCTCGACCCCGACGGCGTGTGCCAAGACGCCGACGGACCGTGATTCGCACTTGCCTTAAGTCGGGCGTGTCCCCCTGCAGAGGGGTTTTCGACGGGAACTAAAAAATACTCGAAAAAAACTCCATAATGGTAGAAAAACACCCCCAAAATAGTCCCCCGACTATTTTTTGACTATTTTTGAATATTCCCCCTGTAGAGGGACAGGCCCGACTTAACGCTGGCCACACAGACCACGCTCGACCTCAACGACGTGTGCCAAGACGCCGACGGACCGTGATTCGCACTTGCCTCGACTGGAGCGGCAACATGCATGCAGAGGAAGCACAAGGTGTCCTCTTTGAGCATTGTGAAGGGGCCCCAGGACACACAAATAAATACACACACAAATAACAGGATTCCCCATATCTTCCCATATTTTCTGGGTTTTCGTCTTCCACCCCACTTCCCATAGTTTCCCATATTTTCTGGGGAATCGACGATTAATTGTGTCCATGTGTGTTTTTCTCCTCCTGACATTGGTGCATCCCATCAGAGCACAATCGAGTGGCAAACCGCTCGGGCCGGTTGCCTGCGGTGTAGAGCACGTTCACTGGCTCGGCAGCATCGTACCCCTCCTGCTCAAGGGTAAGAGCGTCCTGAGGTCGGCTTGGGATGCGGCGTATCGCAAACCGAAAAAGATGTGGGAGGTCACATTTCTTCTTCTCGTCCTCATCATTACCCGCCCCGCATCCTCATCCTTCTCCTTCTCCTCGTTCCCCCGTGCCGCTTCCTCCTTCCCCCCTTTGCATCTTCCTCTCCCGTATGCTTGTTGTTCATAACTCTGTACATGTGCTGTGTAAGTGCTCTCGAACATGGGAAACACAATGGCATCGATACCGCTGCTCCCTCGAAGTCTCCCAGGGTTCACTCTGACCAAGATCCCGAGGCGAGTCCAACTGTTGACATGAAGGCCTCCCAGAAGGCGAAAACAGGCAAAGACCAACGGCATCGGTACCTCTGAGAGTCCCGTCTGATGCGGAGCGGTTAAATGCTACACGCGGGAGGTCCAACCTGCTGAGTACGCCCGCCCCACTTGCCCCAACCGAGGAAATCTCGTCTTTCGAAGAAGCATAGATGGGGCGCAACAGAACAATCAAACAGGCTCTCTAGATGACACGCCAACCATGCAAGCCACATCTTAGCCATCTTGAAACCCGAGCAGTCAGCCATTGTACTGTGGATGTGTAGGTTGTCGTGAGGTCTGTGAGGCGTGACCTGTGCGGTGTGAGCGGTGTGGTCTAAACTGTGCAGCGCAAATCTGCGCGGTGGCCTTCGGCAGACAATGGCAGCGGGCGGCGACGGGGCGCAACTGCAGCAGACACCCACGCGCGGCTGGCCCAGGTAACGCGCCTCACGCGCTGGGGAGGGTAACAGAAAACACTCACCAACGCCCGCGACAACACCGACAGCGAGCCCTTGCAAACATGAGCAGGGACGACTGCCGCTCTTCGTACCCAGTCTTTCCGTACAGACGGCCCGTATCACAAGGATGCGCGACAAGGATGCAGAGGGCCTCGGACGCCCATTCCGAAGCTTCTCGAGCGGGGCGCAGCCAACACGAGAGTGACCAAAGGATGGACCGAGGAAGCACGGATGCAACGGCACCCTCGGGAAGGCTGCCCATCCTCTTGCTGCGCGGGCTGAGTGTATACCCTTTCTTTCCGTAATTACCCGTCTCGACCGTACCGGCTCCTGACCACGGGCATCCCCGCACGCAACCCCGGCAAAACAACATCGGGTCCTGTGTTGTTCCCGTCGTACTTCAAGGACCAAGGACCACATCCCCACTATAATTCCGAGCACCCGGAAAAGTATCGAAGCAGTGTCGAACGGGGATCGCCTCCCAGGGCCCGACACGTGAAAACCCTCGAGTTTCGTACTCTCTTGGTGCTCGAAATTCTTTCTGGTTGGAACAAGGCTGAAGTCGGGTCCTTCAAGAGCCTGCCCTTGTAGAGCAGCCGCATGTGCTCGGGCTGAATGCCGCTCTCCTCCGCGACGATCTTCTTCACGTCCTCTCGGCCGACGGCGCGAAGCCGCCTCGAGCTTCTGCTGCTACTCTTGGCGGCAAGCGAGGGGGGAAGCGAGAAGGAGAAGGCCTCATCAGAAGGCGGCGGGACTTCTCCGAAGCCCCTCGCGCCTTCTGAAAGGTTGTGTCTTCGGGGAGGTCTTAGGAAGCTGCTCTGAAGGCCGGGGGACTTGCGAGCCTTCTGAGAAGGCCCGCCCCTTCTCACTTCCTCCCCTCGCTCGCCGCCGATCTTCCAACCCAGCTCCTGGCCTGCGATTCCACCCCGATTCGGAACCGACGCTCGCTACCTCATCGAAGGCGATGCGGGACAAAGGCGGTGCGTGAGGCAAACAGAGGCGGGTTATGTTCTCCGGCCGCTCGAAGGCCCTGCGGCGCGCAGACAATACAGGACGCCAATCAGAAGAGCATTCCCGAGAGCAGTCCAAGACGGCTCCAGGGAGCCCAGTTGACCCAAGAGAGCCCCAAGAGGCCCTCAGAAAAGCCCACATGGCCCAACCAATAACTCCGAGATAACTCCAGAGGGCCCTCCACTTGTTCCCCTGGTGGCTTCCCCAAGCGCTGGGGGAACACGCAGTCCACCAGCATGGCCGCACTTTCGCTCGACATCTCACCACACAACGGCGTTCCGAAAACGCATGGGGGCGGCGGTGGTTCGCCGTCGACATCTTCGATGCTTCGCACTGCGCATGTGACTGTGTGCGGTCCCGTTCGGTCATCGTGCTCGGCCGAGCATGCTCGGGCTGGTACCATCATCGAACGCGCTCCTGCGATCCAACTCGCCCCCCCCGTCCCTCTTACCCGATGCTAAACTTCTGTATCCGCCTCGAGCCTCCACCACGCTGCTCGCGCCTTCAAATACGCACGCTGTCGCATATTTGAATTCACCGCAGGGGGTCGTTTAGTTATGATTCCCCCTTGTTCTCTCGGCGGTGAACAGGGCTGGTCCTGAAACCTGCTCCTACTCCTCCTCCTCCTCCTTCTCCTCCCCTCGCTCCTCTTCGTGTCATGCCTAAGCAGGAGGATGAAGAGGAGGAGGAGGAGGAGGAGGAAGAGGAGGGAGGGAGAGGAGGAGGAGGAGGAGGAGGAGGGGGAGGAGGAATGGGAGGAGGAGGAGGAGGAGGAGGAGGAGGAGGAGGAGGGAGGAGGAGGAGGAGGCATAGGAAACAAGAAAATTGGCGCGGCGGCTGCCGCGGACCAAAAATAATGAGTTAACCCTTATTGGTGGGCCCCTGTCCTTCAATAAGGCCGCCAAACAAATAATGAACTACCTCCTATTGAGGTGGGGTTCCAAAGACCCTCTGGGGTTACGTGCACGTGCACTGGGCAATACCGCGTTTGCCCCAACACGGCCCACGTCCGCTGGCCTCCACGGAGCCCCCGTCGGCTGCCGCGGGCGGCCGAAACGGAGGGCATCACGTCTTCGCAAAGTGCACGGTGGGGAGAATGGACACGGAGCTGTGCACCCTCTGTGCAAAGGTTGAGGACGACTCTGCCACGTCTGCCGCTGGAAACTCGAATAACCACGAAGGGTCTTTAGACCCCCCGAATGGGGGTAACAAATCAAATTGTGGCGGCCATATTCACGGACTGGGGGTAACAAATCAATGTGTGGCGGCCATATTCCCGCGGCACCCGCCGCGCAAAACAACGACACCGACAGCTACGATTACGATAGCGATTACGAGGAGGAGGAGGAGGAGGAGGAGGAGGTGGAGGAGGAGGAGGAGGAGGAGGAGGAGGAGGGGGAGCGGGAGGAGGAGGAGGAGGAGGAGGAGGAGGAGGGGGAGCGGGGGGAGGAGGAAGAGTTTGTAGGACCAGTCCTATTCACCGCAGAATAAAAAAGGAGGACCGAACAGAAAGACCCTTCGCTGTTGTTCCAAACCTCCGTGAACTTCGTCTGAACTATACCCCTCAAGACAAGCATGAACCATCCTCTCTTACCTTACTCGTCCATCCTCTCCCCTATCAATCCCTCCACCCTCTCCTTCCGCTTCTCCGCCGTCTCCTTCGTCTTCTACTATTCCTCCTCTTCGACACTCGCACGGGTCGCACTCGGCTCCCGGATGGCCATCTCGGACTCGAACTCGAGGTCAAAATTCTCGCCGATGACCCTGAACTGCACCACGGCTGGGCCATCTTCCGACATGTTCGCTTGTGGGGCTCGAGAGAAGGGGGTTGGCAAGGGAGTGGGCAATTGGAGAGAGAGAGAGGCGGAGGAAGAAACCTTCGGCGCTTGTTATCCAAAGAAGAACGACCCATATGTGTGTCGGCGGAATTATGATTGCCTCGCTAGTTTCTGGGCGGGGCCGGGAAAGTACAGAGGTTTGCGGCGAGCGAGGGGGGAAAAGGAGGATAGGGAGGGATCAGGAGAGAGGGAGGAAGGGCGGGGAGGAGAGGGAGGTAGGAAGGGAGGGGAGGAAGGGAAGGCGAGGGGAGCGGGGAAGGAAGGGTTGAGGAGTGGACCCGAAGGCACTCTCTGGACAGGAGGGGAGGGAGGAGCGAAGGGGGGGAATGGGGGGGG
>CAUYUJ010009697.1:0-32705 GCA_963575745.1 Prorocentrum cordatum
GCTGCAGGGGCCGGGAAGAAAGCAAAGGATCGGTAAAAGGAAAGAGTGGAAGCCCGCATGATACCATGCTGGTTTTGTCTGGCCCTTCTGGGGGCGTCTTGGGGCCACCATCGCGCTCTCCTTGCGTTGCCTCGGGGTCTCTTTTACGCCATCTTGCGAGCCATGCTGTGTTAGCTATCTAGAACACTCTTCTTGAGGCCATCTTCATCTCGGGGCCCTCTTGGCGGTCTCTGCGGGTCCTCTTGGAAGCCGCGGGGGGGCTCTAGGGGCCACTTTTGAGGACGTAAATTAAGAAGGGGGGCCTAACAGCGCTGCCCCTCCGCAGCCCGCAACGTCGCCTCTTGAGGCCCTCTTGGGGCGCTTCGGGGGCCGTATTGGGGCCTTCCTGGTAACTGGCCTCTGGCCTAGAGCCGAGAAGCTGGACCTGGGGCCGCGGGCCCGAGGCATGGGGCTTCGGAGTCTTGGGCCGAGGGCCAAGCGCCTAGGGCGCATGGCGCATGGCCGAGGCCTGTGGCGAATGGCTTACGGGCCTATCGCTTAGGGCCTGAAGTCGAGAGCCGAGGTTCTCGGCCACAGGCCCATGGCGCTAGCCGCTAGAGCCTGGGTCTGAGCCCTAGAACCCAGACCGCTAAATCCTGAGCCTAAGCCACAGGCCTGAGGCCCTGGGCCCATTGGCCCCAGACCTCCGACCTTCGGCCCGAGGACCTGCGTCGCGGACCTTGCGCTTCAAGCGGTAAGCCCTAAGCCCTTGACCTCTTACCCTACATGTCAAGCGTTGCATTTCTAAGCCCTCGGCCCGAAACCCTACACTGCAGACCCTGGGCCCCAGGCCCTACACTAAGCCTCAAGGCCTAGTGCCGAGGCCCTTGGGCGCAAGCCCGACGGCGTAAACCTGAGCCGCGACACCTGAAGCCCGAGGCAGCAGGGCCGAGTCCCTGAAGCCCAAACCACACCCAAGGCCCCAAGCCGCTGAACCGTGGACGCCGCGCCTCAGCCCCCAGACCCTAGACCCTGGGCCCACGGCGCGGAGCCTCCGGGCCCATGGCCTAGGTCCATGGGCCAAGCCCCAAATTCCTTGGCCGTGGCATCGATGCCTTACGCCAGAGGCTGTAGGCCTAGGGCCTAGGGTCCTGGGGCCCAAACAAAACCAGAGACCCCCTGGCCCCTGGGCCCTAGGCGCCGCGCCCCAGACCCTATGCCTGTGCCCACGCCCCAATGTAAGGTGCGCGGCACAGTGCCGGGGCCCTGCGGCACGCCGCGGGAATCACACTCCCCCGCGGGACCCCGCCCCCCAAAAAAGCACCCGCGAAGGGCCCCCCGCCGGCGGGGCTTGGAAATTCCGCGGCGGCATCCGGGAGACCCCCCGGGGACCAGTCAAGCTGTCCACAGCTGTTCAAATGATGTTCCAAAAAAGTTCCAAAAAAGTTCCAAAAAAGTTCAAATAAAGTTCAAAAAAGTGCAAAAAAAGTTCAAAGTTCAAAAAAAGTTCCAAAAAAGTTCAAAAAAAGTTCAAAGTTCAAAAAAAGTTCCAAAAAAGTTCAAAAAAAGTTCAAACAAAGTTCAAACCCATGAAAATTAAAAATTGAAGAAAAAGTTAAAGTTCAAAAAAAGTTCCAAAAATGTTCAAAAAAGTTCAAATAAAAATCGAAAAAAGTTCCAAAAAAATGCGCCGTTTCCGGGAAGGCCAAAAAAACACCTAAGGCAGATTCGCCGTACCCGGGAGGGTTCTCGCTGGGCGCTCTCATTGCCCGGGGAGTCCCCGGGCGCCAGGGTCTCTGGCGGCCCCTCGCAGGGCGCCTTCCGGAAATGCCAATGTAAGTTCCAATGTCTGGGGCAGCGGGTCTAGGGTCTACGGCATCGGGTTCAAGGTTTGGTCCCTAGGGTTTACAAAAATGCATAACAAAAAACAACAAGAAAAAAAAAACAAAACACAAAAAAAAAAAAAAAAAAGATACGACAAAAAAACAAAACAAACACAAAAATAAAAAAAAAAGAACAAAAAACAAAAAACAAAAAAACAAAAAAACAAAAAAAAACAAAAAAAAAACAAAAAAAAATAAATAAAAAAAACAACAAAAAAAAAGCCTCGGGTCTAGGGCCCAGGGTCCTATGGCCTGGGGTCTAGGGTATATGGTCTAGGGTCTGAAGAATCTGGTCTAAGATCTAGAAGGTCTCGGGTCCAGGGTCTAAGGCTTTAGGGCCTGGGGCCTCGAAGCTAAGTCCGAAGGTCTGGGGTCTCGGGTATCGAATCTAGGGCCGATGGGCCTCGGGACTAGGGTCAGGGGCCTCGGGTCTAAGGTCTAGGATCTACGGTCGCGGTTCAAGGGATTAGGGTCTGTGGGACATGTAAAACCTGCGGGGCCTGCGACACCAGTGGGACCTGCGGGGCCTGTGGGTCCTGCGGGAACTGCCACACCTGCGGAACCTGCGACACCTGTGGGGCGTTTGAAATCTGGGGACCCTGCGACACGTGTGTGACCAGTGGGACGCGCGACGCCTCTGGGGCCTGCGGGGCCTGTGGGAAATGCGGACCATGCAAGACCAGCGGAACCTGGGTGAATTGCGGGACCTGCGGGACCTGTTGAGCCCGGGGGGGGATCTGTGACCTGTGGGACCTGTGGAAAACTGCGGGGCCTGTGGGGCCTGTAGGACCTACGGGGTCTCTGGGGCCTTTGGCACCTGTGAGACCTACGACACCTCTGGAACCTGTGAGACCTGTGGGGCCTACGAGGCCCGCGAGACCTGTGGGACCTGTGGGACCTGCGGGCCCTGTGGGGCCTGCGGGACCTGCGGCCCTGCGGGGCCGTGCCCACTTGGGCCGCCGGTGGGGCTCCCTATGGGACAACGAAACGGGACAAGGGTGTGCCGAAATGGGCGTGGTCAGTAATGTGTCCGCGCCAACTGATGCGGTCGGTGGAGCTCCCTTAACTTAAGGCCACGAAACGCGCGAGGGGTGTGCCGAAATTGGGCGTGGTCAATAATACGCCCGCGCCCACTGGGGCAGTCGGTGGAGCTCACTGCGGGGCCACGAAATGAGTGAGGGGTGTGCCGAAATGTGCGTGATCAGTAATACGACCGCGCCCACTTTGGCCTTCGGTGGAGCTCCATATGGGGCCACGAAACGCGTGAGGGGTGTGCCGAAATGGGCGTGGTCAATAACACGCCCGCGCCCGCTGTGGCCGTCGGTGGAGCCCCTTATGGGGCCACGAAACGTGTGAAAGGTGTGCCGAGATGGGCGTGGTCAGTAATGCGCCCGCGCCCACGTTGGCCGTCGGTGGAGCTCCCTATGGGGCCACGAAACGCGTGAGGGGTGTGTTGCAATGTGCGTGGTCAATAATACGCCCCCGCACACTGAAACCGTCGGTGGATCTCCCTATGGCCCTATGGGGCCACGAAACGCGAGAAGGGTGTGCCGAAATGTGCGTGGTCAGTATACGCCCGCGCCCACTGGGGCCGTCGGTGGAGCCCCCATATGGGGCCACGAAGCGCGTGAGGGGTGTGCCGAAATGGGCGTGATCAGTAATGCGCCTGCGCCCACTTTGGCCTTCGGTGGAGCTCCCTATTGGGCCACGAAACGCGTGAGGGGTGTGCCGAAATGTGCGTGGTCAATAACACGCCCACGCCCACTTGGGCCGTCGGTGGAGCTCCCTATGGAGCCACGAAGCGCGTGAGGGGTGTGCCGAGATGGGCGTGGTCAGTAATGCGCCCGCGCCCACTGGGGCCGTCGGTGGAGCTCATTATGATGCCACGAACGCGCGAGTGGTGCGCCGAAATGGGCGTGGTCACCAGCGCGACGCGGGGGAGGAGGGAGGAGGGGGAGGAGGAGGAGGAGGAAGAGGAGAAGTGACGCTGGGCGCCGTCTCTTCAAAACGAGGACCCAGCACCACAGGATGGTTTGGTAAAAAACATCGGGTGTCCATGTTTGTCCAGATGTATGCTACTACATTCCCCTGGCCACAGCAACTCGCCTGCGCATCGTCCCTGCAACAGTAACGCTGCACTGGCACGGAACAACCTGACGCCGAATGTGGGCACATGCGTGACAGTGCGCACAAGCGAACAATATGGAGCAATAGGAGGCAGAATGCCTCCTATTACCTACGACGGTCTACAGCTGATTTGGAATGGGAACGATTCAGACGCACTGTGGACACATAGGCGGCAGATCGAACGATCAAGCAATGTGGACACATAGGCGGCAGAGCGCATCCCTTTATCTACGGCTACGGTCTGAAACTTACTGGGAATGAGGGGCGATTCATCAGACACCCCAACGGCCCGGCACACCAGGGCGCCGAATGTGGACACATAGGTGGCAGAGCGTACGGGCGAACAATGTGAACACATAGGTGGCAGAGCGTCTCCTATTACTTACTACGGTCTGCGGCGGCCTGGCCTCCAAAGTGCCCCCCAAGAGGGCCCCACGCTGGCCCCAAGAGGCCTCCAAGACGCTGCCAGAGCGACCCATCGGAAACATCCTGAAATTAACTCCTGTCGTCGACGTCGTCGCCGTCGTCGTCCTCCTCCTCCTCGCCGCCGTCGTCGATCCTCCCTCTCCTTTCCCCTCTGGTTCAGCCTCTTCCTCCTCCTCCTCCTCCTCCTCCTCCTCCTCTTCCTCATCCTCGTCCTCCTAATATCCATCATTCGAAAACATATGCGAGGACGGGTGCGATTCACTGCTGCGCTGGATGCGGCTACGCATCCCTGATCAGGGCATCTCGCCTGGTGACTGTTTTGGGTTGGGCTGGTGGGGATACGCGAAGCGTGATGAATGCCCCTGGGGCTTCGGCCCATGCCGCCGACCACTCGGAATGTCGCCGAACAAACCACCCTTCGTGGCTCAACAGATGGCCTCCAAGACGGCCAAAATTGCCTCCAAGTTCGCCCAAGATGGACTCAAGGACGGCCCGAGAAGGTCCAAGATGCCTCCAAGTCCGCCCAAGATGCCTCCAAGACGGCCCAAGAGGCCCCCAAGAGGCCTCCATGACGGCCCAAAGGGCCTCCAAGACAAGAGGTTCGCCAGGAAGGCCCGAACAGGCCCAAATCACCTGTTTTCCTTCAGTAATTGAAAGGTTTGGGTATATGCTTCTTTTCGGTGATTCGCCGTAGGCCCTCCGTAGGCGTCTGCGATAGATTCTTCTAGCGAAACCCTTTTCGGGAACAAGTGTTCTGGGTTCGCCGGGTGTTCTGGAAGTGACCCTGCGGACATTCGGGGTTTGCCACCGGTGGATTTCTGGGTTTGTCTTTCCATGACTTCTGTCTCATTATCTCAATCTAATTAATTCTTATCTATTTCTCTATTCTTCTTTCTCTATCTTCTCTTTCCCTAATATTCTTTTCTCTCTTTCTTCTTTTTCTCCTTTTCTTTCTTCTCTTCTTCTATCGATGCGACTCTGTATTTCTTCTTCTCTTGGGGTTGCCCAGCGACCCCGTCTGCCGACCACCCCTCGAGGCCCCCTCGCCTACCGCCTTTCACCATTCTCCCTCCTCGATCCTCTTCGCGGGCTGCCATGGTCTGGAGAAGCGCGTTCGCTTCTGTCGGCGTGCCTGCGAGCCACCCGGGGGCATCCTCCAAATCCAACTCTGCCGCGCTATTGCCCAGGGGCCCTGGGGAAGCGCACATAGGCATGCCCCCCCCCCCCCACGGGGGGAGGGGATGCGACCGCATCCACAGCTCCTGGGGGCCCCTGGGCTCGACCGCAGCCAAGCCAGATTTGGGTTGCTTCGGCAGCGGGGCCTATCTTGCGATACCTGGCGATGGCCAGGACGATGGCCTGCACATGGTCGGCCCCTGCCTGGCCGCCCAGCTCCTCGCTGGTGAAGACAACGTACAACCTGTCCGGGCACGGCTGGCATGGACGAGGCCGAATCCTAAGGGGCGCGGCCCAGACCGCCGAGCCCGAAAACGCCGAGACGGGACCCGCCGGCCATGGAACCGCGACAGACCCTGAGCACGGAACAATAAGGCCGCGGCGCCCAAATCTACAAATTTCGGGCCGACGGGGCCACGGGTCCGCGTCGGGCCGTAACCCGCGACGCCACAACCCGCAGGGTTTCGACTCGAGAAGCGCGAGGCACGGGCCACCGATGCGGTGCGAGAACCGCGCGCCCTCTAACTGCGAACTACCGGCGGCAGAGGCAGAAAGGGCAGGGGGGTTGAATCCCGACGGCAAGACCTCGGCCTGGCCACAGTAAGCCAGTGCGCGGCGTCAAGGCGCAAGACGACCACGCCCGTGAAAAGTTGAGCGCCGTCGCCCTTCGAAGGCGGCGCGCGAAAAGGGGGCGGGGGAAGGGGGGCAACCATCAAAGAAGCTGGCGGGCTTCTTCGAAGGGCCCTGGGGCGTTTCCGGGCGGGGCTTTCTGACAAAGGACAAAGCCACGCCATTCGCCCAGCCCTCTTTGCGCGCGCTGCCGACCTTCTTTATATTCTTGAGGCGCTCGATGAACAGTTCGAGCGGGCTGCACCCCAAATCCTCTGAGAAGGTTGCGAACCTCGGCACTTGCTCCAGAACTCCGCCCCTAGGTTGCTGAACCGCCAGCGACCTCAGCAAAGAGTCCTCATTGCCGAAGGTCACGGGGAACTCTGGGTGCTGGCTTACACTCTGGGTGGCCTTGTTCGCCCTCTGCGCGCTGAATGGCGGGCAGGGCGTGCCCCCGATCATGCCGTCGATGTCGCCGACGACCAGCGCGGGCGCGAGCTCGCAGAACCCGCCGTCGTGAACCTCGCACCGCCCAGAGATGCTTGAGCGGCAGAAGGACGATATCCGCCCCGTGGCTCCAGGCACGCTGGGGCGCTGTAGAAAGCAAAGAACTTGGGCCAAATATACCGCCTATGTCTCTTAAAGGGCCCGCGCTTCCGAGGGCCCCTGGGCGCCCCGACGACCCCTGTTGTTCTCGTGCCCAGGATGGCTTTCAGGATGCCCGAAGCAGGGAGCCAAGACCACCAAGATGTGCCCACATGCCTCCCACACACCCTTAGATTCGCACCAGCCGAAGATGCCACCCGAACGGCGCCAAATGGTTTCAAGATGGCCCGCAGCGGGGCGAAAAAATGCCAAAACCCATGGCGGCCCCAACAGCGTGGAAAGATCTTCGCGTCCTCACCGCTTCCGACTTCTGCCAGATCAAAGCCCGTGGCCCATGAGCCGCTCAAGAGAACACCATGACATGACGGCCCAAGAGGGCCCCCCCAAGAGGACTTCAACACATGGGTCCAAGGTGGCCCGAGGGCCCCCCACGACGGCCCTAAGCCTTCAAGAGACCCACGACGGCCCAGCGAAGCCTCCAAGACAGACTCCAAATACGCCAGACGGCCCCAAAGTGCTTAACACTGCCATGAGGCCCCCCGACAGGCCCCAAGACGCCGACGACGACACTAGGAAGACGACAACGACGACGGGGACTGACACCACGTCACGACGCGGAGGAGCGCGTCGCACCCGAGGGTATTTTTGTTTTTTTTTCAAATCTGGGGGCACGGAGCCCCCCGAGGAGTAGGGCGTTGGGCTGGCGCAGCGGCGGGGCTGGCCGTAGGCAGCTGGATATCGGGGAAAACGTGTGATGCGAACTGGTCGGTGTGAAAATGCGTGATGGCCTGTCGGCTGAGCCTCCTCTTCTCTGCCAACACTGCGCCCTTGATGGGAATCCCAAGGGCTCGGGCAGCCCACCCTTCTGCCCAGAAGCCAGCACAGTAAGACCCCAAGAGCAAAGGTCTCGAAAGGCCCACCCGGGCGCGCTCGTCGATGTAGTTCTGGACAGATGTAACAAGTGGGCCAGCCCACCACTTCGTGCCTGCCCACGGCGATTGCAACAACAGGGGAGGCACCGGGTCCGAACTGTGTCGGATAAGGTTGAAGCGGGGTTCTGCGGGCATCCGGAAGCGCGCGCGCTTCTCTGGAGGGGACGCAGCGGACTCCGATTCAGCATGGTCACGAGTCTCCACTTCCCCCATTGTGCTTCGGCATTCGGCGCTTCCCTGGCGCGCCCTGTCGGCCTCATCGTCTCCTATGGCACTTGGGCTTGGGCCTGGGCTTCCGTCACCACCCTGCTGCTCCTCATCGTCATCAGCCCCGCCTCCATCGCCCCAACTTGCCGGGCCCAGGTCGTCGTCTGCAGGCGCGGTAGCAGAGTCACCCGGCGAAGCTGGGTCCTCGGCGGGCAACTGCGACACCAGCCTCTGGTGCTGAGCTTTGCGGTACCGGCTTAAAAGCATGATCCTGTTTAGCGATCTCGGGCCAAGACTTCAGCTTCCAAGCCGCTCCCCCTCTCCGCGCCCTCCTCCCCAGGACTCCCAGGCGGCAAGAGGCGGCTTCAGGCTCCAAGAGGGCTCCAAAACGGCCCCAATCCCACCCCAAGAGGCCCCAAGGGGCGACTTCCGGGGGCCCAAAAGGCGCCAAGATGTCCTCGAAGATGGTCTCCGAAAACGATGTCCTCCAATATGGCCCCAAAGATCTGAGCCAATTCCTCCAACCTTGTCCCGAACACTCGGCCCTGGGAGGCCCCGATGGGGCACCCAAGATGACCCCAAGTTGGCCCCAAGAGGGTTCCAAGATTGCGCGAACAGGTGGGTGGCCCCAGTGAAGCAACAACCAGAAGCCCCCCCAAAGCGAAACGCCCGAACCCCACTGGCAGCGCCATCCCTGGGGCCGTCCCATCCTCCATTCCACTCCCCATCCTATGCCCCCCATTCTCACCGCCGCACCCCTGATCCCGAACCCCACCTCGAATACTTTTTTCAGCGCGATACTTTGGGAGAAGAAGGAGGGGCAAGCAGGAGGGGACGACCGCACCAGCTTTCGAGTCACCTGTGGAATCTGTGGCGACACGCGGCAAAAATTGACCAGCGGCTTTATTTACAGCAACATCCAGAAGTAAAACAGATACTGCAGAAGTAAAAACACTGCAGGAGTAAAAAAGCACTGGAGAAATAAAAAGCACTGCGGAAGTAAAAAAGCATTGCAGGAGTAAAAAAGCACTGCGGAAGTAACAAAAACACTGAACCCCACCTCGGAGACTGCTGACGCCACTCGGCCACCTGCCCCCCTGGCCCAGAAATTCGAGCTTCAAAGAAGACATCCTCCCCTTCATATATCCCCTTCCGATAGCACGCGCCCATCCCCCCCCCCACATGGACCCAAAGGGGAGGGGTGATACTATCCCATCCCGGGTACTGCAAGAAATCCTGGAAGCCTCCTCGATTGCTGTGGGGGACGGGAGCCCCGACGAACTAACATGCAACGAAGGCGTCGCCCCCTGCGATTGCATCGCCAAGGGGAACGCTCGAAACAATAAATGCCCAGTGCTTATGAGGACACCGTTCGCGTCAGGGCCCATACTCCTCCGCCACTGGTAACTCGTGCGTGTCCTGGAGCACAAACACACACACACACACTGTTACTGGTAACTCGTATGTGCCCTGTGACGCGCACGCACACACACACCGCTACTGGTAACTCGTACGTGTCCTGGAACACACACACACACACACACATCGTCACTGGTAAATCGTACGTGTCCTGGGTCCTGGAACACACACACACACACACACGCGCACACACACGCACACACGCACCGTTACTGGTAACTCGTACGTGTCCTGGAACACACACACACACACACACACACACACACACGCACACACACACACACACACACACGCACACCGTTACTGGTAATTCGTGCGTGTCCTGGAACACACACACACACACACACCCGTACTGGTGACTCGTATGTGTCGTGGAACACGCACATGCACCGTTACTGGTACCTCGTACGTGTCCTGGAACACACACACACACACACACGCACACACACACACACACACCGTCACTGGTAACTCGCACGTGTCCTCGAACACACAACAACCCATCGTTACTGGCAACCTTAAAGGGCTCCAGAAAATTTCAAATCCAGTTTTGGGAAGTACATGTCGGCTTTTGTTTGTATTGTGAACAATGCAGATCTGCGCCGCCGCGCGCGCGCGGCGGGTGACCCACCGCCCTTCGGCCTCCTGAAAGGGCTCCAGAAAAATTGAAATCCAGTTTTGGGAATTACATGTCGGCTTTTTGTATTGTGGACAATGCAGAACTGCGCCGCCGAGCGCGCGCGCGGCGGGTGACCCACCGTCCTTCGGCCTCCTTAAAGGGCTCCAGAAAAATTGAAATCCAGTTTTGGGAATTACATGTCGGCTTTTGCATTGTGAACACTGCAGAACTGCGCCGCATCGCGCGCGCGCGGCGGGTGACCCACCGTCCTTCGGCCTCCTTAAAGAGCTCCAGAAAAATTGAAATCCAGTTTTGGGAAGTACATGTCGGCTTTTCTATTGTGAACAATGCAGAACTGCGCGCGCGCGCGCGCCCGCGCGCGCGGCGGGTGACCCACCGTCCTTCGGCCTCCTTAAAGAGCTCCAGAAAAATGAAATCCAGTTTTGGGAATTACATGTCGGCTTTTGTATTGTGGACAATGCAGAACTGCGCCGCCGCGCGCGCGCGCGGCGGGTGACCCACCGTCCTTCGGCCTCCTTAAAGGACTCCAGAAAAAAACACATCCAGTTTGCGCCGCTGCACGCGCGCGCGGCGGGTGACCCACCGTCTTTCGACAAAGGCTTCAAAAAAATCCAGTTTTGGGAATTACATGTCGGCTTTTGTATTGTTAACAATGCAGAACTGCGCCGCCGCGCGCGCGCGGCGGGTGACCCACCGTCCTTCGGCCTCCTTAAAGGGCTCCAGAAAAAAAATCCAGTTTTGGGAATTACATGTCGGCTTTTGTATTGTGAACAATGCAGAACTGCGCCGCCGCGCGCGCGCGGCGGGTGACCCACCGCCCTTCGGCCTCCTTAAAGGGCTCCAGAAAAAATCAAATCCAGTTTGGGGAATTACATGTCGGCTTTTGTATTGTGAACAATGCAGAACTGCGCCGCGCGCGCGCGCGCGGCGGGTGACCCACCGTCCTTCGGCCTCCTTAAAGGGCTCCAGAAAAAGAAATCCAGTTTTGGGAATTACATGTCGGCTTTTGTATTGTGAACAATGCAGAACTGCGCGCGCGCGCGCGCCGCGCGCGCGCGCCCGCGCGGGGCGGGGGTGAAAGGCTCAGAAAATTGAATCCGTTTTGGGAATTACATGTCGGCTTTGTATGTGACAATCAGAAACGCGCGCCGCGCGCGCGCCCGCGCGCGCGGCGGGTGACCCACTGTCCTTCGGCCTCCTTAAAGAGCTCCAGAAAAATTGAAATCCAGTTTTGGGAATTACATGTCGGCTTTTCTATTGTGAACAATGCAGAACTGCGCGCGCGCGCGCGCGCGGCGGGTGACCCACCGTCCTTCGGCCTCCTTAAAGGGCTCCAGAAAAATTCAAATCCAGTTTTGGGAATTACATGTCGCTTTTGTATTGTGGACAATGCAGAACTGCGCGCGCGCGCGCGCCCGCGCGCGCGCGCCCGCGCGCGCGGCGGTTGACCCACCGTCCTTCGGCCTCCTTAAAGGCTCCAGAAAAATTGAAATCCTTTTGGGAATTACAATGTCGGCTTTTCAAACTGAACCGTCCTTCGGCTCCTTAAATTGAAATCCGGGATTACATGTGCAGAACTGCGCGCGCGGCGCGCGCCCGGGCGGGTGACCCACCGTCCTTCGCCTCCTTAAAGAGCTACAGAAAAATTGAATCAGTTTTGGGAATTACATGTCGGCTTTTCTATTGTGAACAATGCAGAACTGCGCGCGCGCGCGCGCGGCGGGTGACCCACCGTCCTTCGGCCTCCTTAAAGGGCTCCAGAAAATGTCAAATCCAATTTGGGGAACTACATGTCGGCTTTTGTATTGTGAACAATGCAGAACTGCGCGCGCGCGCGCGCGGCGGGTGACCCACCGACCTTCGGCCTCCTCAAAGGGCTCCAGGAAAATTCAAGTTCAGTTTGGGGAATCACATGTCGGCTTTTGTATTGTTAACAAGGCAGAACTGCGCAGCCGCGCGCGCGCGGGGCGGGTGACCCACCGTCCTTCGGCCTCTGTAAATGGGCTCCAGAACAAAATTCAAAGCCAGTTTTGGGAATTACATGTCGGCTTTTTACATTGGAAATTACTTACGGCTTTTGGGTGGTGGTGGTGGTGGTGGTGTGCGTGGTGTGGTGGTGGTGGTGGTGGTGTGTGTGTGTGTGTGGTGTGGGTGGTGTGGGTGGTGGTGGTGGTGGTGGTGGTGGTGGTGGTGGTGGTGGTTGTGGTGGTGTGTGTGGTGGTGGTGGTGGTGGTGGTGGTGGTGGTGGTGGTGGTGTGTGTGTGTGGTGGTGTGGTGGTGGTGGTGGTGGTGGTGGTGCGTGTGTGGTGTGTGGTGTGTAGTGTGTGTGTGCGTGGGTGGTCGTGGGTGGTGGTGGTGGTGGTGGTGGCGGCGGCGGCGGTGGTGTGTGTGTGTGGTGTGGTGGTGGTGATGGTGGTGGTGGTGTGGTGTGTGGTGTGCGGTGTGAGGTGCGTGGTAGGCGGGAGAAACGTCGCCGCGCCTGGGGGAAACGCCGCCGCCCCCCAATCCCTCTCCCCGCGCCCGTGCATCGCTCTGTGAACGTCGGCGCTGGGTCGGCGTCGGCGCGGCCGTCTCGGCCGCTGGAGGACAGCCCCGCGCGCCGCTCGCGAGCTCCCCCCCCCCGCGTGCGTTTGCAGTCTCCGCCTCGTCCTCGCCACGCGCTCGCATCCCTCGTCGCATTCATTGCCATCGGCTTTGCATGGGCGGGACGTGCCTCCCACGATGTCTCTCTCCCCATCCCCCCGCGGGCTGAGCAGTGCTGTCGGAGTGATTGCGGAGCTGCGCGAGAGCGAGGGCGAGCCCGCCATCGGGGGCTCGATGGGGCGGGCGCTGGAATTGTCGTCGCGGGGAGTGGGGGAATGGCGGTTATCATCAGGGCGAGGGCTGGGGCTGGGGAGGGCGATAGCGAAGCTGGTAGCTCATTGGATATTCTGAGTTTCTGGAGCAGATCCACAGCCGTGCCGCCCGAATCGAACTCTCGGCCCGATGCGACGGTGAAAGCCTCGCTGCCCTGTCAACGGCGCGACGGTCGCTACTCAGAGTATGCACATCTTTCGGTGAGTTGACGGTTGCCTGGGCGCCCGCCCCTTTCCGTCTCCATGCCCCTTTTGCGCGATATTGCCATTTATGCTCAAGCAAGGTTCGAACACCGAGCTTTAACGACACCTTGTTGTACCACGGCACAGTGCCAACACGACCGCCCGATTTCAACGCCGCTCTCTCGACATGGGCAAGCGCGGTGGCCACAATGCGAAGCCCCCGCAGAAGGCCCCCTGTGGTGCCGCAAGCGTCGTGGTTCTCAAGATGCCTCTGCCTCTGCTGCCCCCCTCGGCCGCGTCGGCGCTGGCGAGATTGGCTGCGCCTGACTCCTTCCAGCGCGGCACATGCGATGCCACCGACGTCAACATGGCGGTGAAAGATGCGATGGTGCCAACCTGCACTACGTGCTTCGATCTGTACTGCAAGGGCTTCACCCAGTTCGGCAGCTTGGAGAAGGCCCAGGAGGGCGTCAACGATGAGGGCTCGCACATACACGGATGCTGGGAGGAGTCCAAGCGCACCGAGAAGGGCGAGGCCGCGAAGTCCTTCTTCCCGACGACCGTCAACGAGGGTAGCCAGTTCATCATCTCGGTCGTGAAGCCGATGGTCGGCATAACCCGCGGGCAGCTCGTCTCAGACGTGCTGCACGAGGAGCCCGAGGCGCTGGGCGTCAAGCTCCAGGACTTGTCCGACCACGAGGGGAACACCTACAAGGGCATCTTGGTCCCCAGCCCGCAGCGGCCGCACTTGGAGTACAACGTGACGGGCGAGATCTACGCCAATATGCTTGCGCACAAGATGACGCCAGACCAGCAGAATTTCGATGCGCAAGCTTTGGACTTTGGGCATGTACGACCACGCGCGCAAGGATCGGGCAGCGCTATGACGCCCGCCTCACGCTCGGATTCTTGACCACGGGGCTTTGTTTTCTGGTTTTCTGGCACGACCCCCCCCCCCCCCCTCTCTCCATGCGAAACTTGGAGGGGGCGTCGGGGCTTCCCCGACGCTTGCGCTTCGTCGCCCCCGCCCTCTATCGCCAGCTTGCCCCCCTGGATTGTTCCTGGCCGCATGTGCGCCCCTTTGCCCTCTCCCCCTCCCCTGCTTGATCCGCGGCATGGCCGAAGGAATGCCGTGAACAAGGGAGGAGGGGGCGGCGAATGGGATCGCATGACGGCGTTAGCTCGTCGCCGAGACGTTCACAAGCATCTGAGTGCGAGCGTGCGGGGCGCAGTTGTCGCAGGGCCTTTCCACCGCTGGCAAGTTCAAGCCCATCTGCGTGAAGGCGCGCACAGAGGCCTACACCATCGATTCCCTGATTGCGAGGGCGGAGAACTACAGGAAGACGCAAGCGGAGATCGAGCGGAGGGCCAAAGAGGCCGAGGATGCGGTTGTTGCTGCCAGTGGCGAGAGCTCGTTCGGCGGCAGCCCTTCGCCCGCGGCTCCGCAGCAGGGCGCGCTTGCAGCGGGGTCTGGGCCGCAGCTCAATCCTGCGGCGATGGCTTGCTCGCGGTCCGTCGCCGCCCCCTCCGAGTGCAGGCCGCCGAGGACGCGTGGCGCGAGGCCTCGCGGAAACGCCAGATCCGCCATGTCCGAGGCCAAGAAGTCCAAGGTGGAGGAGCTCGTGGATAGGCTTGGACACGAGCAGGTGCTGGGCAGGCGCGGCCATGGGCCGCGAGCTTCGCCAGCTTCGCTGAGCCAGGGGGTCGCACGAGGGCATCGTGGAGGCCATCCCCACCCCAGAGGGCTCGGAGACCGCTGACAAGCTGAAGGAGCACACCTCGGCGCGCGATGCCATCTGCGGGATCGTCGAGAAGCCCATTCGGGAGATCCCGAAGAGCACGCTCGACAACTTCCTGAATACCCTGGAGAAGTACAACGGGGACATGCCGAGCAAGAAGTGGTGGACGTTGGATAACTTGAAGGTTAAGGTCCTAGGGGTATCGCTGGGGCACCCAACCAGAGGTCGCAAGACTGCGCGCGCGGGTCGGGGTATGGGGGGAGGGGGCGACCCGCGCGCGCAACCACTGGCCTGTGTTTGCAAACCCTGGCCGTGCCCCGAAGGTGGGCGACCCCTTGAAGAAGCCTGACATGAGCATGCAGGATTTCTTCTATATGATTGCGCCGTGGGAGGTCCAGCACGCCGAGGGCAATGGGAGCCTCACGTACAAGCCGACGTGCCCCGATGTACACGAACCCAAACACACCGTTACTGGTAACTCGTACGTGCCCTGGAACACACACACACCGTTACTGGTAACACGTACATGTCCTGGAACACACACGCACACACCGTTACTGGTAACTCGTACGTGTCCTGGAACACACACACACCGTTATTGGTAACTCGCACATGTCCTGGAACACACACAAGCACACACACCGCTACTGGTAACTCAGTAACTCGTACGTGTCCTGGAACACACACACACACACACACACACCGTTATTGGCGACTCGCGCGTGTCCTGCAACGAGCACACACACCGTTATTGGTAACTCGTACGTTTCTTGGAACACGCACGCGCCGTCTCTGGTAACTCGTGGGAGTCCTGGAACACGCACACACACACTCACGCACACACACACACGCACGCACCCACACCGCCACGGGTACCTCGTACGTGTCCTGGAACACACACACACACACGCACACACACACGCCGTTACTGGTAACTTGTACGTGTTCTGGAACACACATACACACACCATTACTGGTAATTCGTACGTGTCCTGGAACACACACACACAATGTTACTGGTAACTCGTACGTGTCGTGGAACACACGCACACGCAACTTTGCTGGTAACTTGTACATGCCCTGGAACACACACGCACACGCCGTTACTGGTAACTCGTACGCGCCCTGGAACACCCACCCACCCACACACACACCGTTACTGGTAACTCATACGTGTCCTGACAGACACACACACATTGTTACTGGCAACTCGTATGTGTCCTGGAACACACACACACACACACACACACTGTTACTGGTAACTCGTACGTGTCCTGGAACACACACACACACACACACGCACACACTGTTACTGGTAAACACACGCACACACAACTTTGCTGGTAACTCGTACGTGTCCTGGAACACACACACACCGTTATTTGTAATTCGTGCGCGTCCTGGAACACACACAGACACAGACACATACACACACACACGCACGCACGCACACACACACACACCCAACACACACACGCACACGCACCGCTACTGGTAACTAGCACGCGTCCTGGAACACACCCACACACAAACACACACACACACCGTTACTGGTAACTCGTAAGTGCCCTTGACACACTCACACACACTGTGACTGGTAACTTGTAAGTGTCCTGGAACACACACATGCACACACACACACACACCGTTACTGGTAACTCGTACGTGTGCTAGAATGCTAGATCACTCACACACACACACACACCGTCAGGGCCCTTGGGGACGGGGGTCGAACGCAGACGGAGGCCCCCCGAAAGGGGAGGGGCGGGATTGAAAATGAAGGAGGGGGGCTTGCTACTTTGAATTTCCGTGCCCCTGTCCCTGCCCTCTTGTTTTTTTTTTCCCCCCCGACTTCCCCTCCCTGCCCTCTTCTGCCCTGGCGGTTGTTCTCTATGTTGGGTTATTGTGTGCTTGTGTGTCTGCGCGCGTGCATGCACAGGCGCCCGCGCGTTGGTGCTGCTGTCGTCTTGGGGCGCCGACCTCAAGGCAAGTTGGCAATTCAATTCACTGTTTCGCTTTCCATCTCGGTGGCCCTCGAGGACAGCGGTGCGCTGTGCATCACCACGCACGCGACCACAGGAGGAGGAGGAGGAGGAGAAGGATGAGGTGGGAGGAGGGGAAGGAGGAGGGGAATGTTGATGATGAGGAGGGGCGACGATGATGATGATGATGATGATGATGATGATGATGATGATGATGATATCGCTGACAATCAACGGATTGCAACAGGCTCGCCAGCGAAGCCGCCCTCCTCCCGTTCCATGTCAATTAGCTGCTTGGCCAGACGGCCGTTCTCGCTGTCCTCTAATGATATTGCCTCGAGGTCATTCCGGCCACTGATGCGCTCGGCACGATGGGCGGCCTTGCCGAGCTCGGCCTTCAACGCATCATGCGCCGGCTTGTCGCCGCACGGCCTGGCAAGCCACGCCATGAGGTGCCCGAGACAGAACCGGCGCCGGCCGTCCTCTAGTTTGAGGCGGCGGTCCATCTTGCACCGCGCAGAGCCAACCTGATGGCCTCTCTTGCAGTGTGCATTGCACTGCTTCAGCCTGACGGAGAACTGCAGCTCGCCCCCAGGCACTTGCACTGTCCTCCAATCACCGGCGGGGCCGGGTGGCGGCGGGGGGCCATGCGGGGCAGCTGCAGCTCCCGGCGGTGCTGGCGGCGCAGCTCCCGGCGGGGCTGGCGCCGGCGGGGCCGGCGCTGGCGGGGGCGGCGGCGGCTCCACCGCTGGCGGGGGCGGCGGCGGCTCCACCGCGCCGAAAAACCCGCCGTCATCCAGGCCGAACTGCCCGCCGCCCTCGTCTCCGCCTCCTGGCGGGCAGACTGCGTCGAGGTCGTGCATGTCGTCCAACAAGTCATCGCAGGCTGCGTCGCCGGAATCGTGGCTATCGCCGTCTGCGCCGTCATCGGCCGCAACCTCTGCGCGCCGCCCAGCTATGTCGTCCAGCGGGTCGGGTGGCCGGCTGCCAGGCGGCAGCGGCGGCGGCGGCCTGGGCTGCTCATTTGCGCTGCCTCTCCAGAACTCAACGGCGGGCAAATACGGGCGGACGCTCAAGTTGCCGATGCGAAAGTGCACCCGGATGTCCGATGCCGACGCAAAAAGCCGGAACGTCTCCACCGTGAACGCATGCTCGAAGGGGAGATCTTCGAACGCCCGCCACGACAACACCCATTGTGCACGCACTGGGGCGGTCAAGGCGACGCCTGGCCGTGCCCGCTCGACGCGAAAGGGGTCCCCATCATCCGACAGGCGCAGTAAAGCCAAGCGCCACGCGCTATGCGCCAGGTTCGTGTAGCTGCAGTGGTACCAGCGCGCACCGTCTGGCCAGGCAACCCTGAAGACGACACACGCCTTCGTCAGCAGGCGCCTGCTCAATGTCTTCGCGCCGAACAACCTCGCCAACTTCACGACGAAGGCGCACTCAAAAGCTGCCAAGTACGGGGCGCGATGGAGGCACATCCCGGCCAAGTTGCAGAGGTTCGGCCGGAAGAACCTGTCGGGTATGTGGCCGATCGGGCTGCACTTGGCGTGGCGAAAGGGCTCCTGCAGCGCGCTCCACTGCTCCCTCAGCTTCAGTGCGAAACCCGGGGGCGCCACGGAAAGCACGTGCTGGGTCATCTCCTGTATGGGAAATTCGATGTCGATATTCAGGGCACCGCCTGCATCGGGAAAACAGGTTGCGCATCCCTCGCGGCCGCCGCCGCACAGCAAGGCCAAGTCGTTCGACTCCGCAGCCGCCGCCTCCCCCCAGGCCATGAGGCACCGCATATCTTGTGCAGCTTTGTCCGCAGCCTCTCGGGTCTTGGAGGCATGGGCGTCCCGAATGCGATCGAGGACGCCCTGGAAGCCAGACGAAGCGACAATCGCGCCCTGGCCCTGGGCAAGGCCATCTTCCAGGCTGGCGGCGCTCGGGAAAATGTTGCCGATGACACGCCTCCGAAGAATCGTCTTTTCTATGCCAACTGCCCGTAATCTGGCCATCTCCTCGGGCGGCAGAGCCCTATATCTAGCTGAGAGGCGGCGCAGAGTAAGTGGGCTGGGTTTGCCCCTCGTCCCTGTCAGTTGCTCGTGGCAGAACACGCGCCACGGCCCGCCACCCCAACTCCACAGCCATTTATTTTTGATCCTCTTCCTGATATGCTTGGACTGGCTACCCGCCGCCTTCTCTGCCATTTTATCTCTGGGATCTGCTCTTTTCCTCTTCGAGGGTCGAGGCGGCCTCGCAGTGCTGAGGCAACGCATGTTGCGACGCACGCTGATGCGATGCCGAG
Organism: Prorocentrum cordatum; assembly: GCA_963575745.1. NCBI lineage: Eukaryota > Dinophyceae > Prorocentrales > Prorocentraceae > Prorocentrum > Prorocentrum cordatum. Next base: position 19,057 of record CAUYUJ010009697.1, read on the forward strand.
CCAACACGAAATACCCGTTCAGATTGGACGCGTGCGTTGCCCAGGAGCCGGATCCCATGATTTGCAATCGCCGTAAACTAGCATGACGGGCCTCTATGTTGGGGATGCCAACGTCTAGAAGCTTGGCAGCCGCCCGCAAGATGGCCATGGAGTCCTTCGACAGCAAATCGGGGTAAGCACGGATGTGCGACGCTGAGAAGTGGTCGTACATGCAGTCAGGGTCGCTGACGATTGACTGGGCGATGAGCTCCCTGTCGGCTGGCCTGGAGGGGCGCTACAAGCAAATCGCCCCCATGGCGCGGGGCGGACACGATCCCCCGTGCACCGTCGCAGAAGAGGCCCGTGTTGAGGAGGGGGAGGGCGACGCAAAGAGAGAGAGAGAGAGAGAGAGAGAGAGAGAGAGAGAGAGAGAGAAAGAGAGAGACGGAGAGAGAAGTTGTTGGTAGGACATGATGTTTCCTGCGACAGGGGGGATGCGCCTCCAGCACTCGCAGGCAGGATTTGGCCCTGAACGCCGCGGAATCATATTTCAATTGCCCCCCACAGCACTCGGACTGTCCATGTCAAGTGGGCCACATTGTGCTGCCAGCAATGCCGGGCATTCTAGGTTTTGCCGCGGCTTGTCCCCGGCAAAGCTGGGTCCAACAGGGGCCACATGCCGACGGGCCACCAACCCACGGGCAACCGAACTGCGCGGCCCCCAACAACGGCCCCCGACCCATGGACAACCAACGCAAGAACCATCGACTCATGGAGACTAGGTGCAACTCCTCCGGCCCCTCTGCGGCGCTGCCAGGCTGAGAACAATCGTGGATGTCGTAACTGCGGCGTGGAATGGCGACCGCCGGCCACCTGCGAGCCGACGCCCCATCCTATAATGCCATGGGACCGCGCCCTCAGGGCAGCGATTCACAATGCATGGTTGGGGGCCCACAACTGTAACATGTGATAGGCCCGCGCCCCAAAGGCCACGATCCACCAGAAATCCCACCAGCCCTTTAGGGCGGATATGGTTTATTTAGAACGGTTCCTCTTCCAACCCTCTCCTTCCCCTACCCCCTCGCCCTGGACCCGGACGGGGGGGCCGCGAGGGGCTGGAGCGCCCACGATGGCCCAAGATGGCTCCAAAAGGGCCTCCGAAAACCCAAGACTACCTCCTATATGGCCCGAAATACTCCAGGATCGCTCAAGATGGCTGCCGATGTGCTCCAAGAGGCCCCAAGAACACTCCAAGACGGATCCAAGAGGCGCCGGAGCCTCCCAAGGAGGCCCCCAAGAGGCCAACATCTTTCAAAAACCAACAGAAAATCAATAACTTTGGCATTCTCGCCCTTTCGCTGCCGATGCCCAAACACGCCCCCAAGAGGCCCCTAGAAGCCCCAAGTAGCCCCAAGAGGCTCCCAAGAGCCCCCGAGAGAGCCTCACGAGGCCCCCAAGCGGCTCCCAAGCGGCCCCCAGGAGGCCCCCAGGAGGCCACCCAGACCACCCCCAGAAGCCCCCAAGAGGCCCCAGGAGGCTCCCAAAATGCCCACGCGGGCGCAGGCAAGCGCCAGCGATGCTACAAGACGGGCTGGCGGAATGAGCGAAGCGATTAAATAACTTTGGCATTCTCGCCCTTTCGGCTCCGATGGCCCCCCGAGGCCTCAAGATGGCTCCCAAATGGCCCCAGAAGCCCCAAGAGAGGCCCAATAATGCCCCAATACGGCCCCAAGGGCGTCGAAGAGCGATCCAAGAGCGCCCCGAACAGGCAGCGCTAAATTAGCCCCCCCCCCTCCCATATCAACAGAGGACATTGAAATATTAGCTTGTCGCTTTTGGCCCAAGAGGGTTCCACGATTGCCCCAAATGCTATCAAATGGCCTCCATGATAGCGCAATTTGGCGCAAGTTGGCTCAATATGGCCTCCAAAATGCCTTCAAAAAGCCCCATGATGATGGCCCCAAGATGGGCGCAAGTGGCCACGGAGACTCCCAAGGAGGCCCCCAAGATGCCCAAACAATTCCATGACCAAACAAATATCAATGAGTGAGGTGAGATGGGTGCTTCGGCGGATTCAGCGTTCTACCGCCTCTGGGAGCGTGAGTAGGTTAGCTCCCGCTCAAGGGGGGGAAATTCGTTACGTTGCCCACCCCCTCGAACGTGGAATGCCCGAGGCGCTGGCCTTATCGCCCCTTCGCTTCCGATGGGCCCCCGAGGCCTCAAGATGATTCCAAGATGGCCCAAGAGGGCCCCACGAGAGGCCCGCGAATGCCCCAATAGCGCCCCAAGAAAGACCCACCCAAGAACCAAGAGGCGAGTTGTGGGGCTCAAGAGGGGGAAACTAATTACGCAGGGCCCACCTCTTTGATCGATGTCCTCCAAGATTGTCCCAAGAAGGCCTCCGAGGCCCCCAACAGGCCCCAAGATGGCTTCCAAAGGCGCCCAAAAGGCCCCAATAGGCCCCCAATACGCCCCCAAGAGGCCCTCAAGCGGCCCCCAAGAGGCCCCAAGAGGCCCCCCAGAGGCACCCAATAGGTACGCCACACGGGGCCGCCGGGACCGCCAAGAGACCCCCAAGACGCCCCAAGAGGCCTCAGGCCCTTCTGCTCGCCCTCCTCCTCCTCCTCCTCCTCCTCCTCCTCCTCTTCTGCTTATTCCTCCTCCTTGTCGCTCCTCCCTCCTCCTTCCTCCTCCTCCTCCTCACCCGCCTATTCCCCATCCTTGCCCCACCTCCCTCATCAATACATCAATCCATCCATCCATCCATCCATCCATCCCACGCAGAGTTCCCCACGCAATGTTTCGCCCTGGGGCCCAGGGCGGCCCTGCCCCTCGCCGCCCTCGCCCATGGCGCGTTTTCCTTTGCAGAAGTGCCCAGGGCCGCCGCGCGCGCGGCGGCCCTGCCCCTCGCCGATAGCCGATAGCGCGTTTCCCTGCGCAGGGTGCCCCCTCGCCCATAGCGTTTTTCTTGCGCAGAGTCGCCCAGGGCCACCGCGCACGCGGCGGCCCTGCCCTTCGCCCATAATGTGTTTTCCTGCGCAGAGTGGCCCTGCCCCTCGCCCATTGCCATAGCCCATAGCGTGGTTTCCCATGCAGAATAGCCCAAACCGCCGTGCGCGCGCGCGCGGCGGTCCTGCTCCTCGCCGATGGCGCGTTTTCACATGAAGGGCGCCCCCATCGCCTATGGTGTGTTCTCCCACGCGGGGTCGCCCAGGGCCCTCTCGTCCGTAATTTGTTTTCCCACGCGGGGTGGTCCAAGGCCCTCCAAGGCGCGCAACGGCCCTGCCCCTCGCCCATGGCGTGTTTTCCCTTGCAGAAGTGCCCAGGGCCGCCGCGCGCGCGGCGGCCATGCCCCTCGGCCATAGCTCGTTCTCCCACGCAGAGTAACCCATGGCCGCCGCGCGCGCGGCGGTCCTGCTCCTCGCCGATAATGCGTTTTCTTGCGCAGAATGGCCCTGTCCCTCGCCCATGGCGTGTTTTCCCACGAAGAGTAGCGCGGGGCCGCCGCGCGCTCGGAGGTACCGCCCCTCGCCGGTTGTGCGTTTTCCAACGCACGGTGCCCCCTCGCCCATGGCGTGTTTTCCCATGCAGGGTCGCCCAGGGCCGCCGCGCGCGCGGCGGCCCTGCCCCTCGCCCATGGCGGCCCTCCCACGCAGAGTGGCCCAGGGCCGTTGCGCGCAAGGAGGCCTCTCGCCCATAGCGTGTTTTCCTACGCGCCCGGGGCCGCCGCGCGCGCGCGCGGCGGTCCTGCCCCTCGCCGACAGCGCGTTTTCTCACGCAGGGTGCTCCTTCGCCCATAGCGCTTTTCCAGCGCAGGGTCGCCCAGGGCAACCGCGCGCGCAGCGGCCCTGCCCCTCGCCCATAATGTCTTTTCCAGCGCAGAGTGGCCCTGCCCCTCGCTCGTAGCGTGTTTTCTTATGCGCCCGAAGCCGCCGCGCGCTCGGCGGCCCTGCCCTTCCCCGGTAGCGCGTTTTCCCGCGCAGGGCGCCCCCTCGCCCATCGCGTTTTTCTTTCGCAGTGTGGGCCAGGGCCGCCGCGCGCAAAGGGCCCCTCGCCCATAGGCTGCGTGGGAAGCGCGCTATGCGCTATGGGCCATAGCGCATAGCGCGCTTCCCACGCAGACTGGCCCAAGGCCCAAGGCCGCTCGCGCGGCGGCACCGCCCCTCGCAATGTGTTTTCCTATGCAGAATGGCCCTGCCCCTCGCCCATAGCGGCCATACCGGCTTTTCCTACGCAGAGTAGGCCTGGCTGCCGCCCGCGCGGCGCGGCGCTCCTGCTCCTCGCCGATTGTGCGTTTTCCGGCGTAGGGTGCCCCCTCGCACATAGCGTGTTTCCCAGCGCAGGGTCGCCCAGGGCCACCGTGCGCGCGGCGGCCCTGCCCTTCGCCCATAGCGTGATTTCCCACGCAGAGTAGTAGGCCCAGGGCCGCCGCGCGCGCGCGCGCGCGGCGGTCCTACCCATCGCCGATAGCGCGTTTTCCAGCGCAGAGTGCCCTTTCGCCCGTAACGTGTTTCCCATCGCAGGGTCGCACAGGGCCGCCGCGCGCGCGGCGGCCCTGCCCCTCGCCCATAATGTGTTATCCACCCAGAGTGGCTGGAGGCGCGCGGCGGCCCTGCCCCTCGCCCATGCAATGTTTTCCACAGAAGAATGGCCCAGGGCCGCCGCCCACGCGGCGCTCCTGCCCCTCGCCCACAATGTGTTTTCCAGCGTAGAGTGGCCCTGCCCCTCGCCCATGCGACGATTTCCAATGCAAAATAGCCCATGTGGCCTCCGCGCGCGCGGCGGTCCTGCCCCTCGCTGACAGCGCGTTTTCCCACGCAGGGTGCCCTCTCGCTTCTAGCTTTTCCCATGCAGGGTGTCCCAGGGCCGCCGCGCGCCCAGCGGCTCTGCCCCTCGCCCATAAAGTCCCACATAGAATGGCCCAAGGCGCGCGGCGACCCTGCCCCTCGCCCATGGCGTGTTTCCCCCACACAGAATGGCCCAAGGCGGCGTGGCGTGTTTTTCCACGCAGAATGGCCCAGGGCCGCCGCCGCGCAGCGGCCCTGGCCCCTCGCCAATGGCGCGTTTCCCCACGCCGGATGGCCCAGGGCTGCCGCGAGCGCGGCGGCCCTGCCCCTCGCCCATAGCGTGTTTTCCATCGCAGAGTGGCCCAGGGCCGCCGCGCGCGGGGGCACCGCCCCTCGGCCATAGCGCGTTTCCCATGCAGAGTAGCCCAGAACGGCCGCGTGCGCAGTGGCCCTTCGCCCATCATATGGCTTCCCACGCAGAGTGGCCCTGCACTTCGCCCGTGGCGCGTTTTCCTGCGCAGGGTGCCCTCTCGCCGATAGCGTGTTTTCTCGCCTATAATATGGTTTTTGTTCAGTCAGGGTGGCCCAAAGCGCGCGGTGGCCCTGCTTCTCGTCCATAGCGTATTTTTCCAAGCACAGTAGCCCAGGGTTGCCAGGCCGCCGCGCGCGCGGCGGCCCTGTCCCTCGCCCATGGCGTGTTTTCCCAAGCAGAGTTGCCCAGGGCCGCCGCGCGTGTGCGCTGCGGCACCGCCCCTCGCCGATAGCGGATAGCGCGTCTTCCGACGCAGAATGGCCCAGGGCTGCAGCGCGAGCGGCGGCCTTGCCCCTCGCCAGTAGCGCGCATAATGTGTTTTCCAACGCAAAATGGCTTTGCCCCTCGCCGATTGCGTGATTTGTGATTTCCCACGCAGACTAACCCGAGGCCGCCGCGTGCGTTCCCTCGCAGGGTTCCACCTCGCCCATAGCGTGTTCTCCCACGAAGAATGGCTCAGGACCGCCGCGCACGCGGCGGCCCTACCTCTCGCCCATGGTGTTGTCCCACGCGGGGTGCCCTAAGGCGCGCAGCGGTTTTGCCCCTCGCCCATGGCGTGTTTTCCTACACGGCGCCTTTGCCCCTGGCCCTCGCCCATGGCCCATGGCGTGTTTTCTCGCGCAGGATGGCCCAGGGCCGCCCCTCGCCCATGGCGTGTTCTCCCATGCAGAGTAGCCCTGCCCCTCGCCAATCGCACAGAATTGCCTAGGGCCGCCGCGCGCGCGGCGGCCCTGCCCTTCGCCATAATGGTTTTCTCACGCAGAGTGGCTCTGCTTTTCGCCCATAGCGTATTTTCCCACGCGCCCGGGGCCGCCGCGCACGCGGCGGTCCTGCCCCTCGCCGATAAAGCGTTTTCCGCGCAGGGCGCCCCCTTGGCCCTTGGCCACGGTGTGTTTTCCCATGCAGGGTCGCCCAGCGGCCCTTCGCCCATGGCGTGTTTCCCCACGCAGAATGGCCCAAGGCGCGCGGCGGCCCTGCCCTTCGCCCATGGCGTTCTTTCTCCACGCAGAGTAGCCCAGGGCCGCCGCGCGCGCGGCGGACCTGCCCCTCCTCGCCCATGGCGTGTTTCCCCACGCAGAATGGCTGCGCGCGCGGCGGCCCTGCCCCTCGCCGATAACGGTTTTCTGACGCAGAATTGCACAGGGCCGCCGCGCGCGCGGCGGCCCTGCCCCTCGCCGATGGCGAGTTTTCCGACGCAGAGTGGCTTTGTCCCTCGCCCATAGTGTGATTTCCTAAGCAGAGTAGCCCGGGGCCGCCGTGCGCGCGGCGGTCCTGCCTATGTTTCCCCGCGCAGGGTGCCCCCTCGCCTGTGGCGTGTTTTCCAACGCAGAGTCGCCCAGGGCCGCCGCGCGCTTCGCCAATAATGTGTTTCCCATACAGAGTGGCCCAAGGCGCGCAGCGGCCCTGCCCCTTGCCCATGGCTTGTTTCTTGAAGCAGAATGGCCCAGGGCCGCCGCGCGCGCGGCGGCCCTGCCCCTCGCCCATGCCATGTTTTCCGATGCAGAGTGGCCCAGGGCCGCCACGCACGCGGCGGCCTGGTCCCTCGCCCACACCGTGTTTTCCCATGCAGAGTGGCCCTGCCCTCGCCCACAGCGCCACGGCGTGTTTCCCATGCAGAATGGCCCTGCGCGCGGCGGCCCTGCCCCTCGCCCATGGCGTGTTTTCCCACGCAAAGTGGCCTCGCGGCGGCCCTGCCCCTCACCCATGGCTCGTTTTGCCACGCAGAGTGGCCGCCGCGCTCGCGGCGGCCCAGCCCCTCGCCCATAGCATGTTTTCCAACGCAAAGTGGCCCGGGGCCGCCGCGCGCGCGGCGGCCGCGGCGCGGCCTTGCCCCTCGCCGATGGCGAGTTTTCCGACGCAGAGTGGCCATGCCTTTCGCCCATAGCCCATAGCGCGATTTCCCATGCAGATTCGCCCAGGGCCGCTGCGTGTGCAGCGGCCATGCCCCATCGCCCGTAGCGGGCTTTCCCGCGCAGGGTGCCCCCTCGCCCATGGCGTGTTTCCCACACAGAGTGGCCCAGGGCCGTCGCGCGCGCAGCGGCCCTGCCCCTCGCCTATGGCGTGTTTTTGCACGCAGAGTCCCAAGGCGCGCGGCGGCCCTGCCCCTCGCCCATGGCGTGTTTCCCCACGCAGAATGGCCCAGGGCGGTCGCGCGCGCGGCGGCCCTGCACCTCGCCCATGGTGTGTTTTCCCATGCAGAATGGCCCAGGGCCGCCGCCCGCGCCTCGCCAATGGCGTGTTTCCAACGCAGAATCGCCCAGGGCCGCCGCGCGCGCGGCGGCATCGCCCCTCGCAGTGAATATGTTTTCCATGCACGGTGGCCCAGCCTCTCGCCCATAGCGGGATTCCCCGCGCAGAATGACCCAGGACCGCCGCGCGCGCGGCGGTCCTGCCTTTTGCCGATCGCTGGTTTTTTTTTTTCCCATGCATGGCCCATGGCGTGTTTTCCGTTTTCCCATGGCCCAGGGCATGGCGTGTTTTCCCACACAGAGCACCCCAGGGCCGCCGCAGGCGCGGGGCAGCAACACCGCCGCTTGCCCATAGCCCATAGCGCGTTTTCCCACGCAGAGTGGCCTGGGGGCGCCGCGAGCGCAGCGGCTTTGCCCCTCGCGCGTGGCGCGTTTTCCTTCGCAGAGTGGCCCAGGGCCGCCGCGCGCGGCGGCCCTGCCCCTTGCCAATTCATATGTTTTTTTTTCCAATGCGAAGTGGCCCTGCCCCTCTCCCATGGCTTGTTTTCCTGCGCGGAGTGGCCCAGGGCCGCCGCGCGCGCGGCGGCCTTGCCCCTCCCCCATGGCCATGGCATGTTTTTCACGCAGAGTGGCCCAGGGCCGCCGCGGCGCCCTGCCATTCGCCCATGGCGTGTTTTTTCCCCATAGCGCGTTTTCCCACGCAGAGTAGGCCAGGGCCGCCGCCCCTCGCCGATTGCGCGCCTTCCTGCACAGAGTGGCCCAGGACCGCCGCGCGGGCGGCGGCCCTGCCTCTCGCCCATAATTTTGTTTTCCCACGCAGAGTATCTCTGCCCAACGCCCACGGCGTGTTTTTTCCTACACAAAGTGGCCCAAGGCCGCCGTTCGCGCAAGGTGCCCCCTCGCTCATAAGGTGTTTTCCCGCGCAGAGTGGCCCAGGGCCACTTGCGCGCGGCGGGTCTGGCCTTCGCCCATCAGGTGTTTTCGCGCAGGGTGGCCAAGGCGCGCGGCGGCCTTGCCCCTCGCCCATGGCGTGTGTTCTCACGCAGAGTGGCCCAGGGCCGCCGCGCGCGCGGCGGCACCGCCCCTCGCCCATAGCGCGTTTTCCCACGCAGAGCGGCCCAGGGCCGCCGCGCGACCCTGCCCCTCGCCCATGGCGTGTTTTCCCACGCAGACTAACCCGGGGCCGCCGCGCGCGCAACGGTCTTGCCCTTCGCCGATAGCGCGTGTTCATGCGCAGGGTGCCCTTTCGCCCATAGAGGGTTTTCCCACGCAGGATGGCCCAGGGCCGCCGCGCGGCGGCCCTGCCCCTCGCCCATAATGTGTTTTCCCACGCAGAGTGGCCCAAATTGCGCGGCGGCCCTGCCTCTCGCCCATGGCGTTTTTTCCCACGCAGAATCGCCCGGGGCCGCCACGCGCGGCAGCCCTGCCCTTCGCCCCTGGCGTGTTTTCCCACATAGAGTGGCCCAAGGCCGCCGCGCGCGCCGCGGCCGTGCCCGTCGCCCATAGTTCGCCCCTCGCCTTCGTTGGGTTTGTCTGCCAGGGCGGTCCCTGGTGAGAGAACCTAATTAACAGGCTGCGAGTTGGGGTGTCCCCAAGCAAAGGGCCCGCCATAGGCACTCCTGTGCCTTCAGGAGGCTTCCATCGCTGTCCTGGCTGCTTCCTCAGGGATCCTCCTCCTCCTCCTCCTCCTCCTCCTCCTCCTCCTCCTCCTCCTCCTCCTCTTCCTCATGCGAAAAACAACAGCAGTCCCCCTCTTTGTTCCTACACTTCCCTAGTCCGCTCAACTCGGCTGGGTGTTGTTTCTGGGATGGGCTGGCGGGGATGCGCGAATCGTCGAGAATTGCCCGAGGTCTGCGCTCCCAGAGCCGCCCCAATTTACACGGGACACGCGCCACCGAGGCCACAAACCAGAGACCAGAATAAATTGCGCCGGGGCCGCGCGTCCAACGTGAGGGGGCCGCGCCCGGGGAGCCATCCGCAGCATTAAATTGGGGCGACCCTGCGCCACCATGGCCACGGGCCCCTGCACATTACGCAAAGAACGCGCCGCCAGTCACCGGAGCCACGATCCATCTGAAATTGCGTTGGGCCTGCACCTGCAAAACCACTATCCCCCGTAAGTCGTGATGGGCCCGCGCCCCAAGGACCACGAACCCTTTCAAATTGCTGCGTGCCCGCGCCCCCAGGGCTGGCCGCCGTCGCAAACGCTGGCCCGTCGATCCCAAGACCGCGTTTTTTCGTCCATCTCGCTGAACCCAGCGGCATAACAACACACAGGAGAGACAAACATTACCCCAATCGCTCCCTGAGAGCGCCCCCAAAGACCTCGGCAAGTTCGAACCAAAATGAACAACGAAGCCCTGAGGGGGCTCGAGAAATTCAATGGGGCCCCAGAAAGGGCCAAAGGAGGCAAACTGAAGGGAGGCCTCCGGGAAGGCCCGAAAACACCCCAAAGGAGGTCCTGAGAAACCCTACGGGGAGCACGGGCAGGGGGGGCGATGGCCTCAGGTTTCCCTGAGCGGTCCTCGCAGAGCCACGAGGCGAGGACCGCTCAGGGAAACCTGGGGGCCTCAAAGGGCGCGGGCGTGATTGGATGGGCTGGCGTGCGGCCCTGTGGCGGGCGGCCAGGCCACCAGGGGGCCGAAGGGCCCCGTACCCAAAACAAACGACAACAAAATGCCCCTCCCCCCTGGCGCCGCGACCGCTGGGTTCCTCAGCGAGGTCGCGGAACAGGACACTTGGACAAGGGGTAGGGGCCCGGGAACCATGACACACGTATTATTTCAGAGTGGGGCGGGGCCTTTCGCAGAGGCTATCGTCCACCAGGTCGAACAACCTGTAGGGGTAGGAAAAGAAGGCGGCGTCCAGCAAGAAGTGGGCCGCCCCAGCACCCCGAGCGAGCATGCGAAACGCGGTTGCGGCAATCAGCGATGTCCGCCACGTCGAAATCAATGCGCGGGATAGGGGGCCGGAGTCATCAATAAGCTTGCAGACATCTGCAAAAAAAAAGGACGTTATCCTCTGGATCTCAATGATGCGGTACTTGCCTTCGTCGCTGCCCATCGCTGCAGAAGCGGCCGTTTGGGCAAATTCCTTGGAGCACACGCTGAAGGCCCTGTGCAGCATGTCCATGATCGGCCGCAACACCACGGCCGAGAGAATCAACCTGAGCAGCGGGGCCGGGCCGCCTGCAAACGCAACAGCCTTGGACCGCATTCGCAAATTAAACTTGGCAAAGTCCCGGGCCTCGCCCGCCGCCAGCTTGGAGGGGTCTTTGTCCTCTTCGTACTCAACCACGGCGTCGTCAGCAGGCAAGAACATGTCATCGACAAGTGGGGAGAGCAGGAAATCATCGCCGTCGTCATGGTCATCCCATCCCTCCTGGTCCTCCTTCCCCAACAACGCCTCGAAGTCAGCTTTTTCCGGTTCGCGCTTCTCTTTCACGCATTTGTCCATGACTACAATTGCATGTCCGAATATGTTGTGCGGCGCAAACCCTTTCCCCAAGTCGGAGAAAGTCTGGGCGGCGCCAGTCCACCGGGATCTTGCAAAAATGTGGAACAAGTGGGGGAGCAACGCAGGGACCAACAGCGTCTTGATTTTTGAGATAGTATCATCTCGCCCAAGGCAATGACCAATAGCGCACGCATGTGTTGGCCGCTTCGACCTCCAATCCATGTTCAAAAGGTCCTCGACAACAGCGCGCCCTTGTTGACTGGTCAGATCGCTGCCGCTGAAGAAAAGGTCGAGCATGCTCGTCCGGAAATCGGCCGCTTCGCTGCCAGCGCGGGGTGGAATCCCATTTGGTACGATGTCAAGAAAATCCCACCAACCCTTTAGGGCGAAGGTGGTCTAGGGCGCTTCCCCTTCCAACCCCGCCCCCTGGACCTGGACGGGAGGGGGGGGAAGGGAGGGGGGGGGCGGCGAGGGATTAAACCGTCCAAGATGGCCCAATTTGGTTCCAAGATGGCCTTGGAGAGCCCAAGATGATTTCAAAGCTGGCTCAAGATAGCCCAAGATGCCTCAAGATGGCTCCCAAAATGCTCCAAGAGGGTCCAATATCGCCCCAAGACGGCTCCAATTGGCCAAAGGGCTCGCCAAGGACCAAGGAGGTCCCGAAGAGGCCCAAATCCTTTAACACCTAAAGAAAGTCAATGATTGCTGCGTTCTCGCCTTTTCGCTTACGATGGCCATCCGAAGCCTCCAAATGGTTCCAATATGGCCCGAAAGGGCCCCAAGAGACGCCCAAGCGAGCCCCAGTGCGGCTCCAACAGCGCCCGAGGGCGCTCCAAGAGCGCCCCAAGAGGGGTCCAAGATATGGTTTTTGGGGCTCCCGAACGGGGGCGCGAATTGGGGAACCCGGCTTCTTTGATCGATATCCTCCAAGATGACCCCAGGAGCGCCCATAAAAAGCTCCCAAGGGCGCCCCAAGAGGGCCCCAAGGGGCGCACAGACGGCCCCCAGAGGCCTCCAAGAGGCCCCCAAGAGACCCCCAAGAAGCTTCAATAGGAACCCCGAAGCACCCAAGACGCTCAAAGACGGCCCTGGGCCCGCCAAGATGCCCCCAGACGCCCCAAGAGGCCTTCCAAAAGCTTCCAGGAGACATCCGAAAAGACACCGATAAATATTCAAGAGGCTTTTGTTTTCTTGATCGCCTTTGACTGTTCCTCATCCTCCCCCTCCTCCTGCTTGTCCTGTTCCTCCTTCTCCCCCTCCCCCTTCCCCTCCTCCTCATCCGATTCATAGTCCTTCTCCCCGCTCCCTCATCCATGCATCCTGCATCCTCCTTTTCCTCCTCCCTCCTTCGCTCGGTTCGGATGTCCCCTTCTTTGTTCCCACACTTCCGTGATCACCTCAACTCACCTGGGCGTCGTTTCTCGATGGGCTGGTGGGGATGCGCGAAGCGTCAAGAATTCACCAGAAAGCACTCGACGCACTGTTGCAACAGATGAAACATCCCGCCTGGCCGGACGACCAAGGCGACAGCGATCGTGTGACTGATGTCGTGGTCAACGACGCTGTATTGGGCTTCGGTGACGGTGCTAATCTTGTGGACAGTGCATCCTAAGCTGATGCGAGCTTCGTTCGCGGAGGCATCGCGGAGAAGCGACGCCTCTGTGCGCAAGTTTGAAGACGCCCTGTCGGCCGAAGTAAGGCTGATGACCCGACCAAACTTCGACAGCAAGTCGCTCAGGCCATCGATGTTCCACTGGCTATTCAAGCACTGGCGGGTGACCTCAGCGGTGGAATGGTCTTGTATTTGCAAATACGCGGGGAGTGGGGCGGTGACCAAAATCTGCCGGCACCCCCAATGGGGCCACGAGGCACGAACCTAGCCTACACTCCCTCCCCGCCTTCGGCCCTGCCCCTACCTTTCTCTGCCCCGCTCCCTCCTGCGGTCGCGCTAGGTGCTGGGCAAGCTCTGGGCGAGGCCTCCTGCGCAGTCCCCGCCCCTCGGCAGCCCAGTGCCCTCCGCCGCGGAGCCCACGCCCCGCGCGGCTTTTCGGGCGTCTCCCCCCAAAAGCCGAAAATGAAAACGACGACGCCTCGAATTCGTCGCTCGCGCTGCCTAAGCGGCGCAGGGGACGACCCACAGCGGTTCCAGGATGGCCCTTCGCAGCGCCGAGATCCAAGATGGCCCAAGAGAGGCCCGTGCCTGGTAGCCCCCCCCCCAGGAGCCCGAACGAGGGCGGCGACCCTGGAATGGCAGGGCGCGGCGGTGAGTCGCCGGAGGCGTCCTCCGATATATCGACCGTTGCCTCGGACCCCTCCCGGCCCATCCTCTTCCAAAGCGCCTATCTCTTCGAGCAGCAAACCCAAACCAATCTCGCTCTGTAGCACCTTGCATGTCTGCGGCCTGTAACTGGTCACCCGTCGGCGCCGCAAACGCTTCGCAGGGGTTGGGCCGGCGAGCCGTGGGAGCATGTCCACGCGAAGATTGCACGGTGTCTCATCGAAGGAAGTTTTCTTGAACGCTGCTACTGGATACTTTTCGGCCTGAATGAGTTGCCCAAGTCGCTTCCAAAATCCAGATGCGAACGCCCAGCCAATGTGCAGTGTGCAACTAGCGTACTCCACCAATCTGCGGGGGAATGTGTTCCTCGTCAGCCCCAAAAGCTGCGCTTCAGCCTCCAATGGCATTCCAAGTCTTGGCGTCTCCCC
>CAUYUJ010009698.1:0-17500 GCA_963575745.1 Prorocentrum cordatum
CTCATCCTCCTCACCCTCCCCCTCCTCCCCCTCCTCCCCCTCCTCCTCCTCCTTTTTGGCGGCGGTATACTGCAAGCGACGCTAAAGAAATGAACACAGTACAATTACAAAAACACCCGTCCCACTCTCCGGCCATCAGGTCTGACGGCTGGAGCTTTGCTTCTTGGGTGTTTCAGCCCGGACTTCTGCGCGAGCCTCCTTTCTCGGGAATCCAGTGCATCCAACGCGTCAACCGAAGTCTAGTGGAGAATTTCGTGTGACATGAGGGGCACGTCGCGCCAGCACGTGCGAACAGCCGCATCGGGTTGCGAGCGCCGTGCTTGGACCTCATGTTGTTGAGGCACGCTTGGGACGTGCCAAAGGCACGCCTATGACACTCGTGGCACATGACATTGCCAACATTCATCACCTCCTCCTCCTCCTCTTCCTCCTCCTCCTCCTCCTCCTTCTCCTCCTCCTCCTCCTCCTCCTCCTCCTCCTCCTCCTCCCCCTTCCCCTCTTCTCCTCCTCCTCCTCCTCCTCCTCCCTCCCTCCTCCTCCTCCTCTCCTCCTCCTCCTCCTCTCCTCCCCCTCCCCTCCTCCTCCTCCTCCTCCCCCTCCTCCTCCTACTCCCCTCCTCCTCCTCCTCATCCTCCTCTCCTCCTCGCGCCTCCTCCTCCTCCTCCTCCTCCTCCTCCTCCTCCCCCCTCCCCCTCCTCCTCCTCGTCCTCCTCCTCCTCCTCTCCTCCTCCTCCTCCTCCTCCTCCTCCTCCTCCTCCTCATCCTCCCTCCCCCTCCCCCTCCTCCTCGTCTCCTCCTCCTGATCCTTCTCCTCCTCCTCCTCCTCCTCCTCCATCCTCCTCCCTCCTCCTCCTCCTCCTCCTCCTCCTCCTCCTCCCCCTCCTCCTCCTCTTCGCTCCTCGCGTCTCTCCTCCTCCGCCTCCTCCCCTCCTCCTCCTCCTCCTCCTCCTCCTCTTCGTTCTCCTCTCCTCCTCCTAGCTCCTTTGCGCGTCTCCTCCTCCCTCTCCTCCTCCTCCTCCTCCTCCTATCCTCCTCCTCCTCCCCTCCTCCTCCTCCGCCTCTCCTCCTCCTCCTCCTCCTCCTCCTCGCTCCTCGCGTCTCTCCTTCTCCTCCTCTCTCCTCCTCTGCCTCCTCCTCCTCCTCTCCTCCTCCTCCTCCGCTCCTCATCCTCCTCCTCCCTCTCCTCCTCCCCCCTCCTTCCTCCTCTCCTCCTCCTCCTCCCTCCTCCTCCTCCTCCCTCCTCCTCCTCCTCCTCCTCATCCTCCTCCTCCTCCTCCTCCTCCCCTTCTGCTCCTCCTCCTCCTTCTCCTCCGAGGACCTCCCTCCGACGATCGATCTGAGTTCTGTCTACCCGAGGTCTTCCCTCGACTTTGGCCTCCTGGGCTCGTGCTCGGGCCCCGGGGGGCGATCAAGAACGACTCCGCGGCGAAAACATTGGCCCTGGGAAGGGGCTTTGGACCTCTTTGGCTGCGAATTGGAAACAGCTTATCGGAGGATGGTAGGGTCTCTCCCTGGGCCCTCCATCCCTCCCCTTCCCCTATCCCCCCCCCCCCTTCCCCATCCCCCCTCCTCCTTCTCCCCCTCGTTCTTGGGCCCAATCTGGCCTGATCTGGCTTCATGGCCCCGCAATCTGGAGCCCTTCACTGTTCTTGCGAAGACCTCCCAGAAGTTGCCTCCTACAGTCAACCCGCATTGTGAGGACGGGCAACTTTCTCAAAGGTGCCCTTGCATCCTTGCCTCCTCGGCCCATCCTCGGCCACTTGCGCTGGCCGCGCCCCGCTCTAAAGGCCTCGACGAGACGGCCTTCCGAGGCCCCTGCGTCCTTACCGCGCATCCTTTTGGTACGAGCAGACTGTAAACGCGTTGGTCGGGCGGGAAGGGCCCCCCCCCTCCTCCTCTTCTTCCTTCTCCTCCTCCTCCTCCTCCTCTTCCTCCTCCGCCTCCTCCTCCTCCTCCTCTTGCTCCTCCCCAGCCCGATGAGGCGGCATGGGCGGCATGGGCGGCATGGGCGGCAAGGGCTCGGCCTTCGCGGGCGCCGGCGCGTCGCCGGGGCTCGCGCTGCCGGGGCCGCTGCCGGGCCTGCCGATGGAGATGTTCGGCAAGGCCCGCACGGGGAGGTCTGGGCCTCCCAGCTGGGGTCGGAGCAGGTGGGGTCGGAGGATCGCGCCATGTCGTCGATGCGTCGGCGATGCTAGGGGAACAAAAAGTGGCATAATCATAAAAAACGGAGTTCCGCGCGGATTTCTCGGATCCGCGCTGGCCCCCCTCCCTGGCGCGCGGAGCGCGCCAGGGGCGGCGCCGGAGGCGCCGCCAAGGGGGTCCAGCGCGGATCCGAGAAATTCGCGCGGACCTCCGAGTTTTTTTATGTTTATGTCACTTTATGTTCCCCTAGATGCGGCTCGATGTGGAGCTGGGCTTTCTCCACGCCGACGGCGCCGACGCATCGCCGACGTGGCCGACGCATCGCCCATGTATCGCCGTTGCATCGCCGAGCATCGCCGATGCGGCGCGATCCTCCGACCCCATCTACTCGCATCCCATCTAGGAGGCCTCTAAGAAGGAAGATCGGACATTCTTAACCCTTAGCTTATGCCCCTCTGGCCATCCAAAAGTCAGATCGGAAGTTCTTAACGATTCGCGTATCCCTCATCTGCCCATCCAGATTGGAGCCGGCTCGGGTCCGAGGTGGCCCAGTATTGGTAGTTCTCTTCTCCTCCTCCTCCTCCTCCTCCTCCTCCTCCTGCTCCTCCTCCTCCTCCTCCTCCTCCTCCTCCTCCTCCCCCTCGTACTCCTCCTCCTCCTCCTCCTCCTCCTCCTTTCCCCGCTTTTCAGAAGTCAGGGGGAGGGCGTCTCCAGCGCGGGGGAAGGTGGGGATGGTGCACCAGTGTGGCGTACGGTCGGACCGAGGTGTAAGTGTCGAGGTCGGTTAGGGGAGGGTTCCCTAATGGTCTTCGTGTTTGCCGGATGTTCTTGTGCATCCTGGGCAGGATACCCTTAGATGCTCTGTGTGTCTTGGCCGGCGGAGGGTCTCATGCTCTTTGCATGCTCTCTTGTCCTAGGTCAAGCTGTACCAGTACACAGAAGACGCCCTCTCAAAGATCGAGGATCGAGCTGCTGTGAGTGTTTCTTCGGGAGGCTTCTCGTCGCCACGACTTGGTTCCCCTCGAGGTTCGGGTCGGAACGCATCCCTGGGCAGCCTCTGCGGCCGATTCTTGATTCTTGATCCGGGGATGGGACGCTTTTCTCCGTTGCCGTCTCTTGCAAGTTTCAGGAGGGAAAGAAACACACAGACACAATTAATCGTCGATTCCCCAGGAAATATGGCAAAATATGGGAAGTGGGGGGAAGACAAACACCCAGAAAATATGGGAAACCATGTGGAATCCTTTTATTTGTGTGTATTTATTTGTGTGTCCCAGGGCCCCTTGAGAGTTGTTTACTATGGGTCTGTGGTCATCCAGGCCGACCGGCGATGAGGAGCCCGTCCGCAGGAAGTGGTCGAGAGCTCCCGGGGCCACGTCGTGTTACGTTTGGAGGGGGCGAACTGGGCCATCCAGGGGGTGGATGAACAAGTGGGCCGTTCATCGGGTGGATGGAAGCGCGGTGGTGCGAGAAATCACAGCTGGGATTGCGGATGGCTCGGCCGTCCACTTTCACCTCGTCCCTCAACCATCTTTGCTGGAATCAGCTCCTGCCAGCTAGACAGCCCTGGGCCCTCTCGACTGTCTCCACTTCTCTTGCGTATTTAATGGTCCCACTGGCTTTCGATCTCTTCTCCCTTCATGTTTTCTCAGTGTCCTCCACACCTGTACTGCTGCCCTTCTAGACGCGGTGCACTCGCCTCGACGTTGGGTTGTCAAAAAAAGGGGGAGGAGGAGGGGAGGAGGAGGAGAAGGAGGAGAAGGAGGAGGAGGGAGAGGTGATAATGGGATGAATGAGGGAGGAGGAGGAAAAGGAGGTTCATAAGGATGAGCATGGAGGACGATGAGGGAGGAGGGCGGGAGCAGGATTGCGGAGGATGATGGAGGAGGAAGGAGGGGGGGCGGAAGGATGAGGACATGTGAGGAGGAGGAGGAGGAGGAGGAGGACGACGACGACGCGGGGCGAAAAGGGAGAAAAGGGACGACGAGGTGCGGGGCGAGAGGGCAGGAATGCTGGCGGGAGGGAGGGATGGCATGGGGGCAGGAGAAGGGAGGGAGAGGCGGGGTGGTTTGGGATCGGTGCAAGGGCGCCCTGGGTCGCGGGAGCCAAGGCGGCCAGGCGCGCGAGTACCCTTCCCCCGAGGCGCGGAACGCCTTTCCGAGGGAGCTCTGGGAAGGGGTTCCATGAGCCGGGTGGATGGCCCACTTGGGGCCTCGGAGCATCAGCCGGACGGATGGCCCACTTGGGGCCCTGGACCAGTGCAGGGGTACTGGGTGCCCCGGTGTGATGTTCCATGAGCCGGGTGGATGGCCCACTTGGGGCCTGGGGGCGGCGAGGGGGTTGCGCGCAGGGCGTGCGAGGGTCGGGGGCGTGCATGAGCCGGATGGATGGCCCACTTGGGGCCTCGGGGGGGGCGGCCTCCAGGAGCCGGGTGGATGGCCCACTTGGGGCCTCGGAGCATCAGCCGGACGGATGGCCCACTTGGGGCCTGCATTCGGCCTCCGCGGAACAGCGTTCGGGAAGGGCTGCGCGCCTTCCCGGAACAGCGTTCGGGAAGGGCTGGCGGCGGAGGGAATGGGGAGGGGGGGGAGCGGGAGAGCACGAGGTTGGAAGAAAGGGGCAAATGGAGGGAGGGAAGGGGAAGGGGACGGGGGAAGGCGAAATAGGACAGGGGAGCTGGGGGAAGGGAGGGGGAGGGGGGGGGGAGGGATGAGGGAGGCAGAGTGCGAGAGAAAATGGGCGCGGTTGGCAGATGTAAGTAGCGGGCTAGCATCAGTGAGGCGCTGAACGACACTGGTGTGGGACGCGGGGCGACGACGACGACGACGACGACGACGACGACGACGCGGGGCGAAAAGGGGAGTGAAGGGAGAAAAGGGGAGGTGGCGGCGGAGGGGGCAAGGGGCTGCGCGGTGGGCGGAGGCAGGGGGAGGGCCAGCACGGGAGCGTGCACGGGGCAGACCAGGCGAAGTGGCCACTTCGGCGCCACAGAAAGGGCGCGGCGGTCGACGGGCACACCTAGGACGAGAAGGAGAGAGGGTGGCAGAACAGCAATTCCAAGGCTGCCCCTCGCAGACAATTTGGCTTCACTCGTGCGGCCTGATCCCGCTTCGAGGTGTCTCCATGTCGACGCGGTAGCGGGCCGTGGGCCGAGGCGACCGAACTGCTCCGAACGCTGGGCGGAAAGGCGTTCCAGAAATCTTGGAACGCCTCCCCGAAAGCCGTTCCATGCACCCTTTCGACGGCCCACCTTCTGGATGGCCCTGTTCGCCCCGCCTAATACGTCGGGCACGTCCCTCTACAGGAGGAGTCTTCAGAAGTAGTCAAACATAGTATGTGCACATGTTTATGTTTCAGCATTTTAGAATTATTGTTGTGTGTTCGCCCCAAATCCGCCTGCAAGAGGACATGCCCGACCTAAACGTAGTGCAAGCCTCCTCCTCCTCCTCCTCCTCCTCCTCCTCCTCCTCCCGTCTCCTCCTCCTCCTCTTCCTCCTCCTCCCTCCCCTCCTTCTCCTCCTCCTCCTCCTCCTCCTCTCCCTCTCCTCCTCCCCTCTCTTCCCTCCCCCTTCTCCTCCCCGTCCTCCCCTCCTCCTCCCCGTCCTCCCCCCCCTCCCTCCTCCTCCCCTCCTCCACCTCCTCCTCCTCCTCCTCCTCTCCTCCTCCTCCTCCTCCTCCCCTCCTCCTCTCCTCCTCCTCCTCCTCCTGCTCGCTCCTCCCCCCCGAGTTGAGGAGCGCACCGCGATCACGACGACCCCTCGGTGCTTTCTCTTGTGTGGTCTGCCTTTCTGGGGTGCCCGCGTCGCCACGGCCGGAGGCGCGCCTCGGACTCCTGGAACAGTACGTCGGGCGTGCCTTTTCCACAGGGGGGAAATAGCTCTCCAAACTTGTGTCAGGAGGGGAAAGAGCACACAGACACAGTCAGTCCTCGATTCCCCAGAAGATTTGGGAGAATATGGGAGGCGGGGGGGAAGACAGAACCCCAGAAAATATCGGAGAGTATGGGGAATCGTGCTTCGTGTTATTTGTGTGTATTTGTTTGTGTGTCCAGCAGCCTGCGCTGTCGGGTTGGCGTCGGAGCCCGCGTCGTCGGGGCAGTGTCGGCGTCGCGCCCAGGAGACCCTTCTCGCTCTGGCGATGCTGGGCGTCGCCCGGCGGGGAGGGGGAGGGGGCCGGTGATGCCGCGGCTCGCGCCAGCGCCGCCCGGGCACTGCATGCCCGGGAGGGGCAGCTTGCCCGAGGGCGGCGTCTGCGCCCCGTGACGTCCACCGGGCGGGGGGGGGGAGCTCCCCCTGCCCGCCTGCTAGTAGGCGGGGGGAGGCCGGCGGCGTCCCCAGGGCCGCCTGCCTGGTGCGCTCCGCGCGCCAGGCGGGCGGTGTGCCGCGTGGAGCTCCGCTTAAGCTTGTGTGTCCGTGTGGCGTGCTTCTCCGCGGGTGCAACTCCTGGGAGGTCAGGTTCTGCTTCTGCCCTGGTCCGAAGTCCGGCTTGGTCCCGCCGAATCCCGCTCAATCCGGCTCTGTCCCGCTGAATCCGAGGCCCACTCCGGCGTCATAGCTCCCAAATGGGGCTTTCTCCTCCTGAACCTTTCCGACGACAGCCTCTGCCGCTCGCCCCGGCTTCGGGAGGTTCGGGTGCAGCTCCTGGGAGGGCAAATTCTGAATTCGCCCTGGTCCGAAGTCCCGCTTGATCTGGCGGAAGCCCGCCTCATCCTGCTTGATCCAGCTTGATCCCGCTCGATCCCGCTCGATCCGGCTCAATCCCGCTTGATGCGAGGCCCACTCTGGCGTAACAGCCCCCGGGTTGAATCCTTCTTTGATCCTTCCGACGAACACCTCCCAGTAGTTGCCTCCCGAAGGAGGCTCTGGGCGGCCTCCGCAGTTCTGCGGTGGGCCTCGGAGGCCTCCCAGAGGTCTTTAAGGGAGCTTCGGAGGCGTCTCCAGGTCCCTGCCGCTGTGCGCAGGCAGCCTCCCGGACTCCCAGGGGTGCCCCTGGCCGCCCTCTCAGACGCTCGTTGTGGGGACCGCCCTGGTGCTCACCTGGCGGATCTGCTCTGATCCAGCTCGACCCTAGTTCGACTCAAGCTCAACCCATGTCGACTGGCGCACGCGTGGAGCGAATGGCTGCAGGCAGGTCTTCAGAGCTGGCGGCGCGCACAGGGGGGTAGGGGGGGAAGGCGTCTTAGACGGAGGCTGCTTTCTAGAAGGCGCCGGCCTTGTCTGCAGATGTAGGGCTGGCGCCTTGAAGAGGCAGCCTCCCTCTAAGAAGCCATCCCCCGTCCCCCTACCCCGCTGTGCGCGCTGCCAACAGAGTGAGCATGTACCCTCTAGTCCAGGCTGGTCTGGGCACCCAGCGCGCCACCTTTTGGGGGGACACCATCGAGGCGCGGACGGGGTGCCCTGGACTACGGCGGCGGCATTGGATAAGGAACGTCTTCCTGGGGCCCAGACCCTGGCGCATTCCTTCTTGTTTCAAGGCGAGGTGGGTGGTCCACGTTTGGCCGCCCATCGGTCGCGAGACCCGGGGTTCCTTATCGAAGGTATGCGTATCTAAAACCTCCACCGTAGTTACTGCAGTGTTCGGGCAGTGCCAAGTGGGGGGACCACTGGCGGGGTCACCAGTTCCTTTTGGCAGTTCAGGCTCCAGGATTGAAGCTGCTCGAGAGGGCTTTGTGGACTCTGGAGTCGTTTTGGTTCTCGAGGGCCCCTCTTTTTAGAGGAAGTGGCGCTTCCTCGAAGTGCAACTCCCAAATGGTAACTGCCGTTGGCATTGCCCCAAGTGGCGGCGCGGATCGAGAGGCAGCTCGCACTCTTCCAGGCTGCCCGGTGGGATTCTTGGGTTCTGAGAGGCCTGCGGTAGGAACCCGAGGGTTCCAGGCCCATGATCCGTGGAGACGCTTGGTTCTCAGGGTCTGGGGCAGCAGGAGGAGGAGGAGGAGGAGGAGGAGGAGGAGGAGCAGGAGCAGGAGCAGGAGCAGGAGCAGGATGAGGAGCAGGATTGGGGGGAGCGGAGGAGGAGGAGGAGGAGGGGAGGAGGAGGGCAGGAGCAGGAGCAGGGATTGAGAGCCAGGAGGAGGCGGTGGAGGAGGTGGAGGAGGCGGAGGTGGAGATAGGAAGGAGGAGGAGGAGGAGGAGGAGGAGGATGAGGAGGAGGAGGAGGAGCGAGGAGGGCAGGGGAGGAGGGAGGAGGAGAAGAAGGGAGGAGGAGGAGGAGAGGGGAGGCAGGAGGAGGAGGAGGAGGGAGGAGGAGGAGGAGGGAGGAGGAGGAGGAGGGAGGAGGAGGAGGAGGAGGAGGAGAGGAGGAGGAGGAGGAGGAGGGGAGGAGGAGGAGGAGGAGGAGAAGAGGTGGTAGATGGGAGGAGGTAGGCGGAGGAGGAGGAGGAGGGGCAGGAGGAGGAGGAGGAGGAGGAGGAGGAGGCGGGAGGAGGAGGAGGAGGAGGAGGAGGAGGAGGAGAGAGGAGGAGGAGGGGAGGAGGAGGAGGAGGAGGAGGAGGAGGAGGGAGGAGGAGGCGGAGGAGGAGGAGGAGGAGGAGGAGGAGGAGGAGGAGGAGGAGGAGGAGGAGGAGGCGGAGGAGGAGGAGGAGGAGGAGGTAGGAGGAGGAGGAGGAGGAGGAGGAGGGAGGAGGAGTTGGAGGAGGGGAGGAGGAGGAGGAGGAGGAGGAGGAGGAAGAGGAGGAGGAGGAGGAGGAGGAGGAGGAGCCGCTCGCCCTTTCATCGCCAATCGGGCCTCACAGCGGCCCGCCCCGCCCAGGAGCGGGCGGCTCCGCTCTTGGGGGCGCGTCGCCGATCTGTCGGCCATGCATCGCCTGTTGCAGCGCGATGCCCCTCCCACCGAGCCAGTGTCCTCTAAGGTTCCCCCCCTCACAGGGTCCGGGCTTGGTCGGGAGGTGCCTTGTGGCCATGTCCTGCTGTACCCCATGGGCCTGCCGAGAGCAGGCAGGACCGCTTCGCGGACAGCCCCCAGCCCTCGCCAGCAGCCTGCCCCCCCCCCCACCCCCCCTGTGGTCCTCGCCGTCTGCTCTGTTGTGAGACCAGGCCTCTGCACTTGTGGACCCCCCCCGCGCGAGGGCGGGCCCCAGATGATGGGGGCGAACATGATGGGCATGGTGCCGCCGAACATGATGGGCATGGTGCGCGGAGCTCCGCCGAACTCACTGCGGGCCCCAGCACCTCCCAGACGTGCTCGCGCCGCGAACAGGAACACAGTCGGGGCGGGAGGTGTCTGGCCGTTTCGGGACTCTGGAGGCAGGGAGGAGGAGGGAGGAGGAGGGAGGAGGAGGGAGGAGGAGGGAGGAGGAGGAGGGAGGAGGAGGAGTGAGGAGGAGGGAGGAGGAGGAGGAGAGAGGAGGAGGAGGAGGAGGAGGAGGAGGAGGAGGAGAGGAGGAGGAGGAGGAGAAGGAGGAGGAGGAGGAGCATCGGATAACAGCAGCTCCAACGGCTTCCTCTCCCTGTCTTCACCTCCCACCCTGCTCCTGGGACCAGCCTAGGCGGGGTTTGGGTTTGGGGCTTCGGCGGCGCTTACTCTTCTCCTTCCCTCTTTCCTCCCTCCGTCTCGGCCTTCCTTCTTCTCCGTAAGCGTCGCCTTAGCCTCACGTCTTAACGTTTTGTCGCTTTCTGCTCCTAGAGTGGACTTGTGACACAGCAGTGCATCAGTGCATCAGAGGAGGAGGAGGAGGAGGAGGAGGAGGAGGAGGAGGAGGGGTGAAGAGGGAGGAGGGAGGAGGAGGGAGGAGGAGGAGGAGGAAGAGGAGGAGGAATGAGGAGAATAACGCGATCCATCATACGACATCGAAGAATAATAGGCATGTTCATAATTTAAAGACTAGTGCGAATACTAAGAATACGCATAGGAATAATTCAACGCATAGTACGATTACTAATGATGCTACTACGAAAATTATGATAACGGACAAGAAGAATAAACATACGAAACGTCATATTACGAGGCATAATAATAATACTCATGCTCCTAAACTTGAGCAGGAGAAGGCGAAGAAGAGGCGGAGGAGGCCGAGGCGGAGGCGGAGACAGAGGAGGAGGAGGAGGCGCAGGAGGAGGAGCAGGAAGGGGAGGAGGAGGGGGAGGAGGAGGAGAACCAGAAGCAGACGCAGAAGCAGAAGAAGACGAACCATACGATTAATAACACGATTAATGGCAATGATAATACGAGTAAGCATACCAATGCTACTACTAATAATACGAACCATATCAACAAGAAGACAAAGACGAATCTGTATACGAAGACGGGTACGAGTAATCATAATGATAAGAATATTATTACCCAGACATATCAGAATAATATGACGGATACTGATACGAACAATAATGCTAATACTGATAGTAATAAGAATCATACTCGTAATTTTAGTAAGAATAACAAGAAGCAAAAACGTGAGGAGGATGAGGAGGAGCAACGGAGGAGGAGGGTGGCAGAAGGACGGAGGGAGAGGCAGACGACGAGGCGGAGATGTAGGAGGAGGGGGGGGGGGGAAGGATGGATGATAGTTGGCAAGTGTTTCTTTCATCAGCATCAGCAGCGCGCCCCGCCGTACACATGGCAGAAAGGGCCAGCCCTGCCAGTGCCCACCTGGGCGCCTGCCGTGCGCAGGGCACCCACCCGCCGCCCCACGGGCGAGCTGGCGGCGCAGAAGAGCAGCCTACAGCTCGTCGCCCGGACTCAGAGGAGCGAAAGGCGGTTATGCGGCTGATGATGATGATGAGGATGAGGATGAGGATGGGGATGAGGATGAGGATGATGATGATGATGATGATGATGGTGATGAGGATGATGAGGATGAGGATTAGGATGAGGATGACGATGATGATGATGATGCTGCTGCTGCTGATGATGATGATGATGATGGTGATGTTGATGGTGGTGATGATGAGGATTAGGATGAGGATGAGGATGATGATGAGGATGAGGAGGATGATGCTGATGATGGTGATGATGATGATGATGATGATGATGATGATGATGCTGATGATGATGATGATGATGGTAAGGAGAAGGATAAGGATGATGGATGGGGATCGGGAACGAAGGAAGGAGGCAGAGGAACATGAGGAGGGAGGAGGTAGGAGGATGCCAACTATACGCCTACATCGACTATGGTCCAGCAGATCTGGGGCCTGGAATCGGTGCGATTCTGTAGGGCTCCAGAAGAGGGCCTCGCTTTCGAAAGATCGGGAGGTTAACTTGTCTTCCCCAGCGGACGGCTGCGGGGATGGCCGTCGGAAGGCCAGCGAGAGTAGCGGAAGTTGGCGGAAGTTGGCGGAAGGCCCGCGGGAGCCGTCGGAAATATCGCCCTCCCCCTCCTCCTCCTCCTCCTCCTCCTCCTCTCCTCCTCCTCCTCCTTTCCTCCGCCTCCCCTCTTCTCCTCCTCCTCCTCCTCCTCCCTCCTCCTCCTCATCCTCCTCCTCCTCCTCCCACCTTCCTCCCTTCTTCTCCTCCTCCTCCTCTCATTCTCCTCCTCCCCGCCACCCCTTCCTTTCCTCCTCCCTCCTTCTCCTCCTTCCTCCTCCTCCTCCCCCTTTCTCCTCCTCCTCCTTCCTCCTCCTCCTCTCCTCCTCCTCCCTCCTCCTCCTCCTCCTCCTCCTCCTCCTCCTCCTCCTCCTCCTCCTCCTCCTCCTCCTCCTCCTCCCTTCCTCCTCCTCCTCCGCAGTCTTCGCGGCGCCAGGGCCCCAACGCGGCCCCAAGGGGTGCCGGGAGAGCCGCAGCACGGCCCAGCGGTGGCCCCGAGGGGGGCCAAGGCTGGCCCAGGGCTGGCCGAAGAGACGGCCCAAGGCATGCCACGATGCTTTCAAGACCGCCCAGGCCCCAGGGCGCCCCACGAGGAGCCCCTACGAGGGCCCCGAGAGGCCAACATCATTGGGTCACCATCGTTCTGCAGGAATTTTGGACTACCTGCGCTTCCGAGCTGGAGGGTCCCCAGGACGGCCCGACAGGCCCCCAAGCTCGCACCGAAACGGCCCAAGAGGCCCCCAGGAGGCGCCCTAGGACTGCTCAAGGAAGACCACCACTGTGGCTTCAAGTGGTGACACGTATTTGAGAAACAGAAGCACCCATCGGATATGTATATATATATATATGTATATAAACATTTATATGTATGTATATAGAGGAATGCGTTATAATAATGTTAACCTGTGTACACAAGTATATGTGCGTGCCTTTCTTGCCAAGCCATGCGTGCGTACATGCCCCATTCTGGGCCCATGATGGGCTTGGTCAGTGTCGGTGCAAGCAGGTTCGTGTTGTTGGTGCCCTCCTGCTTTGGGGTCCTTCGGGCCGTCACCCGTGCCCTCGTGGTCGTCTTTCTCTTGCCCCCTTCCCTGGAGTGGCTTCTCGCCCCGAGCTGTGTGGTTGACGGCCCGGGGCCCGCATACGGTGCCCGACTGCTGCAGCTGGAGAGGCACCCCAGCCTCGAGATGTCTTCGGTGCGCCAGCGGCGGGGGTGCTCGCCCGACCGAGATCCGCTCAGGGCCAGCGTTGGTGCACACGGCACAGCGGGGGCCCATTCCCAGAAGAACACCCCCTGCTCGCCTCCAGCAGGAGGAGGAGAGGGAGGAGGAGGAGGAGGAGGAGGAGGAGGAGGAGGAGGAGGAGGAGGAGGAGGAGGAGGAGGAGGAGGAGGAGGAGGAGGAGGAGGAGGAGGAGGAGGAGGAGGAGGTGCGCCGCGCGTCCCACACCAGAGCTCAGGTCAGCGGCGGACGTCTTCGGGCCTCAGGGCTGGGGTTTCTTGCGGCAGGTGCCTCGTGGTCGAGCTCCTGCGCCAGGGACACCGAAAAGAAGAGGCTCGCGAGATCAGCGGACGTCTTCGGGTCTCAGGGTTGGGCTTCTTGTGGCAGGTGCCTCGTGGTCGAGCTCCTGCGCCGGGGACACCAAAAGGAAGAGGCTCGCCTGCCGACGGGTGCCCCACCGGACGCAATCGACGATCTCTCGATGGGCCCGCGGAGCGAGGCGCGGCACCTCTGGCGCAGCGCAGGGTCGACGGAGGAGGTGCCCCCTTCGCCCAGCAGGGCTCCTAGGAGAAGGCGTCAACTTTCGTGGGCTCCATGTGTCGTGCGAGAGGATCAAGAATCCGCACTGGACCCGGAGCTTCCTCTCGGCTGCTCCGCGGGATTTCCGTAGAGGTGGCCCACGGCTGCTGCTGGAGAAAGCGCTTCGAGTGAAGTCCGTTTTCTCAGCTTCGAGTTCCTCTTAACTCGAAGCAGGGGTGTAGATCTCTTCTTGCATGTGCTTGCGGCACGCTGGTCTGCCCCCCCCCCCCGGACCGTCGGCCCCTACAGCCGCGCACCGCGGCTTCTGCCCCCCCTCGGCAGGTGCGGCCCGGCATGATGCGCCCTCCTCGGTGCGCGCGAGCGCGGGCCGGCGCAGTCGGCGGTCGTCGTTCGGCGTCAACGGCGTCGCCGTCGTCGGCGTCGGCAGCGGCTTCGGCGGAGGCAGCGGCGGTGGCGCCGTCGGAGTCGTTGTCGTCGGTCGTTCGTCATTCTTCGTTCGTCGATCGTCGTTCGTGGTTCGTCGTCGTCGTAGTCGCCGGCGTCGGCGTCGAAGTCGGTGACCGCGTCGGCGTCGGCGTCGGCGTCGTTTGCGTCGGCGGCTGATTCGGCGTCGGCGTCGAGGGTCGAGGGTTTTTTGGGGTCTCTGGGAACGCCCTCTCTGCCACGGCTTCGTATGCCTCCAACGTCTGGTGAGATCGCGCCCCAGGATAGCTCCAGGGGGTCGTTCGTCGTCGTGAGCGTCGGCTCCGGGCAGCGGTGGCGTCGTCGTCATCGACGTCGTCGTCTTCTGTAGCGGCGCCGGCGTCATCGACGTCGTCGGCGCCGGCAACGTCGTCGTATTCGTCGTCGTCGTCGTCGTCATTATCATGGTCGTCGTCGTCGTCGTGGTCGTGGTCGTCGTCGTCGGCGTCGGCGTCGGCGTCGGCATCGTCGTCGTCGTCTTGGTTGTCGTCTTCGGCCCTCTACTCCTCTAGTCCCTCCTCCCCGCCTCATTGGCACGCGCTGAGGTGGGGGTGGATGGAGCAGAAAGGGGAGGGAGGAGGAATCAAGCTCGTCAATTTCGACAATGTTGGATTGTCTCCCCCAACTCCCTCGCGTGAAAGAGTGCACCTGCGACCCTCTTGTATCGTCACACGGCCTGTCGGCCCATGCTAGAGGCAGTAGGAGAGCTAGTCCCGGCCGCTATCAGACGCTTTCCGCAGAGTGCTGAAGGCATGCTGAAGGCAACGACCTTTTTCTCATGCTGTTGGAGCGCGGTCTCCTCCCGTTGCCCAAGGTGCCACAGTGCCGCTTGCAGCTGCCGGCGGATCCGCCCATCAAGTCGTTTTTTCACCCTCTATCTTGACGGATGTCTTGTCGTCGATTATCTCCATCTTGACGGATCTCTTGTCGTCGATTACACAGCGTGCATTGCCAATTTGGTGTAGTTGGAACATTCCCGCCTGAGAGGCCTTGAGCGGGTCTCACTTGTAGTGCGTCAGCGGAATTGGACATGAGCTGTGCTCGAAGGTGGAACTCCTCGGCCTTGGGCACGGAGAGACCTCCGTCGGCACTCCAGTGGACGCGCGGGTGATGCGACGGGCAGGATGACGACGGCAGCGACGCCAGCAATGATCATGACCCAGACGCCGGTCGCCCGTCGCAGGCAGGCCACATCCCCGGGGCCAGGCCCCGCTGCGCGCTACCTCTCTCCATCGCGGGCCCGGCCGCCGGAGGGCCCCCCTTGGCATCACCCGTTGGATGCCTTCGTCGACGTCGGCGGCCCGTCGGGCCAGGGGCCTCAGTGGGGGGGGGGGGCACGGGAGAGCCAGGGGGGGCTTTCTGCGATAGCCTATATTCAGAGCGTGGATTACCTACCCCGCTTTCGCTTCCAGGCAAAACCAGATCATACTACGCGCCTCCTCGTCAAGCGGCCTGACCAGTACAGGCCTCAGTTTGGCATCGCTTGGTATCCCTTGGAAGCGAGGGTGGTCAAAAGCGAGGTAGGTTTCTTTGCCCCCTATCTATGGGGGCAGCAGGCTTCGCTCTGAGCGCGGACCGCGGCTCAGCAGCTCCCGACGCCGGGGCCGAGCGCGCGGCGCCAGGCCGCCCCGGGGTGGGCACTAGCTCCTGATGCGATGGGGGGCCTGCCTGGCCGCGCCTCTCCGCGCGCCCCCGGGGGGGGGGGCCTCTCCGCCCATGGGGGCGTGGGCGCGCCTCTCGAGAGGGCGGGCGCTCTGCTGGGCGCCCCCCGGGAGCGGCGCAGGGCGGCCCACGCCCCAGAGAGGGGGGTCTCCGAAGCTTCCTCTGCAGAATCCGAGGCCCGCTCGTGGCGCCGCCACGGGGGCGGCCTCAGAACTCTTCAGATGCCGGCTCGCCGCGCCCAGGGGCTTGTGCCTGGCCGCGCCCCCAGACATCCGACGTCTCGATGTCTTCGAGGCACGGGCCTCCGACGCGCCGACCTCCCGATCCCCTCCCTGGGGCCGGGTTCTCAGCCCGAGTCGTTTTCTGAGGGCCCCGAGGCCCGGCGAGGGCCCCGAGAGGCCCAGAGCTGCGAAACAGCCCCCGTCTCGATGTGTTCGGGGCGCCCGCTGCCTGGGCCTCGCCGCGCGCCCCGGGGGGGGGGGGGGGGGGCCCTCCCCCATGGGGGCGTCGGGGGCCTCCGGAGAGGGCGGGCGCTCCGGGGGCCCCTCCCCGCGGGGGCGGCCTGCCCCCGCGGGGGCAGGCCGCCCCCGGGGAGGGGTGGCGGGCGGCCCACGCCCGCGCTCCGGAGGGGGGTGGAAAGCTTGCTTCGGGGGCCTGTCTTCCACCACCACCACCAGAAGTCGAGGGGGAGGGGTCCTCCTCCTCCCTCTACTCTTGCTCCTCCTCCTCCTTCTCCTCCTCCTCCTCCTCCTCCTCCTCGTCCTCCACCTCCTTCCCCCCCTCCAACTTCTGGAGGTGGTGGTGGGGAGCAGGCCCGTCATGCCTCTTGCGAGGGCGGCAGGGGCTGCGCGTGGCAGCAGCCATTGATGGCGCGGGCTCGTGGCGCCACGCCTCCTGGAGACTCCGTGGCGGGGGGGTGGTCGTCACAGCGTGGTGCTCCAAGACGGCTCAAGGTCTAAGTCGGGCATGTCTCTCCATACATGAGGAAGGTTCAAAGATGGCGAAACAATAGTCAGGGGACGATGTTCTAGCATGCTTAAACTCTTTAGAGCATATGTTGAATCACTGTCGTCTAAAAGCCGCCTGTAGGTGGACATGTCCGACCTAGCTCAAGGTTGAGGTGGCGTTCGTGAGCCCCGAAGCAATGATTTCCATGTTTCTGACGGTTTCTGGTGTTCCCGACCTCGGGTTTGCGTCGCATATATTTAGCAAGAGAACGACCGAGCAAGCAAGCGAGCTGGTCGTAAGCATTCCTCATTCAAAACTGGGAGAATGAATTCAAACTGCGGCGGTACGCATGAGCGGGATTAGAACTGAGGGTGTTCCCAGGCCCACTGGCGCCTTCGGAGACCGCGTTGGAGGTGTATGTATCTGGAGCGTCTTGAGAACGTCTTGGGGTCGTGGAGGCCGTCTTGGGACTCTTGGGCCATTTTGCCGGCGCTCCTGCACCCTCTGGGGGTCGCATTGGGGCAGTTTTGGAGCTCTACTGCGCCGATCCGAAAGCTTCCCCACTTTTGCCACGGTGCTCGCCGGGGGCCATCTGGGATGGCGCGCGCAGGAGAAGACTCGCGGGGCCCGAGGGCGGATGGGGGCGATGTCGCGAGGGCAGAGTCGGCGCGCCGATGGGCAGCCCAGCACCCCGTTTGGCCGGAGGGGCCCAGCACAATGCAAGGGCAGAGCCTAACCCCCGCCCGGGGTCGCGGGATCGGGTTCTTCTCGATTTATAATTTTTAATACCAAACGGTGTACTGACCCGAAAATGAGCAAACGGCATCGGACGTCCTCGAAAAAAACTTTCGGGTTCGGTCATGCGACGACCCGAAAAGTTTATCGACCTATCTGAAAGTGGCCAAATCCACATGACGTGCGCCCCAAACAAAATTCGGGTCCACTTCAAACGGCCCGGAAATGTGCGAACCGCCTAGAACTGTTCGCTCAAATATCGATCACCAGGTCTTCGGGTCCACTCCGAAGAAACCGAGCATGGGCAAATCGCCTAGAACATCCTATGGCAAACGGTTTCTCGGTGGTTCCGGGCCTCGTCCGAAGGAGCCGCCGATGGGCCGACCGTTCAGGACTTCCTGCGCAAGAAACGGTTTCCCGGGTGAGCCACTGTCAAAAGGGAACGCGCCCCGCGCGGGATCGGGGTTCGCACGGGGGTGCGGCTGTTCGCGCCTGTCCAGGAGGCGCGCGTTGCCGCGCCCTTCCAGCATAGCGTTTGCTCTGCATTCGCG
>CAUYUJ010009698.1:22500-32686 GCA_963575745.1 Prorocentrum cordatum
GCTTTGGGGGTGGGGGTGGGTTTTCTCCATTCCTGGACCCCGAAAACCCACCCCCACGCCCAGTCCCGACTCCTTGAATCGCGGGCTCGGGGATGGGCGTCGGGACTGGGGGTGGGGGTGGCTTTTCGCCTTCTCACTTGTGGCCTGCGGCTGGCAGAGCAGTGTCGAAGACCTTCCGCCGCGACTGCTCACAGCGCGGGGGGGTGCCCTGGGCCTCCCCGCGCCGCGACGCCGCTGCGTGCCCCGTGCGGGGGGGACGCCGGGCTCTCCCGGGGCCTGCCTCGGGGAGGGAGCGGCAGGGCCCGACCTCCACGGTGGTCTGGCGGCCTGCAGCACGTGCGGAGCGAAGGCGCGCGAGGGGTACGCGGGGGGTACGCGAAGGGGTAGGCGGGGGGTACGAGAAGGGGTGCGCGAGGGGTACGCGAAGGGGTACGCGAGGGGGTGTGCGAAGGGGTACGCGAGGGGTACGCGAAGGGGTACGCGGGGGGTACGCGAAGGGGTACGCGGGGGGTACGCGAGGGGTGTTCTGGCGACTTGCAGGAGGGGAAAAAGCACACAGACATAATGAATCGTCGATTCCCCAGAAAATATGGCAAAATACGGGAAGTGGGGGGGAAGTCGAAGACCCCAAAAATATGCGAAAATGTGGTGAATCATTTTGTTTGTGTGTATTTATTTGTCTGCCCTGGGGCCCCTTTAGACTTGCAGCACGTGCGGCGCGAAGGCGGAGCCAGGGAGAGCGAAGACAAAGCGAACAGCTAGAAACCACTCTTCAGTTCGAGCCTCGCTGCGCGCACTCGCCCGACGCCCCGACCGTGCTCGTGTCACGGCGTGGACCCCCTGCATGTCCCGACCCGTTTCCCCAGGACCGGCCTTGCATCCCGAGGCGTGCTTGGCTGCCCTGCAGCGCGGTAGCGGCCACCAGATGCCAAAACTCGGCAAACGCTTCCCGTCGCAATTGTTTCACGACGCGAAGGCGTCTGGGATGGATAGATGGATGGATGGATGGATGGATGGGTGGGTGGACGGACGGACGGACGGATGGATGGATGGATGAATGGATGGATGAGGAGGAGGAGCAGGATGAGAAGGGGGAAGAGGATGATGAGGGGGAGGAGGAGAGAAGGGGAAACGGAGGAGGAGGATGGGAGCCGGAGGAAGAGGAGGAGGGCTGATGAAGAGGATCTGGAGGAGGTTTCCGCGCGCTCGGCTACTTCGAACGTTGGCTGAGTGCTTGCTCCTCCGGTGCTGTGTCCACCCGCCGCGCCGTGCCAAGGGCCGCCCGGAAGCGCTGGAAAAGGCCCTGGCTGCCCAGGCTCGTGCCCGAAATCTGGGCCGTCCCCGCCAAATTCCCTTGTGGGAGCACGGCTTTTGTGCACCACCCGCACAAATAAGGCATACAGGCAGCCTACAAAAACAAAGCTTCGGAGGGCCTCGAACCATTCGTTGCGCCTGGTCCGCCCCGGGCGTCAGCCTGCCTCCTGTTTCACCCCAGGTGAGCAGAGTCTGTTTTCTCAGTGCAGTTGGTCCACCCCAGGTGGCACTCTGCCTCCTGGTCCGCCCCAGGGGTGCAGCTTCTTCCGATGCTAGGAATCATGGTCGGCATAGACTAGAGGGACAGCTTCAGTGGGCGACGAGGCCCAGCGCAAGCGCGGCGCCCTGCCACTGAAGTATGGCATCGTGCACACTTGGAGCGACATGGGGGAGCCCTGGCACCACACCTCCTGCAACGAGCTCCGCGTGGCTCGGGAGGGGCACCCTCCGCTCCTCACGACGGCGCCCGTGGACCCAACGGCGAGCTCGCGAGCGCACGGCGCGGATCGTGCTTGAAACGTGCAGCGTGCCGGCGAAGGTGGTCGTTTTTTGTATCCGTTGCGTTGCCGATCGGCGCGGGCCCTCGCAGCCCGCCTTCCCCCCCCCCCATATGGAGTAGATGTTTGCCGTTTCTGGCGCACGTTTGGAGCAGGTGGAGCCTCCCCCATAATGGGCGCACTGCTGCAAACAGTCGCACGAAGCAGAGGTCTGGAGCCAGACCCCCCCTCTCCCCCCTTTCCGCCCAATGCCGAAACGACGGATCAACACACGCGCACATGTACGTCGCGATGCAGGCAGTGTTCTCATTCTGCGCTTCAGTCCACACCACTGGGATAAAGTCGGGCCCGTTCCTCTACAGGAGGAATATTCAAAAATAGTCCAAACATAGTCCGGGGATTATTTTTTGATAATTGTTTGCCCATTTTGGGGTATTGTTTGAGTACTTTTATTTTTCGTCGAAAATCCCCCTGTAGGGGGACAGGCCCGACTTCACACTGGGACGGTCATGGGTTCCGGCGGTGGCGCGTCGCGCGTGTCGCACACCGTGCCCATCTGTGGGGGCTGCGCGCTGCCGCATGCGATCCTGCACCTGGATTTGGGGGTGCGGGAAAAGCTCTGCTACATCCCGCTCGACATCGACTCCGAAGGGAAGGCTGCCGCGGAGAGCTCCGACAGGGAGGAGTTGTACGAGCTCCCCAACGGGGAGCATCATAACCGTGGGCAGCGGGTGCTTCCGCTGCCCAGAGGTGCTTTTCCAGCCCAAGTTCGTGGACAAGGTCCACGGCACCACGTTCCAGTCGGTCATAAAGTGCGACGCCGATATCCGCAAGGATTTCTGCGCCAACGTGGTGTTGTCTGGTGGCGCCACAATGTCCCCAGGCACCGGCGAGCGCATGACCAAGGAGCCCACGGCATTGTTGGCTCATTCCACAAAGAAGATGAAGAGATGAAGGTCGTGGCGCTGCCCGAGCGCAAGTACCCAGTGTGGATCGGTGCATCTATCCTGTCCTCGAAGAGCACCTTCCGTTCATGTGGATCTTCAATGGGGGGGGGACGAGTCGGGCCCCACAGTTGTGCACAGGAAGTGCTGCTGAGGGTTTGCCTTCGGGAGATTTTGGGAGCCCGGCGAGCTAGAATCGTCCGACGTGTTGGAATGAGGTTGCGAGCTTGCCTCACGCCCCAATGATCACAGCCAACGCTGGCAGTAATAGCTCGCAGTGGCCGCGCTGGCGTTCTGAAGTGCGTCAAGACAGCTTTTCACGTCTCTGGCATACACAGGTATTTTGCTAGATGCGCATGTGCATGCCGTCCTTTTGGCTCGCAGGTCCTCCTTAGTGCAGTCTGCCAGGGGAGGCCACCACCTGGACGCCTCCTGAATGGCACGCCACTTGCGACTTCTGCAGCACAGTTTGCATCTGTCTCACAGTCAACCCGCGTAGTAAGGATGGGCAACCTTCCCAAGGGTACCCTTACATCCTTGCCTCCTCGGCCCATCCTTGGCCACTTTCGTTGGCCGCGCCCCGCTCGGAAAGCTTCGAGATGGGCGTCCAAGGCCCTTGCATCCTTATCGCGCATCCTTGCTGTGCGTGTTAACTGTACCTCTACAGTCGGGGCCCTGAAGAAGGAACCCTTTTCGTTGGGGAGGGGCTGCGTGTCCCGTAAGTGTTTCACAGCTTGCCTCAGGTTTTTCCTCATGTTTCCGAGACGAAATCGAAGTTGAACTTGTGGAAAATAGGGGCCTCGTTCCTTATCTAGGGTTCCTTAGGTCAACGCCTCGGCTGTACTCCTCCCTCCCCTCTCTTCCCTCCCGTCCCTCTCCTCCCTCCCCGTCTGCATGCCCCGCTTGCGTCCTGGACGGGCTGCCGCCGCGCCGGCCCGCGCAGAGGCGCCTGCGCCGGCCTGCCCCGGCCGCGGCGCGCTCTTGCGGCGTCGCAGGGGGGCATTCGTTTTGGCCTCCGTCATCCTCCCTCCCTCCCCTGGAGGGTTTCTCCGAAGGGCTTGGGCGACCCCTCCTCCTCCTCCTCCCTCCTCCTCCTTCCTCCTCCTCCTCCTCCTCCTCCTCCCCCTCCTCCTCCTCCTCCTCCTCCTCCTCCTCCTCCTTCTCCTCCTCCCTCCTCCTCCTCCTCCTCCTCCTCCTTCTCGGGTCGCCTACGGCCGGGGGGGAAGCTGTGTACTCTCCTCCACTTCCTTGCTCGTCCCCCCCAAAAAAAACAATTCAGCCGCCAAGTGGTCCCACTGAGCGCCGCTGGTAGCCATGCTGTTGGCGGGGGGCCTTCGCCGGGTCTTGCGTGCTGGCCCTCTTCGCGCGCTCGCCCCTGCACTCGCCGAGGGCACGTCAGTCAGCGCCGCTGTGGCATTAGCTGTTCGTTTCGGCGTTGCTCGCAAAGACACCAGCCGACGCTAGCCTTTGAGGTGTGTCTGGGGCGGTTCAGGCTCTGGCGCAGCACTGTCGAATTCGCCATTTCGGCCACAACATCCGGACAGGCATCTCTCCTTCGCGCGCTTTGTCCTCGACGACGCGTTATCCTGATTTCTTTTTGTCGTCTTGCCACGTATCTTCCAAGCTTCGGACTCATTTTTTCTGGTGCGTGCGTGTGTTTGTTGTCTCCTCCTGTTCCTCCTCGTATTCCTCCTCTCCCCGTCTGTTCTTTCTCGCTCGTCTTGCCCTCCCCCTCTTCAGGTTGCAGTTTGTCGCGTGCGTTGGCCTATGGCAGGTGGTCGGCCCGTGAAGCGAGCCGAGTTTGCCCGGCGATCTCCTGCTTCACGTTGCTGCGCCAATCGCGCCGTAATGACATTCCAACAGCACAGGCAAGCAGCTCCAACACAGCGGTGGAGAGGGGGCTGTGTACAACATTTGTATCCCCCAGGGGCATTTTTGAGTACACCACCCCGACGAACAAGCTGGCACAGAGTTCGGGTGTTGGAAGACGTGCCCCTGGCCCACGGTGCCCCCCGGATTTCCAAGGAGGCCCCTACAGCGCCCAGAGCACCCCTCACGAGGCCCAGAGGGCCCAATCGGCCCCAAAATGGAGCGAAAAGCTGGGGGCACCCTGGGCCAAGGACACATTCAGCAACCCCCGATACGTACGCGAGCGGGGGCGGTGGCCATAAATCTTCCTTTGGCCCTGTCGCGTTCAGCTCTCTCCCCAGATTTCGGATGCAT
Source organism: Prorocentrum cordatum (assembly GCA_963575745.1). NCBI lineage: Eukaryota > Dinophyceae > Prorocentrales > Prorocentraceae > Prorocentrum > Prorocentrum cordatum. Next base: position 27,479 of record CAUYUJ010009698.1, read on the forward strand.
TTTTTTTTGGTTTTCCCCGCACGGCTTCCCCTGGGGCGGGTTTTCCACCCCGAGTCGTTCTCTGACGGTCCTGGTGCTTGGCGAAGACCCCCAGGGGCCGAAATTTGCGAAACGCCCCCGTCTTGTTTTGTGCAGTGCGTTGCAGATCTGGGGCCGCCAGGCGACCATGCCGGGCATGATGGGAATGATGCGGCCGCCCGTGGTGCCAAAGAACGGCGGCGGCCCGGGCGGCGCGGGCTTGATGCAGCAGCAGCGGCCGCCGCTCACCGCGGCGATGCTGGCGGCGGCGCCACCGTCGGCGCCCGGGCAGACAAAGCTCTTCCCTGAGGACTCGGGGCAATTCCCTGGCAAGTCTTCCTGGACTCCTGCGGGGCTTCCTGGGGCAAGGGCTCTTTTTTGGGGCTCCGGAGGGGCTGTGGTCGTCGGGCTGTTCCTCGGGACCGGGTCGGGGAGCGGCCCATGCTCGCCGTGGCCAGGAAACTTTTTTGGGTAGCGCTCGCTGTTGCTTACGCAGCGATGCCTAGGGTAACGCGATGGCTATAGGGAAGGGGGAGGGCACCGAGATCTGCAGCGTGCAGCTGGATTCGGCCCCCGCCGCCGGGCGCCCTCCTCGATGCATGTGCGCGTCTGGTGTCGGGAGGCACCAGGGCAACCCGCCACGCGAGCTGGCACGCTCATCACCCTGTGTTGTCGGACGATGAGGGTGTCGGGCGCGAGGGCGCATGCATAGCGGTGCTCATCGTGCGGGGGGCGCGAGGTAGCGCTGCACCAAGGGGGACAGGTCGGGGTTGCCAAGAGGAGCCCCTGGCCCAGTGGGCCCTGAGGATGGCCAGGCATGCCCCCAGGGCCTCCAGAGCACCCTCCGCGAGCCCTCGCTGCTCCTCCTCGTGCGGTTGCCTCTCTTGAGCCAGACCGGGGTGATGCTGGGACGCAGGCCGGCAACACCAGCCTGGTGGCCGCCTTTTTGCCTTGGAGTGCGCTTTTTGTCCCGCTCCTCCCCCTGCTCCTCCTCCTGCTCCTCCTCCTCCTCTTCACAGTGACTGTGATCAGTCGCGCGTTCCTCTTCCTCCTCCTTCTGCATAGAGAAAGCCCGTGGGCCCCCTTGGACCCGGGGCTGGGGGCACTTCTGCGAGCAGCTGCCGGGCGCACCGGGCGGGGGGCTGTGCCGGCGGGCCCGCCGAGGTGCAGAAGCAGATGATCGGCGAGCGGCTCTACTCGGCGATCGCGAGGCTTCAGCCGCAGCTCGCCGGGAAGATAACAGGCGCTCTCCGGCTCCTGCTCGTCCTGCTCGTCCTGCTCGCCCTGCCACACACACAACGCACGCACGCACGCACGCACGCACGCACGCACGCACGCACGCACGCACACACGCACACACCCTCAAACCCACACACCCACACACCCACCCACACACCCACACACCCACACACCCACACACCCACACACCCACACACCCACACACCCGGTATCCACACACCCACACACCCACCCACACACCCACACACCCACACACCCACACATCCACACACCCACACCCGCACCCACACCCGCACACGCACACACACACATACACACAATACACACACACACACACACACACACACACACACACACACACACACACACACACACACCACACACACACCACACACACACACACACACACACACACACACACACACACCACACACACCACACACACACACACACACACACACACACACACACACACACACACACACACACACACACACACACACACACACACACACACACACACACACACACACACACACACACACACACACACACACACACACACACACACACACACACACACACACACACACACACACACACACACACACACACACACACACACACACACACACACACACACACACACACACACACACACACACACACACACACACACACACACACACACACACACACACACACACACACACACACACACACACACACACACACACACACACACACACACACACACACACACACCACCACACACCACACACACACACACACCACACACCACACACCACACACCACACACCACACACCACACACCACACACCACACACCACACACCACACACCACACACCACACACCACACACACACAACACACACACACACACACACACAACACACAACACACAACACACAACACACAACACACAACACACACAACACACAACACAACACACACACACACACACATCACATCTTCCCAGCAGCGGCCGCCGCAGCGGCCGCTGTCGATTGTGGACAACATGTGTTGTTGGGCATCGTGCCGATTTTTTCCTCGGGTGTCCAAATCGTCCTGCGTCCAGCTCCTGCTCGTCCTAGTTGCGTACTTGCCCTCGGTGATCAGTCCTTGGAGTTCTGTGCGGAGTCAGTGTGGGTCATGTGCGGCGCGGGTCTACGGTGGGCGCGTCCGTTAAGGAATGTGCCCAGAAGGCTTCAGACCGTGGAGGTCTCCTTCTCTGATGTGGGCGGCGGTGATATCCATGGCCAATCCCAAGATTGGAATTCCGCTGGCTTCTAGACCCTGGGTTCCTCATCCGAAGGTTCATTATCCAACGCCCTTACCGTATTCAGAAAGAGGCGAAGAATCATGGAAGAAGAACTGTGATGAGGAGGGGGAGGATGGCAGCGAGGGCACTGAGGGGGTCGCGGCCAGCATCTGCAGGCTCCGCACCCTCCTCTCGTCCTCTCGCTGCTCTGCCTCCTGCGCCACCCTGGCCTCTCTGCTGCTGTCCCCCCCCCTCTCCCACAGGGATCCGCGATGTATCCCGGGCTCTGGCCCAACCGCCGTGCTCTCGTCGGGCCGTCCTTCGGATGTTCGGCCTCTCGCCTTGTGTGAGCCTCTTCGTTCGCCTGAGCCGTACGACGGTCTCAGACCTCGCCTTAATTTGTATCCGAAGATGCGGTTAAGGTTATTACTCAGACGCCTCTGGACCTCCTCCCCTTCACACCTCACACACTCCTTCTCCTCTTCCTCCTTCTCCTCCTCCAGCACTTTGGGGTCCAGGCCCCTGAATGAGATTCATTCGCTCAGGACAGTGAAACCACAGGGCCAGAGGACACTCACATCGTGCCCCTTGTCATGGTGGCGGATACATTATGAGGCGAGAAGCAACTCAGTTCCAATGCCATCTCAATTGCGCAGCGAAGATGACGGGCACTGCATGGCATAGCCCTTGCTGGAGCATGACGTTCTCCCCTGCCGTATGGAAGGTTCGCGTCGTCTCCACGCAGCGGCGATCCAACCGCGGGCTTTCAAATCGAACGCCGCCAGTGCCCCAGAGTCGGTCAACCTGGAACGATTTGACGATCGAGAAACCGCCGACCGCCGACCGTTCAAGGTCGAACGACCCACCCGGTGTCGGAGCCCAAGACGCGGGCCCTCACGGCAGGATATCATGCCGCAGCCGCCCGGCCGGAGCGCGGAGGCCCTCCCCCGTGCAGGCATGATGCTGGAGATGGACAACAGCGAGCTCCTCATGCTGCTGGAGTCCGACCCCCACCTCAAGGCCAAGGTCGACGACGCCCTGAAGGTCCTCCACCGGTCCAAGTGAGCGGGGCCGCCGCGCGCGCTTTTGCGCTCCGCCACGGCCCCCCGGGGCATGGGGCATGCCAGGCGCGGCGCCCTCCGCCCGCTTCGGGCGCGCCGCTTTCGGGCGCGCCGAGGGCACGGCTTCCCTGGGCGATCTCGTGCGCCACCCCCATTTGGTCGATTTTATACGTCGGCTCCACGGAGCAAGGGCAAGCCCTGACGGTTTTTGTGCCCGCGAGCGGTTTCAACACGTCACGTCACCATCGCCCTCGCGACCCTCTCCTAAGCCAGCCGTTCAGGGAGCTACTGTCACACCGACCCCCGCAGGTGGTGCCCACTGGGCAGGCTCGCGCGTTTGCCAAGCAGCTCGGTCCTCTTCCGTCACCTGCCAGGGTGCGTGTCATGACGGAAAGGGGGCTCGTTTGCAGGGGGCTCTTGTCACGAGGGTAGCCTTTGCCGTTGCGTGATATCTGGCCCCGGACTAAACCTCTGGATCGGGTTTGGAGGTCACCGCGGCGATCGCGGCGGCCACAAAACGAGGGGCGATGTTTTGGCAAGGATTGCAGGCCCCTTCCCAGCACCCCCCCTCTCGAGTCCCGCCTGGAAATGTTCGCCGCTCAGAGGGAGACACTGGGAGACACCCCCAGGGGGCAATTCGGACGCACCTCTATCGAGAATGGACGCCCCCCATTGCGCATCCCAGTGCTGGGCCCCTAATCTCTGGTCCACTCGAGACACCCACGAAGCTTGGGATAGGGATAGGGATAGGGAAAAGGATAGGGATGGGAGCCATACAGTCGGGGCCCTGAAGAAGGAACGCTTTTCGTTGGGGAGGGGCTCCGTGTTCCTTAGTTGCTTTACAGTGCTCCTTGGGTTTTTCTCAGGTTTTCCATGGAAAATCTGAGTTTACTATATGGGAAAAAGGGGCCTCGTTCCTTATTTATCGTTCCTTAGGTCAACGCCCCGACTGTAAACACACCGACCCCCACAGCTGATGAAGGGGGGGGCTTCTCCGTTCCCCGCCGTTGCTCGCCCCTCGAGGCGAGGCCTGGGGCGGGCTGGCGGGAAGAGGCGCGGCGGGTCCCCCCCGCCCGCCCCGCCGTCTGGCTGCTGCCAGGCGGGCCTCTGGCCCCACGGTGCCCCCCCCCCCAGGATCGCCAGGGGCCTCCGGGTCGTCGCGTCGCTTTTGGACGAGCAGGCTCGGGCGACCAGCGCTGCCGCAGGGCCGGAAAAGGCGCCCGACTCGGTCGGGCACCTTGGAGAGTTGCGCAATACGGCGCCCCGCCAGCGCCGCGAATACGGATACGCTGCCCCCCGCGCAGCGAACGTCATGCGCAACGGGCGAGCTTGGCTTGCTTCGGGCCATCGGGCCCCCACAGATCGATCCAGCTCGACAGGTGCAGCAGAAAGATGGGGTCCAGGGCTCGGGCCGTGATTTTCTGCGATGTTCCGTTTTGGTTTGCAACGTCGGATCTCAGGGGAGGCCCCCGCGGCCTCTATAGTACGGCTCACGAAGCCCAGGGGGTGGAGCCACAGGGTGTTCCAGAGAGGCCTCGCGGAGCGGGGGGACACCCAGGAGGAGGAGGAGGAGGAGGAGGAGGAGGAGGAGGAGGAGGAGGAGGAGGA
>CAUYUJ010009699.1:0-15000 GCA_963575745.1 Prorocentrum cordatum
GTCGTCGTCGTCGTCGCCTCCGTCGTCGTCGTCGTCTTCGTCGCCGTCGTCGTCGTCGTCGCCGCCGTCGTCGTCGTCGTCGTCGTCGTCATCGTCGGCGTCGTCGCCGTCGCAGTCGCCGACGACAACCCTTGCCCTCGCCCTCGCCGTCGAGCTCGCCGTCGTCGTCGAGGAGCCTCGCCAGCCTCGTCCGCCAACTGCCCGGAGCGCTCCTGGCGGTGCGCGCGGCGGGGAACGGCGCTCCTCGTAGCCCCTCCACCTCTTCGTCGTTCCCGTCGTCATGCGCTTGCTCCTCCTTCCCTCGTCTTTTGCGTCCTCAGTCTCTTCACAGTTTCTTCTTCGTCCTCCTCCTCCTCCGCCTCGCGCTCCTGCTGATGTTTCACCTCCTCTTCGTCTCCTCCGCCCTCCTCCTCCTTTCCCTGTCCCCGTTCCCTCCTCCTTTCGTGATCCCTCCTCATCCTTCCTTGTCATGATTTCTCATCCTCTCTCCTCGTTTCCTCGCTACTCTCCTCTGCTCTTCTCCTTCTCATGACGTCATGCTCTCCTCTGCTCCCCTTTCCTCTGCTATCCTCTGCTGTCTCCTCTCTCATCGCCTCCTGCTCGTTCTCATCAATATTTTCCGATTTGCACCCTCATCCCTATCCTCCTGAGTACCCCACCTTCACCTCCACCATCCTCTCCCCCTGCCTCCTGCAAGCGAGGTGCAGAACCACAGCTCTTCTCGTCATTGTGTGGACGTGAACTCGATCCAACGTTGCAGTAAGAAAGTTGTTTGGGGAAGATGTGGCCATGCATATGTAGGACGACCCAACGCGGCACCACAGAGAAGCCACACGATGAGGCAAACGCACGCGTGGCCAGGAGAAGTAGACGGCGAGGGCATCACGTCGTGCCGCGCCACCAGATGCCAAGAGTACTGCAAGAGAAGTGCGGCCACCGCGCTGCAGGCGCACCTCGAGACTGGAGTCGCGGCGCTGAGATTGGCGGCGCGTAGAGGGGGGAGGGAGCGGGGGGAAGGCTTCTTAGAGGGAGGCAGCTTCTTAGACTGGGTAGTCGAGGCCAATCTGGCGCCAATCTGGCAGGCCCAATCTGGCAAACGAGCGCAATCTTGCGAGGGAGCCAACGCGAATCCAGTCTGGCGAATAACCCAAATCCTCCAATTCGGCCAGGCCAAATTGGCCCTTGAGGCCCAATCCAATCTGCCAGTCTGGCCTTCGACTACCCAGTTAGAAGGCGCCGGCCCTACATCTGCAGACAAAGCCTGCCCCGGGCCTTCTGAGCAGGGGGGGCTTCCGAGAAGCCGTCTCCCCTGCCCCCCTCTGCCCGTGGCCGACGAGAGCAGGAGCCAGCAGGCGCTCACCAGGGCAGGCCCTCGCTCGCGCGCGAGCTCGGAGGGGAAGGGAGGGCGGAGGAGGGGGAGGGGGAGGGAGGGGAGGAGGGGGAGGGGGGAGGGAGAGGGGGGGAGGGGGAGGAGGGGGAGGGAGGGCGGAGGATGGGACGCTCCAGTCATCGTGCTGCCATACGCGACGGGGCCCAGGGTGCCGCACAACAATGGGCACAACTCCCAGGATTCACCATGTTGATGTTTGAATGCGTTCTGGGCGTTCGTCTTCTCCTCCACTTGCCACATGTTCCATGCGTTCCTGGGAATCGACGATGATTTCTGTGTGTTTGCTTCTTCCCTCCTGTCCTGTATGAGGAGCGCGATATCCGCCGACCCCCGCTTGCCGGGGGTGGCATGGCGTGTGAGACATCTGCCTCTCCCCACTCCTAAAACGAAGGCAAGCATCGAGACAACATCGGACCGATATACAGTCGGGGCGTTGACCTAAGGAACGAAAAATAAGGAACGAAGCCCCTTTTTCCCATGGAACTCCGATTTTCCATAGAAAACCTCAGGCAAACCCAAGGAGCACTGTAAAGCAACTAAGGAACACGGAGCCCCTCCCCAACAACAAGGGTTCCTTCTTCAGGGCCCCGACTGTAAAACGAAGGCAAACATCGAGACAACATCGGACCGATATGAGCCGGAAATCTCTGAGAATCGGCGGGTTTGGAGGATGTACCAGTATCGGGCGCCACGGCCACTTCAGCGCGTTCCACAGCACTCCACGCTCTGGAACGTACTGGTCTCGTTCCTAGGCACGTCCGACATCCCCCTTCCCTCTCCCCCTCAAGGTCCGGCATCTTGTCTAAAGGGGGGGGGGGTAACCCGGCTCCCGGGCGCACCCGGGGGCCTGTGGAGCCTCCAAAACTGCACCCCGCGGCCTCCGAAATGACCAGGATGCTTTCTGAGATGGCTCTGGAGGGCACTCGACACACCAGAGAGGCCTCAAGAACACCCGAACTGGCCTCAAGACGGCCCGAGCTGCCGAAACGGGGACCAAGAGGACCCTGCGAGGGCCCCAAGGAGCCCAGATCAATGATTTTGCGCAGGGGCGTTCGAACGATCTCCCGCGTTCTCGCCTTTCGGGCATCTGCAAGCCCAAAGCGGGGCAAGTGGCCCCCCAGACCAGCCCAGCGTGAAAACGTCACTAGATGCCCCAGGACGGCCCCAGAGGCTTTCAAGACGGCAACAGAACTCCTCAAGAGGCCCCAAGAGGGGCCCACGAGGGGGAACCCGCACGGACCACAAGAAGATTGCCCCCCAAGACCCTACATCACCCCAATAAGCTCCCAAGAAGCCCCCTCAGGGCCCCAGAAAGACCCCTGAAGCCTTAAAAAAGCTCCTCCCTTGGAAACCCAGCAATAGACACACAGGAAGAGGAGGATGAATAATCAACAATTGCGCGCATGCAGCAGGTCGGGATGTGGCAAGCAACGCGCACGAAACTGGATTCCGCACAGGTCCTCTTCTGGGGGCGGAACCAGCCTCGAACGTATCCCTATCCCTAAGATTGACACGCCAAAAGGCGATGACAATATTTGGGATTCGCCCTCAAAAAATAAGGGAGTCGCTGAGATTGGCATCGTGATGAGGAGATGCCCAGCATAGGGATAGGGATATGTTCCAGGCCGGTAACAAGGAGCGAAAAGCTTGTGCTGGCCTCGGTGAGCCTCAGCCACGAGGAGGTCTTCTTGACTGGAGCCAAGGGGAGCGGCCCGAACGCCATATGTACCCCTGAGACAAGCGGGGTCCTTCCTGACTTGGGCGCCTTGACTGTAGTGGCACAGCAAAGGCTACCTCCCTGTCAAATGGCGACATCCGAGCCCTACCCCCGCTGTCCATGGAGTTGCCTGAATCGTTGATCGGCGAGGGGAAGTTTCGGATTATGCTGCCTCCATGCGTCCCTGCGCAACTGCATGCCAACCTGCTTCGTCGCCTCGCCTTGCAAGACATACCACCGCGCACCATCGAGCGCCAACGATGAGTGCAAGCGCCAGGAGCCGCTCTGTGCCTCAGGCTGGTGCGTGCCGGCATCCTATTGCTCGTATCTCTCTCTCTCTCTCTCTCTCTCTCTCCCCCTCCCTCCCTCTTCGTAGGGGGGAGGGGGACGAATGCTCGAAGGCAGCTCTTGCCCACCCACACGTCGGCTGCAGCGTGCACCGATACAATGCTGCCCGATGCGATATGCCCCCCCCGTAATTCAAGAGAGAGAGAGAGAGAAAACAAAAAAAAGAGAGATGGACAATACTGCGGGCGCACACACGCGCCTGAGGCACAGTGCGACCATGGGAGGGGGGGCGCAGGTACTTGGCAGCAGCCCCCGCCCACTCACGCAACGACGGCAGTGCGCTCCGATACTTTCGACATGTCCACGTCTGTTCAGGTTAGCATGGGTAGAGGCATCCTAGATGGGGGCCGAGTAGATGGGGTCGGGGGATCTCGCCGCATGCACTGGCGACGTCGGCGATGCATCGGCGACGTCTGCGTGGAGAAAACTGTGCCCCACATCGAGCCGCATCGCTGATGCATCGCCGATGCATCGGCGATGCGGCGCGATCCTCCGACCCCATCCAAGAAAACCTAAGATTAAGTTGGGCCTGTCCTCCTACAGGGGGATGTTCGACGAACCAAAAATAATCCAAAAATGATCCAAAAATGATCCAAAAATAGTCTGGGGACTATCTGTTGCACATGTGTTGGCCTTTTGGGGGCATTTGGGGGGTATTTCTCATATTCTTAGTCGAAAATCCCCCTGTGGGGGGACAGGCCCGACTTGGGCCTAATATGGGGGAATCGGGCCCCAGGGGAAGCGGGTCCTGGACCCCGGGTCCTGGACCCCCGGGCCCGGGACCAATCTGTTCATATCCCGACTCGCTTTCTGACGGCCCCGCGGCCCGTGGAGGCCCTTCGCGGGGCCCGGCGACGGTGAGAACCCACGGCCCGCTCCTCGCAGGACCCGCTTCTCGGCGGTGCGCCCTGGGGGGCTGAGATGAGCAGGAGAAAACCTTCTCGGATGGCTCGGAAGTCGCCCTGGCCTTCGGAGAAGTCCTCGAAGCCCTCCCCGAAGGCATCGAGCACTTGCCAGACGGCGCGGGGGCTTCTGAGAGGGCGCCGCCGCCTTCTGAGACGGCCTGCTCCTTCTCACTTCCCGCCCCTCGCTCGCCGCGGAGTGCCCCTCGGGACCCGCTTCCCCGAGGGGCAACAATAGGGGGTCGGCGGTGGACAAACCTCCCTGTAGTAGACCTCACCTTAGTGAAAACGGCCTGGGACCGAGACCGACAGACCTGGACCCGCAACAAAAATGACGGCCGCGACGCCCTCTCGCGAACCGAGAACGGTCCGTTCCTTGGTCGACGTGTCAGGGCAGGAGGTCTGTCCACCCCCGAAGGGGGTAATAGGCACCCGGGGGGGAACATCGACCTGGAATCGGCGACACATCGCCGACAGATCGGCGACGGGCCCCCGATAGCGAAACCGCACCTTCCTGGGCAGGTTGGGGCTATCGGGCCCCCTATCGGCGATCAGTCGGCGATTGGAGGTCGATGCACCCCCCCCTGTGACTATCCTCCCCCTGTCGTTGCCCCTGGCTCAGGACCCGCTTCCCCATGGCGATCAGGGCCCTGCTTGTGTTGCCCCCCTACCTCCCCGTCGCTGGGACGTCCATTCCCTGTGTTTTTGTTCGGTTTCGTGTCTGGCTTTTTTTGCCGAAGGATCAAGGATGCTCCTCGATGGTCCCCGCCGAAGGAAAAATGCACACGTCCGAGCGATGCCAAGTTACCGTACTGAAGGGCAACATCTCAGAACTGAGTTCGAGCACCCCGAACATAATCGAAACAGGGCCTGCCCGAGACGCGCCAGCAGAGTGCCGAACCAGTGCTGCCCCCCAGGGCCCGGCACGTGACGACCCGCCAGTGGAGGCACTCTCCTGGTGCTCGAGACTGCTTCTGGTGATCTGGGCCAAACCCAGACGCCCGATTCGTCATTTCTGTCACAACGTCCACGCCCGAATTCGGGGATGGACAGACCTCCCTTTAGTAAAACGTGGTTTAGTGAAGACGACCCGAGGCCCAAACCTGGCGGGCGCACGCCTGGAAAATAACGGCCGTGGCGCCCTCTCGAGAGCCGAAAGCGGACAATTCGCTAATCGACGTGTCACTGCTGGGGGTTCGTCCAGCCCCGACGAATGTCTGGACCCTCCCTTCCCCGGGACAGGTCTCTCCTCCGGAGTCGTTGCCTGGACGGTCGCGGGGCCCGGTAAGGGCCCCTGGAGGCCGAAGCCAGCGAAGCACCTCCCATCGTGGGCTGGACCTTAGCGGTGTTTTTTCGTTTTCGTTTTGTTCTCGTTGTTCTTCGTTTTGTCTTCAGTCCGCCTGTCACGCAAGACGACATCGCAACGAAAGCGGCCCACGAAATCACCAACACACCGTTTAGGTCCACCCCTGGCTCACAACGCGATAGGGGGTCGGGGAAGTCGGTCGAAACCATTCCCCCCCCCGGGGTCGCCCCGCTGCCCTCCCCCTCCGCCTCCCCCTCCTCCTCCACCTCCTATTCCTCCTCCTCCTCCTCCTCCTCCTCCTCCTCCTCCTCCTCCGCTTCCCCCTCCTCCTCCTCCTCCTCCTCCTTCTCCTCCTCCTCCTCTCCTCCTCCTCCTCCTCCTCCTCCTCCTCCTCCTCCCCTCCATCCCCCCCCCGGGTCGCCCCGCTGGCCTCCCCCTCCTCTCCCCCCGTGGGGCCCCCCCGAAAGACTGCGAGGGGGGTCGCGGGGCGCACCGGAAGGAGCACCCCGAGGGGTCCCACCGACGCGGCAGTTCGAGCCTGCACGCGCCCTCCAGCGCGAAGGGGCGCAGGGACACACAGGTGGATGGGGACAACTCCCAGAAAAGTGTTCCCCACGTTTCCTCCAGTTTCTTGATGTTCGTCTTCCCCTCCACTTCCCATAGGGTTCCTCATCGCTACCACAGGTTCTGGATGCTCGTCTTCCCCTTCCACTTCGCATACTTTTTCCATAACTTCCTGGGGATCGACGACTCTTTGTGTGTCGGTATGTCTTGTTTTTCCCCTTCCGACTACGCCCCGCGCCTTCCACCCCGTCCCTCCCCCCCCATCGCCTTCCTCGCCCTCCTCGTCCTCCTCCCTTCCCGCTGCCTCGTGCGGCTGGCGGCGGGCACTCCGCGCGCCTTCGTGGCGCCCAGGTCTTGTCTGACAGCCTGCAGGGTCTCCTGCGGGCGTCACGAGCGAGGAGGGCGAAGAGAGGACCGAGGGGGGAAAGGAGTCGAGGAGGAAGGCGCCGAGGACGAATGCGACGCAGAGGGGGCGGGCTTAGTTCGGGCAGATTCAAAGATGGTCAGAAACAGTACATAGAAGAATCGTCCCAAGACTATTTGTTTTTCTACTGTTGAGAATTCCTCCTGTAGAGGGGCAGGCCAAATTCAAGGGTGGGCCTTTTCCTGTGGGTCCACTTCGCGAGGGGGAGGAGGACGAGCAGGGGGCGGAGGCGGAGGAGGACTGGGGGAAGGGCGGGAGACGAGGAAGGAGAGTCGACGAAGGATCCCAGGTTTCCCCCCCCCCCCGCTTCCCAGGATCCCAATATGTTCGCACATGCTCTGGGTGTGCGTCTCCCCCCCCCCCCCCGCTTCCCACATTCTCCCATAGTTTCCCGGGAGTCGACGATTGATCGTGTCTGCGCGTGGTTCCCCTCCTCCAGGGAGGAGGGCGAGGATCAGGGGGCGGAGGCGGAGACAGACCGGGAGAGGCAGAGGACGACGAGGAAGGCAAGTCGAGGAAGAATGAGGGAGACGAGGCAGACGAGGCAGTCGAGGATCGAGGAAGTCGAGGCAGAGGATCGAGGAAGTCGAGGCAGAGGACGACGAGGAAGCGACGAGGGAAGGCTGATCCGCCGACCCCCGCTTGCCCTGGGTGGAGCGTCGCGCGAGAGGGCCGGCAATGCCACCGCCCCCCGAAGGATTGCAAAAAAACCGAAGGATTGCAAAACAACCCTTCGAAGGATTGCAAAAAAACCAAGGATTGCAAGAAGGATTGCAAAAAAAACCTTCGGTTGTTTTTGCAATCCTTCGGGTTTTTTTGCAATCCTTCGTTCCCCCTCCCCCAAACAACCAGCCTCGAACGCATCCCTATCCCTAAGATGGGCGAGCAAAAAGCGAGGACCATCTTAGGGATAGGCCCTCAGAAACGGAGGGGATCCTTCAGATCGGCATCGAGGTGAGGTGATGTCAGGCATAGGGATAGGGATCTGCTTCAGACAGGTAACCAAAGATGTCCAACATCTCGCTGGAGGGCCCCCCACCCCGTGGGGGAACGAGCTCCCCCTCGCACTCCCTGGGCCACCTGGGCCCCCAAAGTCAGCCCTCCGCGGCCGCCGAGCACAAGCCCCGAGATGCCTTCTAAGACGGCTCTTCGGAGGGGCTCCAGCGAGCCAAGGAGGCCTCGGGGAATGCACGAGGTAGCTAGCCACGAGACGGCCCAGGACGCAGGCCACAAGGGCCCGAGAGGACCCCCAAGAAAGAACACTCATTGCGGCTCCATACGCTTTCGGAAAAACCGGTTTTCGAATTCTCGCCTTGGCGGGCGTCTGCGGGCTCCAAGCGGCGCGAGAGCCCCCCAGAGACTGGCCCAAGACCGTCCAATGAGCCCACACAAAGGAGACGGCCCCAATGCGGCCTAAGAGGCCCTGGAGACGGCACCAAAACCAGTGAAGAAGAACCCAAGAGGGGCCCAGTAGGCGGAACCAACAAGATAGCCCCCAAGACCCCCAACATGGTCCCAAGAGGCTCTCAAGAGCCCCCCAGAAGGCCCCAGGCAACCCCCGAGAGCCTTGAGAAAGCTTTACGAGGTCGCTTCCAAGGTCTCCAAGAGGCCCCCGAGAAGCCCCGCCGCAGACGCCGAGGAAGAGGAGAACGAATCATCATCAACTACACGCAAACAACACGATGTGTCAAAGAGCACGCGCAGAATCGGAAGCCGCACATCTCCTCCTCTGGGGGGGGGGGCGGAATGGTGTGACTAAGCCTCGTGGATCCGCCCGCCCACTGGGCTAATGGGCGTGGGAGCCTTAAACGTGGGAGCCTCTTACAAGGCTTCAGCCCCCCAACTTTTTTCCCCCAGAGACCTCCGCCATTGCGCCGCCCGGCTGAGGCACACTCCCTTCTCTGACCCCAAGACGGCGTCCAAACGGCGTCCAAGACGAGCTCGAACTTCCCACCGTTCCCGCCACCCTTTCGGGCAGATGTGCTGCTCCTTCGTGGTCACTTCGGGGCCCCGTCTAGACCTCCCAAATCGACGCCCGGGCCCAAGAACGCCTCCTGGGTCCAACTTCGACCACAAACTGGAAACCTCAACAAAACAACAAAACCCGCTGGTTCTTGAAGATGTTGGCGTCGCCAAGGTCGCCTGGACGACTCGTATGGCTGACTTGCTGGGTCGCGTGGACCACTTCGACGCAATTCTTGGGGACGCGCCCTGGAATCCATTGACGATCCTGGGCCTAATTACCGTGAGTCCCAAAACGACACCCAAACCAGCCCAAATCCAGGCCCAGTTCCTATCGGCAGCCCAGTTTCAAGCGGGGGCGGCAACGAGGGGGGCGTCCAAGAGGGTGGGGCGCAAATCATGGCCGGCGACATGTGCGCGGCCCACAGGGGGGGCGGGAACGTGTTGAAACAAGAAAAGGAGCCGTGAAATCTGGGGAGACATCGTGGTCCCCGCCATGATACCCACCCCCCCTAATCATCACCCCCCATTAGGCCGCCCCCGACGATTCTGAGACCACCTTGAACCCCAAAGCGACCCCCAAACCGCCCCAAATCCCAGCCCAATTGCCAATGCAACGCGCGCGGGTTGTCTGGCGTCCCTCCCGGGGCCGCCTCTGGCCCAACTTGAGCCCTTTTCGAACCCGTTTCGGCGGCTTTCGGGCTATATTGAAATACAATGTTGGTCTGTGCTCCGGCTATTTCTGGCCTACTGCTGCGGATGCAGAGCACAAGTCCAGAGAGCCAGCGTCCACATCATTGATCCGCGCACGGCATGTCCGAGCCCCCTCCTCCGGCGATGGGATGGAGAAGAGATGCCGGACAGGAAGAAATTATACACATAAGCCTGCGGGAAAGCCTTCCCAAACTTCTGAATACTCCGTGAGACTCGGGTTCGGGTGGCTCGGATTGGCCTGACGGGGCCATCACGAACATGATGTGACCCGGTCTGAAATTTGACGCGAGCTCCCGCTGCAAACATCCCACGACAATTGGACAATCAAAAACCCATAACGCGCTCGTCCAAAGCGCCGGCAAGCTCGAGTTCCTGCGCACTCGAGTCTTAGGTCGGGCATGTCCTCCTACAGGCGGATTCTGGAAGCATAAACAACAGTCAACAAATGTTCACAAATAGTAGAGCATCGAAAAATCGTCTTCAGATTCTGACCAAACTATTTTTGCATATTCCTCCTGTAGAAGGACATGCCGACTTAACTCGGGTCTTGCGATTCTCCGAACTGCGTCTGCCCGTCCCGTCTCGAAGCAGTCTTCGCCTCTCCTGGCGAGGGCTGGCCTCGTTTGTTTTGGGTTGTTCTTTCCAGCCTAAGGCAGGGTTGAGCGGTTATCGCAAGGCCTTCTTCTGGGCCCTTCGCATGTGGGCAAGCTTCGAGGAACCTGGAGGCAGTCCTTGCTGCATGTTCCTCAATTGTCGCCAGCCATACTGATGAGGCTGGGAAGCGCAAACACCCGATAACTTCCTGATAGCTTCGGTGGCCGCGCAACCACAGGCCAGACAAACTGTGCTCCCAAACTCCATGTGATAGGCCAAGGTGTGGGAGCTGGGCAAATCCGTGCCATTGACTGAATTCTTAGTGGGCACCAAAATCATCCCCTAAAAAAAAACCCTGGTGGCAAGGGGCCGCTAAAACATTATCGGCCAACTTGCTGGTTGGTGGACTGTCAGGAGCAGTTGAATACTGATTTCTCGCCGTTCGGGTCTCAAAACGGCTTCCCTGGGCACGAGGTTCCCGTCGGCTTCGATCGATGCGAACACGCTGTGGCCCAGGTGTTGGCGAACGGAAAGCAATCGCCCGGGCGCGGGACCTGCTGTCTCCCGCAGCAGCAGACGTACGCATATTACCTGCCCACTGGTTCGCAACGCGGTCCGCCAGATCAACAGAAAAAACAGAGGGTCAGTACCCAGTCCGCTGATGTCCTGAATCTTTCTACGGTTCCCCACCCTGGCAAGCACGACTCCTCTGGTCGGGTGCTCAGCCAACACATCTTTGACGCCCTGCCACGCATCACTGTGAGACTTCGGACAATTTCCGAGGCGAATTTTGTCAGAATTCTTCACAACGCAAGTGGAATCAGTCACGATGAATCCGTGAGCAACAGGGAGGACAGCGTCTCGAGAACTGCACGAAACTCATCGCTTCCCCGCTGGTGACTGATTGACGCCATCCAGGCACGGAACCGAACTGGACTGCGTGGGCCTGGAGATCTCCGGGGTCATGCTGCCCCCCTGCTCGGAGGCCTCTCTGAACACAGAACAAGACCAAACCACCCTACGGATGGCGGGGCCCTGAATGTCAGCCCTTCGAGAGACAAAATCGCCCACCATAGCCTCCCTACGGCCCCCCCCCCCCCCCCGGCTAGGACATCCACGCCCACGGGGGGGTGGGGGCGCGGCGGTCCAGCTGCTTGGCGCCAGCCCTCGCAGCCAGAAACTAGGATTGCTCTCCCAGTCCTCAAGGGCTCGCCTGCTCACGAAATCTGAGACCTGGGCGAACTCGGCATTCTTAGGGCAGCCCCACGCATGATGCACGTCACGCCCCACCAACTCACAACATCTTTGACGAGAGCTGTCCTGGGGGAGACCGCATTCTTGGAGCCTTGCGCGTGGCCAACTGTTCCGAATAGCCACAGCCCGCAGGGCCCCCATTCCATTCGTGCTTGCCCTTCCTGGCCAGCGCCCCCAATTGAAACTTGAAGTCGCATAAGTCTGGCACTTGCTCCAAGCCAACTTGCTTTGGGCCAGGGTTTCGGCAAGATCGGACAGGTCAACCCTGCCTCGCCGGAGCTTGGTTTCTGAGATCGCAGAACGCTCGCCCAGGTCACTCCCCCATGCCCAGGGCCCCCAAGGCCTCCAACCTACGTCCAGCAGAGTGGCGATCGCGGCGGTCACTGGGGTGCCTGCGCATCGCCAGATGTTTCCTGCTGTCTTGAGTTCCAACTCAGCTGCGACTCCACGCCATGCTCGCCTCGTCTTTTCGGCATCGAAACTAGCATGAGTTGAAATCTGGTACAAGCCTCAATCACATCAAACATCGCAAAGGAAGCAAGGTCTCTCCGACCGTACTCCAGAGCATGCAGAGTGGTCAGACACTCCCCCTTAGAGACCCCCCCCCAGTAAGACTACCCAACGCCCTGCGCCAACCAAGGACAACGCTGGGCGGGGCGCCATGGACCTCATCTGGATACCTAGACGTAGAAACGGCCGAAGTCAATGCCATGTCTCGTTCCCATCTCTTGTGCAACCTGTTGCCTCTGGCCAGCTTGCCCAGCCTCTGCAATCTACGGTTGGCTCCTGCCCTCCTGTCCGCCCGCTGGGATCGCGAAGCCTTGACCTGGCCACGATCCATACCCAGCTCTGCTGCTAAGCGCTTGGCCTGCAGGCTGATACCGTGCCCCCGAAGAAATCCTTGAGCCTCGCGGACAACGCCCAGGACGAAGGGGTGATGGCCGATTCCGGAGCAAGCTGCAACTTGATCGCACGCAGGCCCTGGACCAATTCCAGGCCCAGCTTCGAGGGCTCAGCGACAACTCCGTCACCGTCTCCATGCATGCACTGTACAATGTCGTCAACCCAGGTGTGCAACGTAGGTGCAGGCCTGCCAGTGACTAGATTGTCGCTAACGAAATGTAGAGCTGCTCTGCCTAGATCAACTGCACCACCGCTGCCAGGGATGATAAACATTCCTGGCTGCACAGCCGGAGAGAGAGCTCCAGCCCCCCTCAGAAACCTGGCGGCCATATGGACCTGAAGTTCCAGGGCCAGATAGCGCGGGGGGGAACTGCAGTTCCAAACCGTGGTCCAGAACCAGGTCCCATCGGAGACTGTCGTAAACACCGTTGACATCTAAGAGCAAGCTTGCACACTGGTCGGCAGAGAAGAGCGCGCTGCCTGCTTGTCTCTGAACAATCCCAAAAGAGCAGCCTGCAGCGTTGAGCAGACGGCCCCGCTCGTTCCTTCGCCCAGCGCGCTCGGTCCGAGGTCTTCAAACGCCCCCAAAAACTGACAATCCAGGCCAGCAGGCTTAGGGCTCGGTCCGAGTCCTGGCCTTCGACTTGGAGCGTGACGAGCACCGCGGGGGCCTGCCGGGGCCAGGGCCAGCAAACCTCCCATTCGACAAGCGCGCAGAAATCTGCACGCTGCTGCAGGCCTCATGGCGCCAACCACAGAACACCTCCTTAGACAGCCCACCTACACCAATTGCTTTTTCAGGCAGAGCAGAAATGACCCTACGCAGTCCATCGGCTCTCATCTGGCGTCGCGGGTTCCTCGTGGCCGAACTCTGGACCTTGCGCCACAGGGCCCGAACCTTGGGGCAACTGGGGCTGTCTCCTGCCCACTCGTCTGCCCAGCCCTTGGCCTTGACAACCAGCCTCTGGCAGGAGTCTACAGCCGTCTCCCCACCCATCGGAACCTCCCCAACATACGCCGACTTGTCCCTTATGCGGCTATACAGGCCACGGCCTCCAGCCTGGCCCCGTCGCATGACCCACTGGTGGAGACAGGTGAGAGCATTGTTCAGGACAGCGCGCTGGGCTCTTACAGAATCCTGCCTCGCTCTAGCATCGAAATCTCTGACAGTCTGGTCTGAAACGCCCCTGAGAACTCGCAGGCCGCGGACCCAACGGGAGTGCATAGCGGCAGAAAAGATGGGACTGGCGCTGTCGAGATCGCGCCCCTAATTCTGTCATGCAGTCGACTGGGCCCATGCTTCGACCTGCCCCCAAGGAAACCGACCAGGTCCGACAGCAAGAAGCGCAGGTAGCCCACCGGTGGGCCAGAGGGCCCCTAGAAGAAACAAAGTGGGCACCCTGGGCGTCAGGTCGCCTTTGGAGCTCTCTCAGCCCGGCACGGCCCTTAATCTACGCTGGCCCTTGGGGTGGGCTTCGAGCATGGCGCAGCAAAAAAGCCATTGAAGCGCGAGGCCCATCTGGCAAATGCGGACCCCACCTTCGTCGCCCCAGCCTCGCCCACATTTAGGGCGAAACGATCTCTCGCGTAGCTCGGCACCCTGGCCTCCTTGACTGGGCCCTGCAGCGACTCCCACAGATGAAATTGCTGCTCCTTCGTGACAATGAGCAGCTGGTGACCTGGCCCCCCTGTGCCCTGCAGGTTCTGCCTGACACTGGTGCTCAGCCAATGCCATCTCTATGGAGCGCTCGCGCGGCTGCCCCTGACTTGGGCGCTGGGCTGCAGGTT
The DNA here is from genome assembly GCA_963575745.1 of Prorocentrum cordatum. Lineage (NCBI taxonomy): Eukaryota > Dinophyceae > Prorocentrales > Prorocentraceae > Prorocentrum > Prorocentrum cordatum. The sequence continues at coordinate 13,867 of CAUYUJ010009699.1, forward strand.
GCTCCCAGAGCTGCCCCCCGCCCCGCCCAGACCAGCACGCCGCCCCTCCAGCCGATTGGAGCCCCGTCCACGCCGCCCCGCCAGCAGCGGCGCGCCCCCCACCCATCGCGCCAACAGCGGCCCGAGGGCCCGCGGCACTCGGGGGGCCCGCGGGCACTCCAGAAGACGAAGCCCCAGTAGCGCCAACGTCCGCATCACCCACATCAGCAAAACATGACGACTGAGCCCTGCCCCTCGCGCTGTCTACCCCGTGGGCGCTCCGCGGGGCAGGGGCTTGCGCTCTAGTGGCGACGGTGCCCTGCCCCTCTCGCCGTTTACCTCATGGGTGCACCTGGGGGTAGGGACTCGCGAACTACCGTCATCAACCGCATCGCTATCAGATCCCTCTGGCACGCTCGAGAAGTGGAAATCTACCTTCGCCTCCTCCTCACTGCCCCAGTCGTCGTGGGTGAGGTGCCTGATCGGTGGTGGTGACGTGAAACCATTCAGTTTGCGCTTCCTCAACGGTGCCGTCGCCAGTGGCGCCGCGTGTTCAGCCTGCTTCTTCTTTTGCAACTCAAACTCCCGACTTCTTTGCTCTCGGGGTTCTTCTGCATCTCGGGCGCGGGAGGGTGGGCGAATCCCCCCGCCAACGACAGAACCCATCTGGAAGCCTGCTCCAGCTTCATCTCCAACTTGAACTGCGATCCGAAATGAGCTCTACCTCCCCCATGGCAGGCAGCGTCGTCTACAGTGAAGGACTCAATACATATGATCATAGATGGCGGCGCAGCCATAAAGTCGATCAACCTCTCCGCGCCCGAGGCGCACGCGTAGTCGGAGCCCCCCGCCACCCAAATACCCCCATCCACCAAATTGGGCCAGGCAGTCTTTTCCTGCCCGTGCGGCTCCACATCGAAATCGTCAATAACCAACCAAGGTGCGCGGACGCTCAAAATCAACTGGCACATCTGGATGCGCTTATCGTCGTTGGTGCCTCCCCGGCCCATGCCAGATGCGAGGTGCACCCCCCATGATGGTGATCGCATGGTCTCTGTTCTTCAGCTGGAACGCCACTGAGCCCTTGAAGCCCAGGCCTCTCAGCTTGGCGTCCTCAGGTTCGTCCAACAATATGAGCCTCAACTGCTGCGAGGG
>CAUYUJ010009699.1:20000-32684 GCA_963575745.1 Prorocentrum cordatum
GATCGATCCTCGATCCTCGCTCGATCCTCGATCCTCGATGCTCGCTCCTCGCTTGAGTCTCGCTCGATTCTCGAGCCTCGCTGGATCCTCGTTCCTCGCTCGAGCCTCGACCCTCGCCCCAGACGTACAAGATCCTGTGTGTTTTGTTTCAATAAGCTGTCCCCAGAAATCCTCACCCGATCCCCAAAGCAGTAGAGGCCTCCTGGATGGGGCCCGAGATGGGGTCGAAGGATCGCGCCGCATCGGGCGACGTCGGCGTGGGGAAGCACGGGCTCCACATCCAGCCGCACCGCCGATGCATCGGCGATGCGGCGCGATCCTCCGACCCCATCTACTCCGACCCCATCAGGGAGGCCTAGAATTAGGTCGGGCCTGTCCCCCTACAAGGGGATTTTCGACGAAAAATAAAAATACCCCCAAAATAATCCAAACAAAAATCCAAAAATAGTCTGGGGACTATGTGTTTAGTATGTGTTGACATTTGTTTGGGTATCTTTCATTTTTCGTCGAAGATCCCCCAGTAGGGGGACAGGCCCGACTTAGGCCTAGAACATTTCAAATCCCCCAGGGCCTGGCGAGGGCCCCCGGGACCCGCACACAGCCGAAGAGACCTTCCGCCGCGATGCCTCCGCCGAGGGAGCACGTCCATGGCTCGGCCCTCGCTCCTCGCTCGAGCTCCTCGGCCCTCGGGCCTCCATCCTCGCTGGCTTCTCGCGCCCCGCCCTCGCTCCTCGCTCGCGCTCCTCGCCCGAGGATCCCTCGAGCCTCGAGCCTCCCTCCTCGCTCGCTCCTCGCTCGGCCCTCGAGTGCCCACCCTCGAGCGCCTCGAGCGCCTCGCGCGCCTCGCGCGCCTCGCGCGGCGCCCCCCCCCGCGGCCACGGCGGCGGCGGCCCCCGCGGGCGCCTGGAGGCCGTCCGCCTCGCCGGCGAGCGCGCCGCTGGCGCCCTGGCGCGGCCGGGCGGCGCAGGAGAGGCGGCGGCCGGGCCTCGCCGTCCGTGGAGAGAATCCTGCAGGCCTCGCGCGGCAACGTGAGGCGCAACGTGAGGCCCGATCTGCAAGGGCTCCCAGCTTCGCGCTGCGCGCTGCGCGAGGCGCGGCGTGCGAACAGCTTCGCGCTCTCGCGCCGCCTCCCAGGGGGAGAAGAGGAGGGAGAGGAGGAATCGAAGCAGAACCGCGAAGCGCGAATAACTTCGCGCCCTCGAGGGCGCCCTTGATTTAAGCGGATCCATGTCGGATTTACGTCGGGTTCACGTCGGACGACGTCGGAATTGCGTCGGATTTACGTCGGGCTTGCGCCGGAGCATCGCCGCGTTAGCGTCGACCCCGAGCTTCGGGAGCTCTGTTCAGAATCCCTCGCGCCTTCCGAACAGCTTTTTCTTGTCTTCATGGAAAGATCAGAACATTTCTGAGAAGGCCGGTGGACTTCCGAGCCTTCTGAGAAGGCCTTCTTCTTCCTCGCTCGCCGCCGAGATAAGAATCGAACATGCTCACAAGAGCACGGAACATCGTCAGGAGACTGTTGTTGAACTGTTATACTCTGTTGATACTATTCTTGCATGTTCCTCCTGTGGAGGGACATGCCCGACGTCAGGCCACATCGGGGGTTGGGTTGGCAAAGTCCCGGGGGCCAACGCACTGTGGAGAACATCTGCTCCCATTCCCTACGGCGGCTGGGCCGAGGAGTGCCAGCGGGCCGATCCCCCCTCCTCGGAGGAGGCGAAGGCAGGGCGCACAGTCAGCCCGCAGCATAAGGACGCACGACACTTTTTGTTTTACTGTCCAGCGAAGCCCCGCGGCACAGGAGGACACGGAGGAGGAGGAGGAAGAGGAGGAGGAGGAGGAGGAGGAGGAGGAAGAGGAGGAGGAGGGGGGAGGCTGGGGGAAAAGAACGCGACCTCCGGAGAGGACGCACGACACCGTCAACCGGTGTCATAAGGATGCGCGGTAAGGATGCAAGAAGGCCTTGGAGGGCCACGTCTACGTTTTCCGAGCGAGGTCGGCCAGCGAGAGTCGCTGAGGACGGGCCGAGGGGACAAGGCTGCAAGGGTATCCTTGGGAAGGTGCCCATCCTTACTATGCGGGTTGACTGTAAGGATGCCAGGGCCTTGGAGGGCCATGTCGACACTTCGGGAGCGGGGCGCGGCCAGCGAACGTGGCCAAGGATGGGCCGAGGAGGCAAGGATGCAAGTGGTACCCTTGGGAAGGGTGCCCATCCTTCCCATGCGGGCTGGCTGTACCCGAGCTTTGTTCGGTGGCGCGCAAACATGGATCGGCGATCCGTGGATCTGGCGCGCGGTCGCCAAATCCACGGATCGGGGGAGGTGCCCTCCCCAACATGCGGCCGGTGCCGCCTCGCTCGGCGGCGGACATCCGCGCTTTCCAGGGGAGCGAAACCCGTCGCTCATCCACCCCCGTTTTATTCACGTCTGCGCTCGCCGGACCTTGTGCTCGGGGGCGCACCTGGCCGGCCCCGCGCGGCGCTCACAGCTCCGGGGCCGCAGAGCTGGTGGCGGACAGGCCCGCTCTCCTTTGGCAGCGCTGCTCCTCGCGGGCGGACGGCGAGGTCACGAGGGGGGCCTTCCGAGGAAGGGCGCCCAGGGACACACAAAGAAAATACTCTTCTCCATATTGGGCCCATATTTTTCGAATCCTTTCCTGGGCGTCGACGACTCATTCTTGTCTGCGTGTCTCTTCCCCTCCCGATTCCGAGAAGGGCAGGAAATAGAGCTATACACATGCACCGATTCTGGCCAGGCCCATCCTGAGCCCAGGATCGGTGCATATGCCCTCCTGCCGTGGCCAGGGAAGCATATGCACCGATCCTGCGTCAAGGATGGGCCTTGCCAGGATCGGTGCATGTGCACAGCTCTCTTCGCCCGACATAACTGCCTGGTGAAAGCCGCGGGAGGGGTCAGAGGACAGATGTTGAGAGGATTTCGGAGCTAGAAGAAAACTGATATAATTGACTGCTCGACGCTGGGATTGAAAGCAGAACCCGCCAAAGCAAAAAACATTGCGTGCTCGTGGCCCCTTGCCCACGAGCACGCACGGCGCTCTTCGTGAGGGCGCGGCTGGGCTACCACCCGCGCCCCGGACGCAATGGTTTTTCCCCTTCGGCCGCCGATCGCTTACCACTGGCGCCCCGGATGCAAGGGTTTCCCCCTGCGCCCGATTCGCCTACCCGGATGCAAGGGTTTCCCCCCTGCGCCCGATTCGGCTGACGACGGGTTACCACCGCCAGCCTGGACGCAAGGGTTTCCCCGTGCCCCCGACTCGGTCGAGGATAGGTTACCACCCCCGGCCCGGACGCAAGGGTCCCCCCCTGCGCCCGATTCGGCTGACGATGGGTTACCACCTCAGCCCGGAGACAATGAAGGGGCCCTGGGACAAACAATAAATACACACAAATAAAATAATCCTCCATATTTTCCCATATGTTCTGGGTTTTTGTCTTCCCCCCCACTCCCCATATTTCCCCATATTTCTGGGAAATCGACGATTGAATGTGTCTGTGTGTTTTTTTCCCCTCCTGAGACAAGAGTTTCCCCCTGCCCCCGATTCGGCCGCCGCTGGGGTCACCACCGGCGCCCCGGACTCCAAGGGTTGTTCCCCCCGGGGGGGAACCCTCGGGTCCGCAGGCCTGCGCCCGCTCTTCGGCCGAGGACGGGTCACCACCCCCGGCCCAGACGCGAGGGCTTCCCCCTGCGCCCGGCCGCCGTCGTCCTCCTCAACTTCTGTGCCTCCTCTTCCTCCTCTCGCCATCGCTCGGACGTCCATTCCCTGTGTTTGTTTCGGTTTCGTGCGTGGCTTGTTCGCCAAATGATCAAGGATGCTCCTCGATTGTCCTCGCCTAAGGAAAAATGCACACGTCCGAGCGATGCCAAGTCCTCATCTGATGGGTCAAACGAGTCGCCCTCTGGAGAGCACAAAACTGACCCCGCTCGGATTCGCCCGCGAGGCCTCGCATCCCCACTCCTTCCCGAGGAGCCCAGCAGCGACGACAGCTACGAGAAACCGGAGACTCGCTCGGAGTCGAACACGGAGCTGCGGGCCCCACAGACGAGGCTCCCGCCCCACTCGCGACGAGGCTCCCGCCACGACGAGGCTGCCGCCTGAAGATTTAGGCCTGAGGAGCCCAAAACTGACGGCAGCTACAAGTTTCCGATGGCCCGCCTCGCATTCGAACATGAAGGGGCTCCTGCTTGAGACTTCCCCGCAATCCCACCAGCCCTCTGGGCGTAGGTGGTCTAGAGCAGATCCTCTTCCACCCCTCCCTCTTCCCCCTTGGGGAGGGGTTTACCCCTCCCCCTACCCCCTCCCCTGGACCTGGACGGGGGGGGCCGCGGGTAGTTAGAGCGTCCAAGATGGCCCAAGACGGCTCCAAGAGCGCCTCAGAGAACCCAAGATGAGCTCCAAGATGGCTCAAGATAGCGCAAGATCGCTCACGATGGCTCCTAAGATGGTTCCAAGAAGCCCAAAGACGGCCCCAAGATAACTCCAAGTGGCCAAACAGCTCCCCAAGGAGGCCCCGAAGAGGCCAAAATCGTCCCAAAACCTAAGGAAAATCAATGATTTTTGCTTTCTCGCCTTTTCGCTTCCGATGGCCATCCGAGGCCTGGAGATGGCTCCAAGATGGCCCAAGAGGGCCCCAAGAGAGCCCCAAAAGAGCCCCAAGACGGCCCCAAGAGCGCCCAAGAGCACTCCAAGAGCGTTCCAAGAGGGGTCCAAGAGGCGATTTTAGGGGCTTCCGAGGGGGGACGCTAATTAAACCCCCCCTCTTGTTTGATCGACTCCCTCCAAGATGGCCCCAAAAGCGCCCCGAAGGCTCCCCAGAGCGCCTCAAGAGGGTCCCAAGAGGCGCCCAAGATGCCCCAAGGCGCCCAAAAAGCCCTCCAAGAGGCCCTCAAAAGACCCCCAAGAAGCTCCTTCCCCTCCTCCTCCTCCTCCTCCGATTCTTCCTCCTTCTCCGTCCTCCTCCTCCTCCTCCTCCTCCTCCTCTTCCCCCTCCTCCTCCTCCTCGACGACGACGACGACGACGACGACTCCTCTTCCATCCTCCCCCTCTCGGGGTCTGTGACAGCTTCCCCCGCCCTTTGTTATTCTGCATGCTCCCCGACTTCCCTGATCACCTCAACTCCCCTGAGCATCGTTTCTGGATGGGCTGGTGGGGATACGCGAAGCGTCAACAATTCACTCATTGACGAGGCGCCCGCTCGAGACTTCCTCAAGATTCGAACCTCAGGGGCCAATTTTAGTGACAACAGTTACGCGATTTGGATGGCCCGCTCGGATTCGAACATGAGGTGCGGGCCCCATAGAGAAGATGCTCCCGCCTGAAACTTGCTCGAAATTCACTCACAGACGAGGCTCCTGTTTGAGACTTCCTCCATGTTCGAGCCTCAGGGGCCCAAAAGTGGCGACAATTACACGGTTTGGATGACCCGCTCGGATTCGAACATGTGGTGCGGGCCACATAGAGACGGGGCTCCCGCCTGAGATTTCCTCGCAATTCACTCATACTCATCATCAGTCTCGCTCCAACACGCGCCCCGGAAGGAACGGGAGGGCCTGAGAGAGGCGCCGGGCTCGAGTGCGACCGCCGTCGCACTACGTCGAGCAAGCGTAAGGAACCGAGCCCCTCTTGGAGCCCCGTTCGTTAGACCAGCCGCCCTCATCGACAAAACGAACCCGCGCGTCCAAAATCTAAACGAACACCAGGGGGGCGCGCCGCCAAAAAGGTAGCGGAACGTATGCAAACCAAAAGAATGACCGAGTCCTTTTTGAAAAGTAAGTTTCCCTTATTCAAGCAGGACCCTGCACACGGTTTGGATGACCCGCTCGGATTCGAACATGAGGTGCGGGCCCCGTAGAGACGGGGCCCCCGCCTGAGACTTCCTCGCAATTCACTCACAGACGAGGCTCCCCTCTGATAATTCCTCCATATTCGCGCCTCAGGGGCCCCAAAATGACGACAGTTACAAGGTTCGGATGACCCGCTTGGATTACCAACATGAGATGCGAGCTCCATAGGGAGGGGGCTCCCTCCTGAGAATTCCTCACAACTCACTCACAGACGAGGCTCCCACTTGAGACTCCGCAAATCTTCGTGATGATGTTCGGGTATGGGGGGTGACGATGATGGTGGTGATGATGATGGCGATGATGGTGGTAATGCGATGATGATGATGATGACGATGATGATGATGATGATGAGGATGATGATGATGAAGAGGATGACGATGATCATGATCATGATCATGATCATGATGATGATGCTGCTGATGATGATGTGGGTAAGTGCTGGTGAGTGCTGATGGATTGATGACGGTGACGGCGAGGAATGAGGATGATGATAACGATGATGTTTAAATTTGGCGATGATGATGGCGATGATGATGATGATGATGATGATGATGATGATGATGATGATGATGATGATGATGGCGATGATGGCGATGATGACGATGATGGCGATGATGGCGATGATGATGAGGATGATGCTGATGATGATGATGATGATGATGATGATGATGATGATGGTGGTGGTGGTGGTGGTGGTGATGATGTGTGTATGATGATGGTGACGCTGATGGTGATGATGATGGCGATGATGGTGTGGGGTGTTCCTGGTCCTGCGCATGAGTGTCCAGAGAAAACAAGAACCCCACATAGGATGTGGGAAGCAAAACTCACAACATCGTAAAACAAATCACGCCTGGAGCCCTAGACTTAGAAAGCCCAGAGTCTGTTGAGGAGTGGCTTCCCCAAAAAAAACAGCAAAAACCCTGGGAACCCTTCGCGGAGGTTTTTCGGATGGTTTCGGCTGTTTTGAAAGGAAAACAATCCCCAGCGAACCCAGGACTTTCTAACCCCAGACCCCATCATTCTATGCCATTTATCGAGCCGCATCGATCCATGAGGGTCCCGGGGCCCGAACGAAAAAAAAACGAAAACGCCTGCATCGAAAAAATTGAGACGCCAGGATCTCAGGGATAGAGGATCGAGGGTACAGCGTGCCTCCCCTAGAGGCCTCTTAGACGGGGTCGGAGTAGATGCGGTCGGAGGATCGCGCCGCATCGCCGATGCATCGGCGATGCATCGCCGACGTCGGCGATACATCGGCGACGTCGGCGACCCATCGGCGACGTCGGCGACGCATCGGCGAAGTCGGCGTGGGGAAACACGGGCTCGACATCGAGCCGCATCGCTGATGCATCTGTGATGCGGCGCGATCCTCTGACCCCATCTACTCCGACCCCATCTGGGAGGCCTGGAAGAGCGTGCCTGCTCCCTCGTGCCTCCTCCCTGAGGGCCCGCTGGACCGGCGCACACGCACTCCCCTGGCGTCGGGTCGGGCATGTCCTCCTGCAGGCGGATTCCGAAGGGAAACAAAACAGAGTCGAAACATAAGCAAACATGGCCAGAAGAGTACGAGACACCGTCCCCAGACAATTGTCCTACTATTCTGGAGTTCCCCTCCCGTGGAGGGGCGTGCCCTTCGTGGGCCCCGGAAACGGCAGGGCCGTTTTTTCACCGTTTCCGAAAAAATGTCCCTTGAAAATGGAAACGGCAAAAAAAGGCGACCGGAAACGGCAACAAAAACGGCTCCAGGATTGGAACGGGAGCCCGAACCGGTCACACAACGGCGACGGAACCAGTAAAACAACGGCGTCGGGACCGGCAACAAGAACGGCAAAACGGAACCGGTAAAAAAACTGCCCTGTCGTTTCCAGGGCCCACTATAGCCCTGGCTCTGCAGGATCCTGCAAGATCCAGCGCTCTGGCTGGCTACCGTTTGCGTTGATCCCCGTCTCTTGAGCCCTGGCGCCCTCCTCCTCCTCCTCCTCCTCCTCCTCCTCCTCCTCCTCCTCCTCCTCCTCCTCCTCCCCCTTCCCTCCTTCACCCTGGCACCTCCTCCCGTGGAGGGACGTGCCCGCCTTCACCCTGGCACCTCCTCCCGGGGGCGCGCGGGCAGGCGGCGGGGGGGGGGGTCCTCCAGCTCCCGGACGCGGGGCGTCAGCGCCTCCAGCTCCTGGACCGGAGAAGGGAGGGGGGGAAGGGCACCGAGAGGGGAGCTGGCCATCGCTCGGACGTCCATTTTCTATGTTTTTTTTGGTTTCGTGCGTGGTTTTTTCGCCAAATGATCAAGGATGCTCCTCGATGGTCCTCGCCGAGAAAAAAATGCACACGTCCGAGCGATGCCAAGGGAGGGGCAACCGAGGGCAACTGACGGGGCAAGGAGGGAGCAACTGATGGGGCAACTGCAAAGGATGCGTAGGGGATCGACTGCAGAATCGAGTCGCCCCAGGATTGATCTGCCCCAGAAGCGTTTCTAGATCCACGGGGCATGATGCGCATTCTGTTCGTACAGGCCTCGCAACAAATTAGCGAACACTCATGCCACATTCATCCGTCAACGCCTCCCCCTCCCCCAAACGTTCAAAGTTGGCGGTGGGTCTGACGAAATGCACTTCGACCACAGTCTCCCCCGCGCGTGCCAGCGTTGAGTTTGGTGGGGAGGGGGAGCGTTCAGTAATTGTTTCCCTCTACCGTAGGTTCGGCGGGGAAATCAGTTCTGGGGTAAGTCAAAGTTGTGGTCGATCCACTCTTCGAAAAGGGCAACGCCGGTGGCGGAGCGGGGGCAGCATGCCACGGGCAACTCGTGGGCGCCTCGGGAGGCACACAGGCATAGATCGGCACGCACACACTCCAGGCCTCCCCGTGCTTCTCAATCTATCTTATGATTCCACGTCTCCTGTCGTCTGAAGGGGCTGGGACGCACAAATAAAGAATACACACTAATAAACATATTCCCATTTTTCCCCGTATTTTCTGGGTTTCTGTCTTCCCCCCCCTTCCCATATTTTCCCATCTTTTCTGGGGAATCGACGATTCGTTGTGGCTGTGTTTTTTTCTCCACCTCCCGACTTGTGGCTCCACGTCTCCCGTCGTCGGTGAGGGGGGGGATGGGGGCCCAGCGAAAAGCTCAGGATGCAGCATGTCCCGATCACTAGGGGAACAAAAAGTGGCATAAACGTAAAAACTCGGAGGTCCGCGCGGATTTCTCGGATCGGCGCTGGACCCCCCTCCCTGGCGCGCGGAGCGCGCCAGGGGCGGCGCCGGAGGCGCCGCCGGGGGGCCCCAGCGCCGATCCGAGAAATCCGCGCGGGCCTCCGAGTTTTTACGTTTTCGCCACTTCTTGTTCCCCTGATCACGCTGTGGCCGGTGTGCGGGAGGGCGTCGACGAATTGCAGGAGGCCGCCAGAGGGGGGGGACGGGGCGCGCGCGCGGCGCCCGTTCCCGCCGCCTCTGGCCCGCTCCCGTCGCCGTCTCCGTCGCCGCCACCATCAAGGGGCACAAGGACACACAAATAAATACACACAAATAAAATGATGCCCCAGATTTTCTCATATTTTCTGGGTTTTCGTCTTCCCGCCCAATTCCCATAGTTTCCCATATTTTCTTGGGGGTCGACGATTAATTGTGTCTGTGTGTTTTTTCCCCCCTCCTGACACCAGGCGGCAGGTCATGGGGAACTCAGCTCAGGGCGCGCAGGGAGGTACAAAGACGTCGGCACGGGTCCCAGGCTTCCCCCCCAGATTCTGTGGATGCACGTCGCATCCCCCGAGGTTCCCGTATGTTTCCACCTTCTTCTGGGAAAATCAGCGTTTGGTTGTGTCTGTGTCTAGTTTACCCTCCTGGGCAACGTGGGGGGCGATGGGCCCAGGGGGAGACGCATCGACCCCCGATCGCCCACTCATCACCGAAAGGGACCTGATAGCCCACCCCGCCTGCGATTCCGCAGTCCGCCGATCTATCGGCGATGCAGCGCCGATTCCAGGTCGATGCTCCCCCCTATGAACTGGTCCCAATAATATCGTTGCCCCTCAACAAATCAGGACTCCCGAAACGGGTACGGACAAAACGGGCACAATGCCCAATAATAAATGATGTCCAAAACCAACGGCGGCCGCTGTTTGGCAGGCGGCCTTTGTCTCAAACGGACAACGTTCGCGGTGGCGCGGAAGGCGAGTCCTGTTCACAATGTACAGAAACTGCTGTTAGCCATCGTACCCGTTCTTTCTATACCCATTTCGCTCGTGACGAGGGGGGGAGGTCAGCGAATCAACTTTGTATATAGCTGATTTCCCCAGCGCCTCCCGGCACCCAAAGCGCGCGGGGGAAGCTCCCAGCGGCGGGGCCGAAACCGGCCGCATTCCTCAAGTTACGTGTACAGTCGGGCCGCTGAAGAAGGAACCCTTTTCGCTGGGGAGGGGCTCAGTGTTCCTTAGTTTCTTTACAGCTTGTCTGAGTTTCTCCTAAGGCGTTCTATGCGAGATCGAAGTTTAGCTTATGGAGAAAGGAGCCTCACTCCTTATTTAGGGTTCCACATGACAGCGTTTCGACTGTACCCCCCGCGTCTCCCGATCCCTGCAGACGTAGGGACCCTCGCCGACGAGAGAGGCTCGATAGGATCTCGAGAGAACGCACATGCACAGTCCTGCTGTGGAACGCAGCTTAGCGCCTGCCGCGCCATGCTGGACAAGGTTTCAGTCGGGCCTGCCCCTCTACAGGAGGAGCATCCAACAATAATAACAAAAAACAAAGAAAAACATGTTGGGGGTATTTTTGGGGGTATTTTTTAAAATTTCTCGCCCACAATCTGCCTTTAGAGGGACAGGCCCGACTTACGGTAGAGGGAAACAATTACTGAACACTCCCCCTCCCCCCCAAACTCAACGTTGGCACGCGCGGGGGAGACTGCGGTCGAAGTGCATCTCGTCAGACCCACCGCAAACTTTGAATATTGGGGAGAGGGGGGAAGCGTTGACGGATGAATGTGGCATGAGTGTTCGCTAATTTGTTCCGAGGCCTGTAAGACGAGGTGGGAGGCGCCTGCAGCGTCGAGCTCCGAGGTGTGCCGGCAGCGCCAGAGCTCTGCTCACGGGCCGGCCCTGCCAGAGCCGAGGCGGGGCCACGGCTCCTCGCCCACTGCTTCTGTCGCTTCTCCCTCGGGAGGAGGAGGAGGAGGAGGAGGAGAAGGAGGAGAAGGAGGAGGAGGAGGGCGGGAAGGACGGGGAGGACGGGGAGGAGGGGGATGATGATGATGATGATGATGATGATGATGATGATGATGATGATGATGATTGATGATGATGATATGATATGATGACGATTGATGTGATTGTATGATGAATGATGATGCTGATGCTGATGCTGATCTGATGATGGATGATGATTATGATGAACGATGGACGAGACGATGACGATGACGATGACGATGATGATATGATGATGCTGATGATGCTGATGCTGATGCTGATGCTGATGATGATGCTGCTGATGATGATGATGATGAGGAGGAGGAGGAGGAGGAGGAGGAGGAGGAGGAGGAGGTGCTGCGCATGCTCTGCTGGTGCTGAGATCTGGAGATTGCCAGGGGGTCTGAGGCTGCATCAGGGGAACAAAAAAAATGCCATAAACTTAAAAACTCAGAGGTCCGCGCGGATTTCTCGGATCGGCGCTGGGGCCCCCCGGCGGCGCCTCCGGCGCCGCCCCTGGCGCGCCCCGCGCGCCAGGGAGGGGGGTCCAGCGCCGATCCGAGAAATCCGCGCGGACCTCCGAGTTTTTATGTTCATGCCACTTTCTTGTTCCCCTGGGTCTGAGGCTGGATGGGCCCCGAGCAGTCTGTCAAAACGGGGGGAACGGGCGGACAAGGGCAAGTCCGTTCGAGATCGATGCACTATGAGCTCGACCACAAGAAACCTTCGACAAGAAACCTCACCGTGAGACCCCAGGACATCATTTGTTGTTGGTTGTGGGAACGTCACGATTCCCATGGCAAAACCATCGAAATCCAAGAAACCCAGGAGAGCCGGGAGGCAAGCAAGATGTTTCCTGGCATGGGTTTCCAAAGCGCCCGCACCCCTCCCTGGCTCCGAAAACGGCCGTGCACGGCGACACCAAATCCGAAAAAACCGTCCGCGCTGACAGCGGCACCGACACCGGCCGAAAGCGACGGGCTGGAAGCAGCCTAGAACACACACCGACGCAACAACGACACAATAACCTGCCGAACCGACCGAACGCAACCGACTGCGACGCAACCGAATCGACCGAACCGTAAATACCCATGGGCTACGCGTTTGAAAAGTCATCCTTTTCCGTCCGACCCCATCCTGGGAGTCAATGGGCGGCTAACATGTGTTGTATGATTCGCGATAACTTTCGTTACCGGCCCCCTCCCCTTCTCCCCCCCTGCACACCCTTGTCGCATCACGATTCGCGCCAACGCCGTCTGAGAATTTGCCATTCCCCGGCATTCCCGAATGGCGCCAGCGAAGATCGCGACCTGACCGGCCCCCTACCCCCCTCCTCCACCCCAATCACGCCTGGTGTCGCTGGAAGCAGCACCGCTACCGTTAGACCTGGGCCGGCACGGAAACGGAAAGAGCGCTTCAGGAACTTGACCGAAAGTACTCACACCACCGTTCGTACTGGGAGCCTTGGCGTTGAGAGCTTGCTACGACACCCCGCGCTCCGCCTCCTCCTCCTCCTCCTCCTCCTCCTCCTCCTCCTCCTCCTCCTCCTCCGCCTCCGCCTCCGCCTCCGCCTCCTCCTCCTGCTCCTCCTCCTCCTCCGCCTCCTCCGCCTCCTCCGCCCCCTCCGCCTCCTCCGCCTCCT
>CAUYUJ010009700.1:0-22500 GCA_963575745.1 Prorocentrum cordatum
GGGATACCTTGAACAGGCCGAAGTATCAGCAGCGCACGTGGAGCCCAGAGCAGGCTGATGCCATCGAGCGGGTCAAGAAGGCTGTGTCGCTGGAGGACGAGGAGGAGAAGCAGAACAGCAAGCGTTTCTTGTATATCTCTGGACCGCCCGGCAGTGGGAAGACGGCAGTATTGTTGGAGCTGGCCATTTGGGCATGTGAGTCTCTTCAGGTTTTGATCGCGTGCCCCACCGGGTATCTCGTGCACCAGTACAAGTCCAAGCTGCCCGACAGACCTGGTATTGAGAATATCCGAGTGGACACGATACAAGGAGTCTTGAAGTATAAGAGGGCCGGCAAGGACGGCAAGGTCCGCTGGGCCCCACCCTCGGCTTTGAGAAGTATTGATTTGATTCTTTGCGATGAAGGGAGCCAGTATGAATACCAGGAATGGATGCGGTTTTTCGCCTCGGTGCGGGAGCAGCCGCACAAACCCTTCACTGGTATCGTGGCCGATTTTAAGCAGTTGCAGCCAGTATTGAGCGGGGGCCAGTGCGAGCACTTCTGCAACCAAATGGACAAGGTCGACTTGAAGACCGTGTATTGCACCGCTGACAAGCAGCACTTGGTTTTCCTGAATCGTATACGTGAGGCTCAGCCAGATCGAGCGGTTTTGACTGAGTATTTTGGAGACCGCCACTGGCATCATGAGTGCTTGGAGGCCTGTGTTGAGCGCGGTATGGCGTTGGCGGCGGAGAAAGGGCATCCGTTTTCTTGGCTCGCGTGTACGAACGCGGGCTCGGCGGAGGTATGCAGAGCGGCGCTGACATTACTCGGCATTAGTGAGGCCGATCTGAAAAAGGGTGGGTATTGCGACCCGACCACGAAGTCCGACTTACGCATTCTGGCCAGACCTGGTATCGTCATTCGCCTGAGTCGGAACTTTGACAAACAGCGGGGCTTTGTGAATGGGGCGTTGGCCACGGTATGCGAGTCGCTTCGTGGACACTCAGTGTTTACAGCCAGGCTGGTGGGTACGGGCAACATGGTATTGGTGCACCCCATCGAGGAGAACGGAGAGGTATTCCTGCCTTGCTGCTACGGGCATGCGACCACGGTGCGTCGAGCGCAGGGCGCGGATCTCTTTCACGGCTGTGTATATTTCGAGCAGAAGAAGAGAGTGGCTACGAGAGGGTATGGCTACGTTGCCTGCAGTCGCTTCAAGTCTCGCGAGGGCTGCCATGTATTCGGCAAGCTCCGCCGCAGTGACTTCCTGCCGGCTGGGCCCGAGCAGGAGGGCGAGATTTTGGAGCGCGGGTATGACTCTGTATCGTCATCTGACGACGAGGGGAAAGGCATGGAGTATGCTCTTGCAGATCAAGGTGAGTATGACGCGGACCCAGTTGTATCCATGGACATGGGCAACAACCTCGTGGACTTCCTCGTGAGCACAGAGGATCCGGCAGATGTATCCAAGACTGAGTGCAAGCGTACCCTTGCAGTCTTTGCTGCAGGTGCCAGTGCGGAGGCTGGCGATGCTCCAGTGTATGAGGAGATGGGCGTATGCAGTGAGCTTCCAGTGAGGGAAGAAGTGTGGGGCGTGAACGGCGAGCTGCTGGTATACGGCGGCACGGCGACGCCGGAGTGATCAATGTCGTATGGAGCTGGACGTCGACCAAAAAAATCTGGGCCCGCATGTATCATCTGCATCGAGCATCGTGGCGGCAACAACTTGCCCAAAAAATGTGACCACACGGTGTCTCTGTATCATGTCTGCCATACGCATCATGTGTAATACTGTATGAGTATCATGTGCAATGAGTAGTATTCTAAACAATTGCATGTGAGTCAGAATCTGCGCCCACAAATGTGACCCAATGTTGTTCCCATGTCTGGGATATCATTTGAAACATGTATGATTGCAACCACTCCATAGCATGTGAGCTAAAATTTGCCCCAAAAATGTGACCAACTTTTGGTTTTGTGTCTGTCCACATCTGCAACATGCATATACGTAGCGACCGGCATGTGAGGCAAAATTTGTACCCAACTGTGTGTGAGGCAGGAGTTGCCCCAAAAATGTGATGGCCGAACATTGCACCTTCTGGTGTGTTGGTGTATGCTCCGACGTCCCGGGTGGCATAGCGGGCTGCCGCCGACGGCGACGGCGACGGCGACGGCGACGGCGACGGCGACGTCGACGGTGACGGAGACGGCGACTGACGGCGACGGCGAGGGTGATGGCGACGGCGGCGACGGCGACGGCGACGCCGACGGTAACGGAGCGTCGGCTTGCTTCGGCATCAGCTGCTTCAGCGTCGGCCTCAGCCTGCCTCAGCTTCAGCCTGCACCAGCCTCAGCCTCGGCCTCAGCCAGGCTGCTTCATCTGCACCCTCTGCCTCAGCTTCGGCCTCAGCCTGCTTCAGCCTTAGCCTCGGCCTCAGCCTCGGCCTCAGCCTGCCCCAGCCTCAGCCTCAGCCTGCCTCAGCCTCAGCCCCGCCCTGCCTCAGCCTCAGTCTCAGCCTTAGCCTCAGCCTGCCTCAGCCTCAGCCTGCCTCTGCTTCAGCCTCGGCCTCAGCGCAGCCCAAAATTTGCCCCAAAAATGTGACCAACTTTGGTCTCTGTCGCATCTCTATCATACGTCTCGTGTGCAATACGTGTCATACATAACATGTGCATGTGTGGCAAAACTGGCCTCAAAAATGTGACCTACTCTTGTGTGTACGTGTTTCATGTCTACTTCTTGTGCAAGATGTATTATATATAATAATATGTGTCCCAAAATCTGAGCCAAAACTGTGACCAATTGTTGTGCGTCTTCCATGTCTGTCCTACGCCTCATGTGCCATACGTATCCTCTACTACAACCTCAGCCTGCCTCAGCGTCAGCCCCAGCCTGCCTCAGCCTCAGCCTCACCCTGCTTCAGCCTCAGCCTGCCTCAGCCTCAGCCAGCCTATGCCTCAGCCTCAGCCTCAGCCTCAGCCCAAAATTTGCCCCAAAAATGTGACCAACTTTGGTCTCTGTGTCATGTCTATAATCACAAATATCATGTACAACAGCAGTGTGACTGTGAGGCAACACTTGCCCCAAAAAATGTGACCAACTTTTGTCTTCTGTCCCTCATACGTATCATGTGCAACGTGTATCCTGCGTAAGAAGCAGTGTGGCTGTGAGGCAAAATCCCCAAAATTGATCAACTTCTGTGTCTCATGTTTCCCATACGTATCTTGGGCAATATGCATATCCACCGCATGTGAAGCACAATTTGCATCACAAATGTGACCAACTTCTCTGTCTCATGGTCAACATACATATCATTTGCAATATGTGTGTAACCATAGTATGTGAGCCATTGCCCAAAACATGTGAGCAACTTTTGTTTGTCTGGTATACGCCTCTGCGACATGTGTTACACGGGTCTGCATACGTATCATGGGCACTGTGTATGAGACCTACCATCTAGATTTTTGGTCTCCAGAGAAAAACAAATAGGATATCAATGAGTTCTCGGGGTACCAAAAACTGTGATATCAGTATGCCTGGCTTTGTCGCATGTGCGGCGGCGGACTTCACAGGCCGTTACTGGCCGTCTTCGGGCCCTCACAGGCAGTCTGCGCCTCGCCGAGGGCTTTCCCCGAAACCATCATCATTACCCCCATCCTCACCATCATCACCACCACCATCATCATCACCTCCCTCATAGGCACTTTGGCTCAAGAGGGGGGTATTCTTGGCCACGTATAGCCTTGGCATGGAGTCCGCGGGGTATCTCTTCTTGCTGTCTTTCGTATTACTGCGTTTTACCAGAGGGCAGGCTGGAGTACCTGTCGTATGCGACTACATTTTGGATCAGTGGAGCGTATTCGTGCACGACTTCGATGCTTTCTGTTTGGGACTCGTCCGTCACTGCGACGCAGTATGCAAAGAAAAAGGGTGCTCGTATTTAGCCCATCGAGAAGGCTTGCATACTCAGTATTCCGGCTTGCACTTTATCCGTACACTTCGCAGGGTTCGTATACGACGGCGTCTTGTCGCATTTGCGGAGAAGTGGGCGCACTTAGCATCGGGGCTTCAGCGTCCCCGTGGCGACGGTATCCCCAGCGCGGACATCATGGCCATGGGGGACAGTATCCCGGACTACGTGGCCGTGGCCGTGCAGAAGAACAAGGTGAAGATGGCCGGTAAGTATAACAGCATGGACTGTATGAGGTGTTTTATGCACATGGTTGAGTATTGCATGGGCTTCACGCCTACGGAGTATACCGAGGAGCTGCATCAGTGGTTTCTGAAGCGGCAGTGTCGGAAGTGGGCACGCCATGCTGCTGCGGAGCTCGCGTATTTTGGCCTGGTTTCCTGCGACACAATGACCACAGCATTGGGTCGTATGCGGAAGGCTCTCAACAGCACGTCTCAAGTGAGCGTCGCGACCATGTATGTATTGTTCTGCGAGACGCGGCAGGCTATCAACAGGTATTCGTTGCATGGTGTTTGGTATCTCATTGACGCGTATGACAAGAGCAAGTCTGTGCGGGCAAACGTTTCGCGTGTCCGGCCTGGGCTAGTATCGACGCGTTGTCACACAATTCAGCTTTTGGAGGCGATCCGCAGCTGTGTGGGAGTATCGCTTGCTGTGCTGCGGACCTCGGGAGGTGGCGTATCAGACGGCGGACCTTGCGAGGTGGCGTATCAGCTCGGTCGGCGCCGTCTGTGTCCCAAGGTAGAATGTGACGGTATTCCAGAGCTCCGTGTGCTTGCGAGTTGTCTCAGCGTATTGACACAGAAGGTGCAGACGTATGCGAGGCAGCCTTCGCAGCAGCACCGCGGCTTGGTCAAGGCCGCCAAAGGTCTGGGTATCAAGTACGGGAAGTCGCATACGGTGAAGAAGCTCGGTCTGCTGGTGAAGCGAGGTATGCTGCAGCCTTCAGGCACCGGTGCGTGCAAACGGACGTACCGGGAGCTGGTATCCGCAGCGCACGCTCGCGGCGCCAGCGAGTATCAAAGAATTAAAGTGCAGGGAAGGTGGATCACCAGACGTGTATCCAAAGCCACGTTGGAAGCGCTGGTGGCTGAGCCCTAGGGGCGGTGCTCATTTGTATAGGGTCTTGTGGCAGACTTTGGGGTCAAGCAGAGCTGTATGAAAGAAGAGCCACCAGTAATGACATACACGTGCATCGAGAATCATGGGTATGGCAACGGCGACGGAGGCGGCGGCGGCGACGGCGAGGGTGACGGCGGCGACGGCGACGGCGACGGCGACGGCGACGGTGACGTATCGTCCTCAGCCCGCCTCAGCACCAGCCTGCCTCAGCGTCGGCCTCAGCCTGTCTCAGCCTCAGCCTGCATCAGCTCAGCGTGTCCCAGCCTCAGCCTGCTCCAGCTTCAGCTTCACCCTCAGCCTCGGCCTCAGCCTGCGTGAGCCTCTTTTGCTCTCATGTCTATCATACGTTTCATGTGCTATACGTATCATACATGACACGGGGATGTGTGTCAAAACGTGCCCCAGAAATGTGACCAACTCTTGGTGTGTATGTGTCCCATGGCTAGCAGACGTATCATGTGCAATATGTATCATGTGCAACACGGCTCACGTGTTTTTCCGAGGGCTCTCCCACGGAATCGCCAGACCCATCTGGGGATCTTGGGAGGGCCTCCCAGGGCCCTGTGGTTATGTATTCTCTTTAGGCCTTCGGCCCCAGTCGCCAGAGCTCTCTGGGTATCTGGGGGGGTCCCAGGGCCCGATTGTCTTAGTGTCTGTGACCCGATTCCCAGGGGAAGTTTATGAGGGCGTCTGGGGGGTTCCCAGGGGAAGTCTATGAGGCCTGTGGATTCAAATGAAAAGATGAAGTGAGTATGTCTGCTCTGGCCGCATGTGCGGCGGCGGACTTCGTCTTGCCGACGGCGCTCGCATGAGTGTTCTGCGTGTACGGTCGTATGGACTTTGGCATTTGGGCACATGTATGCGGTTCGTTTCTGTTTGTACGTAGCGGTTTCTGCTCAAGCCGCTTACTGTATATCGCGAGATCGTATTCACTTCCATATTGCCGGCCTTCCGTATGGCTTCCCAGATGGCCGGTCGGCTCGACCCCGTGACGGGCGAGTATTACCCAAGCGATGATGAAGTGCGCTACAGTATGGAGCGCTGGCACACGCCACCCAACGACGAGGCGTATGCGCGGCAATGGCTCAAGCAGTGTGGCTCGGAGAGGTGGTTCGCGTGCGGTATCTTCTTCCCTATTGTGTGGGAGGGTGTCAAGGGCGTATGCCTCGCCGTATCGAGCGGTATGTCCACGAGGCAGTCGAAGACGAACAACGACCCGAACTACCAGCACAGTATGGGGGGCATCCCCGAGCCGGAGTGGGTTTACTTCGACGCCTTCTTCTACGCGCACGCGGTATTCGGGAATTTCTCGGTATTCCAGGATGAGAGGCTTGGGAAGCCCATTGGCTTCCTTCTGCACGTATTCGACACGCTATGCACCGGGCGAGGTATCGTCGCCTGGAAAGCCCACCTCTTCGTCCACCCGGGCCAGTGGGTGTATAGCAGTATGCGGTATTTGCTCGGTCAGCTCGGTATTCCCATTCACGCGGAGATCGTATCCGGCCTCTCCTACAGGGCCCTCGCCACCTTGGACGTATTCATTGCGTATCACGCGGCCTTCATGGGTACGGACCCGCAGAAAATGGCCATTTGGAACGTATCCCCTGAGGTCGGCCCAGAGATAAAGTATCCGCGTCAAGACCAGTGGTGGTGGTTGCCCGTATGGCGGTCTTTTGGTCAGAGCGACGAGTATCCGAACATGCTCGATTACCCGCTCTTGCCGGCGCATGTCGTGGCCGCGTTCGCACTGCCGTATGCGAGCCCCGGCTCTCCCGCCAGCAGGCGTATCGGCAATATCATTGGCCATTTGGGAGCGCACGGGTATCAGCCAGGCCCGCACCTGCATCAGCCAGGCAGCCGTGTACCCAAGCGTATTCGCGACGTCGCAGAGGACGAGTCGCCTTAGTATGCTTCGTGTATATTCATAGTGTGACTGGACCTGTTTGCGAAAGCAGGAGAAAGTATGAGCATTGCATGCGTCATCCTTGGGACTGTATAACAGCAGAAACAGACAACATTGCATCGCAGACGGACAGCCATCGGGACAACCATCGGGACAACCATCGGGACAACCATTTGGACCAGCATCGGGAAAACGATCGGGACAACCATAACCATCAGGACAACCATCGGGGCAACCATCGAGACAACCATCGGGACAACGATACCTTCTCTCTTGTGTCCTCCCACATCCCTCAGGAAGTTGCCCTAAAGATGTGACCGACTCCTCTCTCTCCTTCTCTATGTCTCTCGCTCTTTCTCTGCTTCATATCTATCATATGAACACATCTATCTCGCTCTTTCTCTGCTTCATCGCCTTCCCAGGAAATTGCCCCAAAAATGTGACCAACTATCTTGGCAGTGCGTACCATCTCACGTGTACCGTGTACCACATCTTCTCAGGTTGCCTCACACATGTGACGAATCTCTTTCTATCTCTCTCTCCTCTGGCTCTCTGTCTTGCTCTCTCTCTCTCTCTCTCTCTGTCTCTCTGTCTTGCTCTCTCTCTCTCTCTGTCTTGCTCTCTCTATGTCATGCGCAACGAATGCACGATGCGGGGCACATGCGGGGCCCAAACAAGTGATCAACCTCTGCGGGTGTGTACTCCACGCCAGTGTAGTATCCACGATCGTCCGCGCGCCACGAAGTGAAGTGTCCTGACGTCATAGGGCGGGAAGCTGGGTGTGGGTGGTTCCCTAGAGTCGTGTGGATGTTTGGTAGAGCTTGCATTGCCCCCCCACGAAGTGGGGGTATTGGCTGGCGTCGCATGAAAACCCTGGCACTGGGGAGAACACTGAGCGTTCGGGTAAAATGATTGTTGTTGTTGTTGTTGTTGTTGTTGGTATCGTTGTTGCCGCTGTTGTTGCTGTTGTTTTCGTTGCTGCTATTGGCTTTTCGTGTTTAAACTTATAATTGTTGTTGATCCCTGTATGGTGCCAATTGTGCTTTGTAGTTGGAATGCCCCCTGCGCCAGGGAGGCCTTCGGCCTTTGCGACGGCCTCTTGCGCCAGGCGCGCGATTCTGCGCTGCACGCCAGAGCGGATCTTCGGTGCATGCTGCACTCCGTGTTCTGGAGACTTGTCGGCGCCCACCTGTGAGTACGGCCTCGGGGTCAGCGCCCGCGTCGTCCCCCCCCCCGTCGGGCAGAGGTTCTCGGGGGGCATGCAGCGGCGGGCCCCGCGCTTTGGGCGTTCGGCTGCCTCGCTGGCGGTCGCGCAGGTGCTCGTCGTCGCGCTCGTGGC
Organism: Prorocentrum cordatum; assembly: GCA_963575745.1. Taxonomy (NCBI): domain Eukaryota; class Dinophyceae; order Prorocentrales; family Prorocentraceae; genus Prorocentrum; species Prorocentrum cordatum. Next base: position 8,319 of record CAUYUJ010009700.1, read on the forward strand.
GGGCAAGCCTCGCGGCCGCGGCGGTGCCTGCGCCCGGGCGCGGTGCCGCCAGCTCGAGTTTCTTTGGTCGTTCAGGAGGGTCTACAGGTCAAGATTGCATCACATAGCTTGCACCACACAAAGTTGCATATCCTCCTTAAAGGTCCCCGCCCGAAATGCACGGCTCCTCTTTTCGTGTTGCAGCTTACATGCGGTTCTGCCCCATCGTCCGTCCGACTAATGGATTCATACCATCCCTGGCAGGCCATCGCCCCCCCCACAATCCTCTGCAACGGGACTTACGCGCGCGAACTATTCGCTTATAGCAATCATCCGTTCCCAAGAACGCTTGCCAAGAAATGGGGCGACGTGCAAACGCGCGCGCCGTCGCGCGCGCAGGCCGCAATCCTTCCGAAAACTTGGGTTTCGCCAGGTTTTCCCGATCGAACATCCCGAGACAAGATAAAACACAATGGTTTCACAGCAAGGATGCTCAAACAACCTGCGCCCGCCCTCTACCGAATTCTGGCCAAAACCGTAGAAAGTGTTCAGCATCTTCATGTCGTGCGGGCCTCTCGCGCGCGCGTGTCGAAATCGTTCGAACGCCCTTGCGCGCGTGTTGTCGCACGAACCCCTTGCAACATTGGGGCGAGGTGCGCACGCGCGCGTCGACGCGCGCGCACGTCGACATGCTTCAAACATATAGAGCACACGTGGCTTTGCAGCGCCAGTTTTCAGAAGAAGCCTGCGCTCGCGCTGGTGTTGTAAAGTCTTCGGAACACCACGCGTGTCTTAAGCATGTTCACCATATTCTGCCCAACGGGCCTCTCGCGCCGCATTTCGAAATCATTCGAACTCCCTTGCGCGAGTGCTGAGGGGTGGTGGTGGTGGGGGGCGCGATTCGTTTCAATGAATACAGCGCGGGCAACTCTCGCGCGTCGGCCGCGCGCTCATGTCGAACGTTTGCCACAATTTGTTTTTCACCGACGCGAAAGCACCGTCATCGTCGTCGGCGTAATCAGCATCGGCGCCGTCGATGGCCCTGCCAACGTCGTTTGTCATGATCGTCGCTAGCACCACTACTGTCATCCTCGTGTCTACCTTCGTCGACGTTGCCATTATACCGCGCGTGCCCAAATCGCCGACGCTGAAGCGCCCGCTGGGAAGTGCCCAGCGGTTCGCGCCAACGCGGCCGCGTCGGTGGCGCCAGACCAGCTGGCCGCTGCGCGCGCGAGCACGCGCGGGCCAGCGCGGCCGCAGAGATGCAACAGCCAATGCCAAGCTGTCATCATAATCGCCGCCGCATGGGCTTATGCAAGCCGAGTTCCGGGTGGGCGGGTGGGGTGTTTGCGCGAGCGATGGAATTTACAGATCGCTGCAACTATAAATTTATTACACTGCATAGTCTGAACCACCTAGGTTGCACCATGTATGTCATTTTTCCTAGAAAGGGCATTATGATTTACCCCGCCCCCCCCGGAATTAACTGGACCCCATTTTGTGTATTGCATTTTACATGCGGTTCTGCCCCATCGCCCATCGTAAGGACGATTCGGTAGCACCCCAGCTAACACAGGTATCCCTCCGACCCCTTTCCCTTCATCCTCCGCAGACAAAAATGCGCCCGCGCTCGTTGAACAACAATCTGCAGTTACCAAACATCCCGGGCAACATGTGGGACGAAGTGCGCGCGCGCAGCTAGTCCAGGTATCGGGTCCCACCATCATCCCTGTCAAATGACACAGTGCGGTGCGCATGCGTTGGTTTAAGAAGAGTTGAGTGCACGAATCCATATGACGCAGTACAACGCGGGCCACGCGCGCGCAAGACAAAATCTTTCAAACACTTTTTTTTTCGTGGCGGCGTCCGCGTGAAAACACGAAAAACCCATAACGAAAATCCATAATAGTTTTCCAACGAAAAAGTTTTCAACATTTCATCCCGCGCGCTCTGCGGATCCCTAGGGAACCCGATTATTTTTCAGTTTTCCTGTCCAAGGAGGCATTCGCGTACGCATGTCGAACTTATTCCAATGCCCTCGCGCATTTACCAGAGGCATGTTCCGTGTCAAATAATACTATACGGGGCTCCGCTATCGTCATCGTTGCCGTCGGAAGCGTCGCGATCAGTTTCATAGTCGTTTGTCGACGCCGTCGTCCGAATTGTCTCCCGCAGGATGGATTTTGCCCGCGCGACGAGCGTCCGCGCGCCAATGAACGCGATGATATTATCGGAAGAGCTCCGCGCTGTAACTGGTACTCGCGACCTTGTGAGTTCTGCCAACCACTTCATCGTTGTTTGTCGGCGCTGTCGTCCGCGCTGTCTCCCGCAAGATGGACCTTGCCCGCGCCGCGAGGGTCCGCGTGCCAGTGGGCTCTTGCGGACGAGCTCCACGCTGCAACTGCGGTCGCGACCTTATGGGTCTTGTCGACCAACATGCGGGTGGGTTGCGACGATGTTTGCACGAGCATGGGAGGTGGTCACGCGCGGTGCAGCCTTTCTAAAAAAGGAGATCGGTTCTACCACCCCGCCCCCCCGGAGGTTGAAGACTCTTTTTTCGTATTGCGATGTACATATGATTCCGACCAAGTGCCAACGCGACCTATGAGTTCATACTATCCCAGCTAAGCCGGTATCGCCCCCCCCCGCCATCTTCTGCGACAAATTCTATGCGCGCGCACTCGTTTATCACAAATCAGAAGTTCTCAAGAACCCCTTGCAAAATGCACGCGCGCGTCGTCGCGCGCGCATGCCGAAATCTTTCAAACACTTTCGTTTTCGGAAGGATTCAAATCGAATCCCCACAGAACATACAACAACACATGTTTTCGCAACGCCGATTTTCAACAAAAGCGCGCGCGCGCTCTTGCGAATGCTTACACAACAACCAAGCGTTTTTCAACATCTCACCAACTGCTACCAAACGGGCTTCGCGTGCGCGCATGGCGAAATCATTCGAACGCCCTTGCGCGCGTGTTGGGGCGGCAAGATCTACGTCGAATAACTCCATGCGGGGCATTTTCGCGCGTCTGCCGCGCGCGCATTTCGAACTCCTTCCAAACCTTCATCACCGACGCGAAAACGTCATCATCGTCGTCGGTGTGATCAGCATCGGCGCCGTCACTGGTTGCCCCGTCGTCGTTGTCAGCATTGTCACCCGCATCGCTATTATCATCCTCGTGTCTACCGTTGTCGACGTTGCCATGATACCGCGCCCGCTCAAGTCGCCGACTCGCACTGAAATGCCCGTTGGAATGTGCCGAGCGGTAAGCACCACCGCGTTCGCTTCGGTCGCGCCAAGCTAGCTGGCCGCTGCGCGCGCGAGCATGCGCGGGCTAACGCGGCCGCAAAGATTCACCAGTCAACACAAAGCGCTCATCGCAATCGCTTCCGCGTGGGGGTTGCAAACCAAATTGCGGGTGGGTGGGTGGGATGTTTGCGCGACCCATGGGGTGGACAACCTTATGTCGAACCAATGATTTAATGCCACCACATAGAATGCACCACAAACACGTTTATGCATGTATGTATGTATGTATGTATGTATGTAGGTGTGTGTATATATATATATATATATGGTGCATCATTCAGGTTGCGCAGCATAGAATGCGAAACTTGATATAATGCAATGATCGGGGGTTGCGTTGGCTAAAACACACGTGTACGTACCTGCATACATACATACGCACATATATGCATACACGCACATCTGTGTATGTATGTATGTATGTATGTATGTTTGTATGTATGTATGTATATATATATATATATATATACATGTGCATATATATATATATATATATAAGATTATATGTATAGTTACATGCACAAAAATATAAATGTGTGTAGACACACACACGCACACATACACAGACACTTTCACACGTAAGTACACACAAACGCGTACGTACATGCATACATTCATACATGCATACATACATACGTACACACATACATGCATGCATATTTACGTTTATATTCTCATAATTACACGCATGCACTACATTACACTTATATACACCCGTGCATACGTACAAGCATACATCCACGAATACATACACGCATACATGTATACATGCATACACACAAGACGAGTACCCTCGCTTGGCGGCGCCAGCCGCGAGCCTTTGCTCGCATTCTTTTCTTAGCCCCCCCCCACACGCGGGGCCCCCCCCTTCCCCGCCGCCCGCCGCCCGCCCGGACCATGGCGGCCGCGCCCCGACGGAGCAGGTGCGCGCCGCGGGTGGGGCAGGGGCCCTGGCTGACCCCTTCTCCCACGTCTCCTTCGGACGCAACGCCCAGTGGAAACGACCCGCGGCAGCTGCGCTGTCGCGCACACGTACAGTCGGGGCCCTGAAGAAGGAACCCTTTTGGTTGGGGAGGCGCTCCGCGTTCCTTAAGTGCTTCACAGCTTGCCTCAGGTTTTCCTCATGTTTTCGATGGGAAATCGAAGTTTAACTTATGGAAAACAGGGGCCTCGTTCCTTCTTTAGGGTTCCTTGGGTCAACGCCCCGACTGTGGCCGCCCCGGCAGCGACGACTAGCACGCAGTGCGCCCAGCCGTGTCTCGCGACCGGGACGGCGGGTACCTCACAGGAGGATGCAGCCTGCTGCCAATCCCGCTTCGGGGCCGCACGTACAGTCCCCGACTGCGGTGTGCCTGCGCGAACGTCCCAGACCTGGAACGTCGCGACAACACAATACGGCGAGGACTCCGCAGTGATCGTTGTTTATTCAGTTGTTTGGCGATAGGCGCGGGCCCTCGCCCCCCCCCTCCCCCCCCCTCAGGAGTGGATCTTGGCTGTTTTTGGTGTCTGTTTCGAGCAGGTGGAGTACCTTCCCCATAGGACGCACTGTCGCAAATAGTCGCACTAACCAGAGGTCCAGAGCCAGACCCTCCCTTCCTCCCCCCCCTTCCGCCCAATGTCGAAACGCCGAATCAAAAACGCTCACTAACGTGGGCGTTGGTTTCTGACATCGCGTGGATCGTCCAGCCAGGCACTTGTCGTGCCCTGCAGTCTGGGCATGCCCTGTCTTGCCTAAAGTCAAGACGCCTTGGGAAGGAGCAGTTCGGCTTCGGAAGGGGCTCTCAGGTGCAACGTCGGGGGGGGAGCTGGCTCAGGGGGGGAGGCGACAAGTTCAAGGTTGGAAGTTTTTGGGCCAACCGTTTTCACTCGAACCGTTCGTCCTCATGTATGCCATACCATGCCCATGCAGCACTGTGCGCCACTTCTCCTCCCGCGACGGCCCCGTGAGTGCCCCAGCAGGCCCCACTCAGGCGCGCCCCGAACCGGCCCAAGGGCACCCCAGGATGGCCCACGAGAGCGCCAAGCGGAGTCCGAGATGGTCCCGGGTGACCCCCTGCGACGGCCTCGAGATCCCCCGAGACGGCCTCGAGAGGCCCTCCTCCTCCTCCTCCTCCTCCTCCTCCTCCTCCTCCTCCTCCTCCTCCTTATACTTCGAAGCGGCGTGCCCCCGCGGGCCGATGGCGAATGGTGCTGCTGGAGGCGCACGTGGTGCCAGCCAGGGTGGCGACCCCTGGAGGTGCAATGCGTGTGCAGCTGGCTACAGCAACATGGCGTGGCGCACGGTGTGCAGGGCTTGTCAGGCGGCGCGGCCGCCGAGGGGCGCTGGCACGATCGGCGACGCCATCGACAGGGCCAAGAAGGTCAAGGCCAAAGGGAAGGCGAAGGCCGTGGCGAAGCGTGTGCGGTTCGCCTCGGATGGGCCTGGCCCGTCCGCCGCCGCGGCCACGCCGGCGCCGTGGGCGCAGGGCGCGGCCAAGCAGGCGGCTGAGGAGAAACCCAGCAGCTGCGGCGGCAAGGACGAGGAGGTCCGCCTGGCCCTCCTCCGCCACTTTGGCCCCAGGGAAGGCTGGTCGGCGGCCCTGGTCCAGGACTTCGGGGCCTTGGTGCCCGAGGCCGACGTGCCGCCGCCTGCGAAGCCCTTGGCCGAGCTGTCGCTCCAGGCCCTCCTGGCCAGGGAGGCGAAGGTCAAGGACCAGGTCGGCCGTGCGGAGGCCATGCTGGCGGCCGTCAAGGAGGAGCAGGAGGCCGTCGCGGCCCGCGTGGCGGAGCAGGAGGGCGTCCTCCAGAAGCGCCGCGACCAGCTGGAGGAGGTGGCCGAGGCGGTGCGCGCCAGGAAGCGCGCCGACCTGGCGCAGCACGCAGCGCCGTCGCCCATGGAGGTGGGCGAGCCTGAGGAGACGGGCGACCTGGGCAAGGCGCTGCTCAAGCGCCTCGAGGGCCTCGAAGCGGAGCGGGAGCGGGTGCTACTGCTCGGGAAGGAGGGCGGCGCCTTGCTCGCGATGGCCGCGGAGGCCCGCTGCCTCGTGGAGAAGCTCGCCGCCGCCGACGCCCGTGCCCGCGAGGCAGCGGCGGCTGAGCGGGCCCGCGCGGCTGCTGCTGGCCCCGAGCTCGACGGGCTCGATGCCGTGTTCGACGAGGTGGGCATGGAGGGCGAGCAGCAGCGCGCAGCCTGGCGCGCAGCGCTGGCCAAGCGCCAGCGAGTGTCAGGCCCAGCCTCGGGGTGGCCGCCCGCAGGCGGCGGACGCGGTGGAGCTGGTGTCGGCCAACACCACCGCGTGGGGCTCGGCGCAGTCGCTGGTCGAGTGGCTGCACGACGGCGAGGGGCGGCTGCCTAAGGTGCTCTGCCTCCAGGAGCGCCGCCTCGAGGGCAAGCAGGCGGTGGCCCGCGCTGCTGGATGCAGGCGCGCGGCCTCAGCTGGCATGGCCAGGCAGCGCTGGCGACGGGCCCTGGGCCGTTGGAGAGCTCGGGAGGTTTGGCTGTGGCCGCGCTGCGGCCGTCGGCGGCCGCCGCTGCGCCAGGGCTCCCAGCCCATCGGTTCCAGGTGTGCGAGGTGAACCTGGGATTCAGGGGGCCGTGCCGTGCCATCTCGTCCTACTTCATCACGAAGATAGGCAGGGCGAAGGAGAACATCGGGCTCCTGGCCGCGCTGCACGAGTGCGTGGGGCAGCTGGAGTCGCCGTGGATTGTGATGGGCGACTGGAACATGGAGCCTGAGGACGTCCGTGAGTGGGCGCGCAGCGTGGGCGCTGCGCTCGTCGCCCCAGGGAAGCCGACCTGCGGCTCGAAGGTCTTCGACTTCGCTGTCGTCAGCAAGGTCCTCACGGGCTTCGTGGAGACGGTGGAGGTGCTGCTGCAGGCGCCGACGAGGGGCCGCGTGCCGCTGAAGGTGGTGCTCCGTGGCGTAGGGCCAGCGGCGAGGGTGCAGCGGCCGCTTTGCCCTGCTGCTCTCCCGCTGCCGCTGCCACCGCCAGTAAGGCCAGCGCCACGTGAGCGTGCCTTCTCGGCCTGGAGTCCAGGCGGCGAGCAGTCGCTCAAGGTTGGCTGCCAGGAGTGGTTCGAGGTGGTGGAGGCCTACCTGATCGACCTCCGCGAGATCGTGCCGCCCAGCCGCTGGAAAGGGCGCGCAGGCGGGCTGCGCGCGCAGAGGGTCAAGATGGAGGTGGCCTGGAAACAGGACCTCAAGAGGAGTGCCGGCGCTGCTTGCAGACGCTGGATGTCGTTCGCGGCGGCGTGCTCCCGCTGGCGCGCGCTGCAGGAGGCGGCGCCAGGAGGTCGCTGCACGGCGCCGCTGCGCAAGCAGCGCCAGGTGCTGCAGGCGTTCGAGCTCGAGTGGCCAGAGGAAGGCCCGCTCGCAGGGCTGTCGGTCGCCCGCGTGGTGGGCCTGCTCAGCTCCTCATCGTGCAAGCTGACGGTGCAGTTCGTCCAGGGGGAGGCGAGGCGGCGCTGGATGCAGGACAAGCAGCAGAGGGCTGCTGAGTGGCGCTCCTGGGCCCAGGCTGCGGCCGCCGAGAGGGGCGGCTCGGCGGCCTGCCGCTTCATCAAGCAGGTCACGGTGCTGCCCACGGTGGTGCACGCGGGCGCAGACGGTGACGACGGCCCGCGCATGCTTGTAGCGGGCGAGGCCGCGGTGGCTGCGCCGCTGAAGGCGTGGCAGCCTCTCTGGATCAAGCCGTCGCGCGCTGGCGAGGTGGCGCCCGAGGACTGGGGCATCCAGGAGTCGGTGCTGCCGCCGCTGGAGCTCGAGGACCTGGGGCGGGTCCTGGGCACCTACCGCGAGGGGTGCGGCCTCGGGTGGGATAGGCTCCACCCGAAGCAGCTGCTGCGCCTCCCGCGGTCTTACAGGCAGCGCTTCCTGGAGCTCCTCATGGCCTGGGGGCGGGGGCCCACGCGGGAGGCGCTGTGGCAGCTGATCGTGGTGTTCATACCCAAGGCTACTGGAGGCCAGCGGCCGATCGGCCTCGCGGCCATCTGGTTGAGGGTCTGGAGCAGGATGCGGCAGCCGCTGGTGGCCCGCTGGGAGGCCTCGTTGCAGAACCCCGCCTTCTGGGGCGCGTCGGAGTGCCCGTGCGAGCGCGCGGGGGTGGTGCGCAACCTCCTGGCGGCCTTTGCTCGCAGCAGGGGCCTCTCGGCGGCCACAGGAGTCACCGACCTGGCGAAGTTCTACGAGCGCGTCGGCCATGAGGAGCTGCGCGTGCAGGCGGTCGCCGCGGGATTCCCGCTCGCGCTGCTGCGGTGCTACTGCGTGTCGTACTGCACGCAGCGTCGCGTGTCGTGGTGCGGCTCGGTCTCCAAGCCGTTCGAGGCGAACGGCGCCATTGTGGCGGGATGCAGCGGGGCGGTCGGGCTGGCCAAGCTGCTGGTGCACACCCTCTTCGTGAAGATTGTGCGCGAGAGCCCTGTGGTTCGCCTGCAGAACGTCGTCGGCGACGTGTTGCTGCAGGCGGTCGGCGGCGAGGCTCAGGTGGTGCAGCAGCTACCCAGGGCCATGGCTGCCCTCATAGAGGGCCTGGTCGCCAAGGGGCTGGTCATCTCGGAGGCGAAGACGGGCTACCTGGTGAACAGCGAGGACCTGGGCGACGCGCTGGACGGCTGCTGGGCGCATGGGCCGCTGGCCCGCTGGACAGGTGCCCGCTGCCTCGGAGGCGACGCCACCGACGGGCGCTGGAGGCGCGTGGGCGAGCAGGGCGCGCGGCTCGGCCGCGCGGCGGCGGTCAGTGCGCGGGCGCGCCTGCTGCGCAGTGCCGGTGCGCAGGTGGGCCACATCCAGAGGGGGGGGCCCGCAGCCGCCGCCGTCTGGGGCTCCGCGGTGACGCGCCTCGCCTGCGGGAAGCTGCATGGCCTGCGGGTCGCCGCCGTGCGCGCGGAGGGCAGGCTGCCCATGGGGGCCAGCGTTGGCCTGCGGCTGCGGGCGCAGCACGGCGCCGCCTACCGCGACCCCTTCGTGGTGCACGCGGTGGAGGTGGCGCGCTCCTGGGGCATGACGCTGGAGACGGGCCTGCCCAGCGCCGCGGTGGTGCAGGAGTGCTGGCTCGGGGCGCAAGGCCTGCTGGACCTTCGCCGCCCCTGGGGGCAGTGCCGCGACCCTGCACAGGCGCGTGCGCTGGCGCTGAGGCGGGTCGTCTGCGAGATGGTGGCCTACAGTGCCGTCGTCGATTGGCAGGCGCGGGTCTTCTCGTTAGAGTTCTACTCGCCAGGCATGCTGGTGCAGGTGGTGCGCACGTCGGCGTTGCTGGCCTCGGATGTGCTCGCGCTGCAGCGGCTGCGCGGGCCTGGCGCCTGGGCATGGCCTGTGAACTGGAAGGGGCTGGAGCGCCTCCTTCACGCGAGCCGCCGCCCCGAGGAGCAGGCCTCCGCCGAGGCCGCCCATGGCGCAGGCTGCCAGGGGCCCGCGCCGCCGCCGCCGCTTTGGCAGGCCCGCCACAGGCGTGCGCTCGTGGCGGTCCTCGGTGGCTCCCACTGGCCGCAGGAGCGCCTCTGGAAGGAGGGCGAGGCGCGCGACGGCCTCTGCCGCCTTTGTGGAGGTCGTGGCACGCTGCGGCACAGGGCCCTCGAGTGCGACGCCTGGCAGCCGCTGCGGCGGGGCGCGTGCTCGCCTGAGCTGCTGGAGGGGGCACGGCTGGTGGCGCAGCGCGGGGGCGCCGCGGCGGAGCTCTTCGCGCGTGCGCGCTGCCCCGGCCCTGCCCTAGCCTTCCCCGCGGCGGCAGACGCTGCGCTCGCGGCCCCGCGCTGGTTCGGCGCGCCGCCTGGCTCGAAGTTCGCGGGCAGGGTCTACGTGGGCGGCAGCGCCAGGTTCCCTGCGCTGCGAGGGGCCCGCCGCGCTGGCTGGGCGGTGGTGCAGATCGGCCTCAGCGGGGAGGTCATCGGCGGGATGCACGGCATCGCCCCGCGGATGTACGGACCCGAGCAGGAGGCCAGGGACGGTGAGGAGTACGCGTTCCACATGCTGGCCCAGTTCTGGCAGCCGTCGGACGACGGCTCGGGCCTCGAGGTCCTCTGCGACTGTGCGGGCACGGTCGGCCTGGCGCTCTCGCGGGGCAGGGCCCTCGCGCCGCTGCAGGCGCGCCGCCACCTGTGGCAGGAGTGGTGGGCAGGGCCTGGCCCGTCGGCCACAGTGCGCAAGGTCAAGGCGCACAAGGCGCTCGCTGCGGCGCCCTCCTGGGAGGAGGAGCTCATGATCAAAGGCAACAGGGCAGCTGACCTGTGGGCCAAGAGAGGCGCCGCCCTGTGGCCGATCGACGCGGAGCTGGTCTGGTTCCTCCAGGCGTGCGCCTGGCGTGTGGAGGAGCTTGGGCGCTGGGTCGGCGAGCTGGCCGCCGCCGCGGTGGACCGCGAGAAGCTGGACTCCGACGGGGTGGTGGGCGCGGCCGACCTCGTCTATGACGTCCCGCAGGCGGCGCTGGACGCGGCGGAGCTGGCCGACGCGGAGGTGGCTGCGTCGGCGCTCGAGGCCGAGCTCGAGCACGGCCAGGCGCCTGCTGCTGCTGCTGCTGCTGCTGCTGGGGCCGCTGCGGGCGCGGAGCTCGGCCAGCCGCCCGCCGCCGCCGCAGGGGCCGCCGCCGTCGAGCTCGTGGATGCAGCTGCGGCTGCCCCCGGGCTGCAGGCAGCTGTGGCTGGGGCAGGCGTGGCGCGGGAGGTGCGCGGGCACTGCGTCGTCTTCTCGCGCCTTGAGAACGGTGACGGGGCCATGGCCTGGTGCCTGAAGTGCGGCTGCCGCTTCTGGAAGAGGCCCCCTCCTGCAGGGACTGGCCTGCTGGGCAGCTGCGGGGGGCGGCCCGCCCCTGGCGAGCGGGCGGCGGAGGCGAGGCGGCTCCTGATGCGCCTGCAGGAGCCGAAGAGCAAGGCTCGGCTCCTGGCCCCGCAGGCGCCCACGGAGGAGGAGCAGGCGCGGCTCGCGGCGGTGCTCCACGGCGGCGCTGGCGCGGCGGGCGGCGCTGGGGCCCCCGCTGGGGCTGGGCGGCCGCCGCGCTGGGGGCTGCGGCCCGCCGTGGCGGACGCCTGGCAGGCGGCCGCGCTCCGCGGCTTCGCCTCGCCCGCCGCCGCGGCACGCTGGGCGCGGGCGCGCGTGGCGGCAGGCTGGGAGTCGCCCTTCGGCGACGGCGGCGCGGCGTAACCGCCGCTTCGACGGCGCCTGGTTTTGTCCGCGGGCAGGGCGCCAGGGGGCCGAACAGAAAAATTGCCCAAAATGGCCTCCTCCTCCTCCTCCTCCTCCTCCTCCTCCTCCTCCTCCTCCTCCTCCTCCTCCCCCTCCTCCTCCTCCTCCTCCCGCGAGAGCCCAGCTCGCCCGCGGGGGGCCCACGGCGGCCCCAACGAGCTCGCTCGAGAGGCTCCCGAGGCGCCGAGGGTACCGATGTGCTGCTGGCTTCTGCCAGCTGTGTTGTTCGCCTCTGATGGGCCTGTCTTCGCCACCACCATAAATTGGAGGGGGGGAAGGAGGAGGAGGAGGAGGAGGAGGAGGAGGAGGAGGAGGAGGAGGGAGGAGGAGGAGGAGGAGGAGGAGGAGGAGGAGGAGGTGAGGGGAGGAGAGGAGGAGGAGGAGGAGAGGTGGGGGATGTGGAGGAGAAGGAGGAGGAGGAGGAGGAGGAGGAGGAGGAGGAGGAGGAGGAGGAGGAGGAGGAGGAGGGAGGAGGAGGAGGAGGAGGAGGAGGAGGAGGAGGAGGAGGAGGAGGAGGAGGAGGAGGAGGAGGACCTCCTCCCGCTCCAACTCATGGTGGTGGCAGTGGAAAACAGGCCCATCAGAAACAGCTCCAGAGAGTGACAGGACACAAAGGCGACCCCAGGAAGGCGCCGAGAGGGTTCCAAGACAGCGCCAAGGCGACGAGGAAACTCAGGAGTAGGCGGATACCGGTGACGAGAAGGAGGATGTGCATGATGTGCACGAGCAGGAGGCGGGCGCAGCTGGTGAGATTTCCTCCAAGCCCGTCTGAGAATGTCCTTCGAACTGTCGTCGCACGGTTTGCTAGGACGCGCGCGTGCGGACTGCCTCTGCCGGGCTGCGACGAAACAGTTCGCACCAGCGCGCGCGCGCGAAGCGCGACCTCGTTCCAAGCTGCAGTTGAAGAAGTCTCATGCGAGAGCCCCGAAAGGAGCCGCCCTGCACCCGCTGCAGTTATTATACGTAGCACCCCGCAGATGCGGATAAGAGTGAGGGGGCGGTGGGGACGTCGGCAGTCTGCGAGACTCTTGAGAAGCCCGCCGCAGGCGCCAAAGTTTCACAAATATTGCAACGAGCCCGCCGCAGGCGCCGATTTTTTCGTTCAACCAAGTTGGGTAGGTCGCGGGTGGGTCGCAAATGGGTCGCGGCTGGATCGCGGCTGGATCGCTATTGGGTCGCTATTGGGTCGCGGGTGGGTCGCGGGTGGGTCGCGGGTTGGGTCGCAAGTGGGTCGCGGGTGGGTCGCTGGTGGGTCCTGGGTGGGTCGCGGGTGGGTCGCGGATGGTCGCGGGGTGGGTCGCGGGTGGGTCGCGGGTGGGGCCCTGGTGGGTCGCGGGTGGGTCACGGGTGGGTCGCGGGGTGGGTCGCGGGTGGGTCGCGAGGTGGGTCGCAGGTGGGTCGCGGGTGGGTCGCGGATGGGTCGCTGGGTGGGTCGCGGATGGGTCGCGAAGTGGGTCGCGGGTTGGTCGCGAAGTGGGTCGCGGTGTGGGGCGCGGGGTGGGTCGCAGGGTGGGGCGCGGGGTGGGTCGCGGGTGGGTCGCGGGTGGGACAACGACAACAAGCAAACGACAACACCGCAATAAGGCAACAAGCAGAATCTTCACCGCGGATCCCCACTTCAGCCACGCACCCAGGGACAATGAATGACCGTTCGGCCCCCTCACTCTGACACATTCAATCTGCTGCCCGTTTAATTGAACGAAGTCCTGGGCGAGAGCCCCACTATGAAACGAAACCGTCGTCCACCTTAGCGGATTGTGGCAAGATTGTGAGACGACTGTGCGCGGCGCCAGTGCGAGAGCCCCATTCTGAGAGCGAGTCGGTGTCCGGTTCTTCTCTCGGTGTTGCAGTGTGTGATATGAGTGCACGCGGCGCTGAGGCGAAAGACCCGTTTCGAATAGGTATTGTCTTTTATCTTTTTGGTTGTTGCAAGATGTTGGGACGGAGGTGCAAGGCGCTGAAGCGGGAACTGCCGTTGGAAAAGGAACCGCCCTCCATCCCCGTAGCTTCCAAATTTTTGCACGACGGATGCGCGCGGCACTGCGGCGAGAGCCCAATTTTGACAGGGACTGGTCTCCAGCTGTGCAAGTGTTACACGAGTAGTTTTACAGTTGCGGCAATTTGTTTGAGGAAAGTCTCACTCGGGAGCTGCATTTTGAGAAGATACCAGCTTCATTTTTTTGACTTTTGCAGGCTTTTGGAATGAGCGCGAGCGGCACTAAGGCGAAGGCCGCATTTTGAAAAGGCGTTGGCCTACATCCTGCTCAGCTTTTGCAAGCTTAAGTCGAATGACAGCGGCGCTAAGGCAAAAGGACCCGGCCTCCATTCGGGGCGATCTTGGGGGCCTCTTAGGCCGTCTTGGAGCGTCGGGAAGCGGAAAAGGCGAGAATGCCAAAATCCTTCAAAAGCCGAAGGGGAAATGGATGCGAGTGCTGCTGGAGGCCTCCTGGGACGTTTTGCAGGCCTCAAGGGCCTTGAGGAGGCCGTGAAGGCGTCTTGGACAGATCATTTGGCGATTCGGGAAACTCCTGGACCGTCTTGGGGGCCTCTTCGGGCAATCTTGGCTTGCCCTGGGGCTTTTTAGGACCCCGGGACCCCCGAGGGAGGAGTCGTACCTGGGAGGCGGCCTCCCGCGGGACCCCCCCCTCCCAAGAACCCTTCCCCCCTGACAGGGGAGGGATCACGGGGAGGCGTCTTGGACAGATCGTTTTGCGATTCGGGGCCCTCTTGGACCGTCTTTGGG
>CAUYUJ010009701.1:0-12500 GCA_963575745.1 Prorocentrum cordatum
CTCTCTCTCTCTCCCAGACATCTGATGCCTTGATTTTTTTCTGCACGCGCTCCCTGGAAGCCTGGACCCCTTTTCCCAGGGCCAGTTTTGACGCTTCCAGGCCCTGGCGAGGGCCCCGGAGGCCGAGAACCGATGGCGAGAACCCCTCCGCATTGCGTGCGTCATTGAGCTGGATCTCTCGGTCTTCCCCCCCCCCCCCCTCGTTTTCCCGCTCTTCCCCTCGGCGCGGACAGGCGGCGATCCCATCGTGGCCGCGCCCGCACTGGACGTGTGGAGCGCTGGCATGACCATATGCGAGCTCCTCTTGCTGGACGCGGCGCTGAAGCCCACCTACGCCGGCTTCCTGAGGCGGGGTGTCGCCGGCGAAGAGCAGGTCTGTGTCCGCGGTCTCGCGGGCCGGGCCTTGGGCCGGGTCGCCGCGGATACGGGGCGTTTTTTCGCGGATCCCACGCTTGGAGCGTGTCCGTGCGACCGGGTGTTTGCGGGAGCGCGCCCCAGAATCCAGACTGCGAGGGCGTGGATATGGATATGTTCGCAGATGGTGGGAATGCTGCCAGATGGCCGCGACACATTCGCTAACTCGCCCAGCAGTGTTCACTGATGATGGCTGCCACGCCCTCTGGCCTGTCGCGCCAGTGCCGCTGGCTCCCGGCAATCTGTGCTCCGTGGCGACGGAGAGGGCGAAAAGGAACGAGAAGCAAGCAAACGACGGCGAATGCGTAGGCGGTCGGCCAGGGTCGGTGGGACGAACAGGGCGGGCGGGCAGGTGGGGAGGGACAGAGGGGAGACAGCAGGCAAGGAGGACGCCAACTATACACCTACACCGATGCTGGCCAGGCCCATCCTCGGCCCAGGGTCGGTGTAAGTAGACATTCTGCCCCGCCCTGCCAGGAATGCATGCGTACGCACCAGGCCTGGGCTCAGGACCAGCCTGGCCAGGATCAGTCGAGGAGTGCGGTTGGCATCCTCCGACGGGGGGCAGATTCCCGCACGTCGGACAGACCGTGTCTTCTCATCCTTGGCGTGCTGTCACCCCTTCCAATCTCGGCATTTGTCGGCCCCCGGGACGATCACAAATGGATGCGGACGAACAAAAGGCCCGGTGAAGTGGTCGGGAGCTCTCGGGGCCGTGGATTGAAGATATCACGTCGTCGGGCGTATGGGATATATGGAAGTGGTTTCTGGATGTTTTTTTTTGTGGTTCGTCATTTTTTCCCCAATCAGAGCTTGCCTCTGTAGGGGTCCTAGCGGATTTAAGGGTAGGTGAGGTGCGCCGCCGATTCGGTGGCCGGGCCCGGGTGCCCGGGTGCCCAGGTGCCTGGGTGCCCGGGTTTGCCGCCGATTCGGTGGCCGGGCCCGGGTGCCCGGGTGCCCGGGTGCCCGGGTGCCCGGGTTCGCCGAGGATTCGGTGGCCGGGCCCGGGTGCCCGGATGCCGGGGTGCCCGGGTGCCCGGGTGACGGGTGCCCGGTGCCCGGGTGGGTGCCCGGGTGCCGGGTGCCCGGGTGACGGGTGCCCGGTGCCCTGGTGGGTGCCCGGGTGCCGGGTGCCGGGTGCCCGGTGCCCTGTAGCCCTATAGCCTTGTAGCCCTATATCCCTATCGCCCTATAGCCTTTAGCCCTATAACCCTATAGCCCTATAGTCCTATACCCTATAGCCCTGTAGCTCTATTACCATTTTGCCCAATAGCCCTATAGCCCATATAGCCCTATAGCACTACAGCCCCAAAAAGATTATGATTGGGGTTTTTCTCTGGTATCATTTGTTTATGCTTTTCTTTTGGTTTGTCGTTGGCCTTTGCAGCGTTTTGGGGGTTTCCTGGGGAATTCCAGGGATTTCCAGAGGCCTGTGGAGACCCCCACCGTAGACTTCTGGGGAGGGAAGGCACGTGACCTCACGATAGGTAATTCGAGATCAACCAAAATAAATTAGACTTCAATCGAAGGGTGCGCGCTGCATTGGTACACGCACATCCATGCTGTTTCGTGGTGGTATACCAGCACGCGAAAATTCGTACGAGCGGCGTTGACGGTGTAGGTTTCGTTGGCGTTGGTGTACGTGTGCTCTCACACGTGGTAATTTGTCGTGAGTTGTTTCGACATCGTTTCCATTGTCGCAATTTCTATCATGGCCTGGATAAGCGGATGCGCTAATGCCAGGGGCATTTTGGTTCACCTCCTACATCGGGGCATGTGCAAGCTGGCACAGGTATGCCAGCAGTACGCGCTTACATACGTCTGAAAGTACGCACGCTCATGCAGCAGCACACAGGCAGAGAGCACGCACTAGTTCAATATTTGCATTCGTGTTTTTAACGAGCGTGCGACCGAACATGGATAATCGTGCATGTGGTGGTGATAGCGGCTACTCTGAGGAGAACCAGGGATGGCATAATCAGCAGTGAGAGATTAAGGAAGCAGGACAGGCATATATGGTATAATAATTGGAGGTGGACGATCTCGTTTTGCTATGCGTGCTCCAGGATAGGAAGTGCAAGTTACGAAGCCATCACAGGCAGCGCAGGGTTTGGACTTCCAGAGATCACCATGCCCGCTGCTGATGGAACACACCACATTGATTCTGAAGGCCTTGCGACTAGTGCCGCCGACCCAGAAGGACGACGGCGACCACGACGACGACCATGACCTCAAGGACAATGACGAGCTGATGGCCGCAGGCTCGGGACATGTGGCGGGCGGTGGAGGGACAAGGAGGAGGAGGAAGAGGCGGAGGAGGAGGAGGAGAAAGAGGAGGAGGAGGAGGACCAGTATAAGCCCAAGAGGCATCAACGATGTTGGAATAAACCCTCCCTCCAAGCTCCCTCTTCACAGGCCCCTACAACGGTTCATTTTTACTGAGGGAACTGCCTCGTTGGAAGGCATTTGGTTGAAGACCCTGAAGCATGCCAAAACATTGTTCCCAGTATGCCAACGCCACGGATCAACCTGATTGTTGCGTCTTGACGATCCCGGATCGTGCCAGAACACCATTCCTGGGGCGTGAGCACCGCGAACCAACATAATTTGTGCATCCCCATAAGCCTGAACCCTTCGAACATACAATTTCTGGTACGTGGATCATGGGAATCCCTGAAACCCTGACATTTCAAAACAAAAACTAATGTGCGCGGCGCTAAGGCGAGAACCGCATCTTAAAAAGGAACCACCCTCAATCCGTGAATTTCTTACAAATCTTTAAGACGAGTGGGCGCGGCGCTAAAGCAAGAGCCACATTTTGAAAAGGAGTCGCCCTGAATCCGTGATGCTCTTGCAATTTTTAAAGACGTGTGTGCGCAGCGGTAAGACGAGAGCCACATCTTGAAAACGACTCGCCTCCAATCCGTGAAACTCTTGCAAGTTTTCAAGACGAATGTGCGCGGGCGGCGCTTAGGCGAGAGCCACATTTTGAAAACCACCAACCCTCCATCAGTGAAACTGTTGTCAATGTTTAAGCTTCAGAATCATATGTGATGAGGAAGTCTCAGGTGATGCGCCCGGCCCGCCCTAAAAACTGGCCTCGGGGTGCGACAGGGAGAAGTTATTTATAAGGAAAAGGAATGGAGGCGGCGGAGGCGTAGGAGGAGGAGCAAGAGGAAGACGAGGAGAAGGATGAGGAGGAGGAGGAGGAGGAGGAGGAGGAGAAGGCGGAGGCGGACGCGGAGGCGGAGGAGGAGGATGAGGATGAGGAGGCGGAGGTGGAGCAGGAGGAGGCGGAGGAGGAGGAGGAGCATGAGGAGGAGGATGAACAACGATACGAATAATTTTGATTGTACTTATGGTAGGTTTAATACTGGGAGGAAAACATACAATAGTAGTAGTATACTAATAAGACTAAGGGTACGAAGCAGACTAACAATACGTTTACGAATCAGAATGCCAATGCTACTGATACTAGTACTAGTAACACTAATACTGATAAGTAGAATAATGACACGGGAAATGATAGGAACCCGAATATGAAAGCTATTACGAATACTGATGCTAGTAAGACGAGGCGGGGTATTATAGATAGAGCTTGCTGGATAGTTTTCGGAATGCCAGGTTTCTCATCCAGCCTCGTCTCGACGTCCGTGCTCCTGGAATGGGCTGCTTTTGATGTCTGCCAGCCTCCCTTTCAGGATTCACGCTCGTAACTATTCTGGCTCAAGATCGCCTGGCGGCGATCGGAACGGGCGCCACGGCGAGCCACTCCCAGGTCGCAGTGTGCGCGCGATCAGCCCTCCTCGCTGGCTCGGGGGCGCTGCTCTGGAGTCAGGTGGCCTGGCACCTGGCGAGCTGGGCTGCTGGGCGCTTCGGGCCTGAGGCGGCTCGGGTGCTGACTGTCGCGGGGGCGCGGGGCGTCGCCGCGCTGGGCGAGGCCGCCCACACCGCCTCTCGCTGGGGCTGGCGCGCTCTGCAGGCGGCAGCGACCTTCGCGAGCTCCCTGCTTGCTCTCGCTTGGGAGCATCGCAGCTGGCTGGCACGGGGAGCCCGAGCCGCCTGGTCGCGTGGCCGCGCGGCGCTGGGGGCCGCCTGGGCTCTGGGCGCGCAGGCCGTCGGAGGGCTCCGTGGCTGGGGGGCGGCCCGTCGGGCCGACCGCGCACGCGCTCGCGAGCTCGCAGCCGCTTCAACCGCTCTCGAGTACGCCTTGGTGGAGATGGCGCTTGCAGGTGGCGTAGCCGTCGGGGCGGCGGACCCGTGCTGGGTGCTGCTTTCCCGCGGTGGCGAGTGGGACGAGGTCCTGATCTTCGGGCAGGTGCGGGGCGCGGACTACAGCCTCGGCTTGACGACGGACGCGACGGGGGTCGCGTTCGTCTGGGTGCTGGTGCGCCTGCTGCCGGGGCATTTTCGCGCTGTGGTCGTGCCTGGAGGGGGAGGCCTCCGCATGCCGCCGTTCGGCGTTCCTGGTGCCCAGGTCAACTGGGTGTGCGAGCCGCCGCACGCCGCGGTCCAGTGGGACCCGAGTGTGGCCGAGCTGGCCGCGCTGCGCTTGGCGGCCCAGGGCGTGGGCGCGGCCCTGCAGACCTTCGTGCTGGCGCCGGGGACGATCTTCGATGCGGGCTCGCAGGCGGCGACGATCCCCGCCTTCATGCCCGTGGGGGGCCCTCTTCCACCTGCAGGGGGCGGAGCCGTCGTGCCAGCAGCAGCGGGGGCCGCGGGAGCCGCAGCGGCGCCCCCGCCCGCGGGCGCGGTTGCGCTACCCGCCGCGGGCGCGGCGGGGCCCGCGGCTGCCGCGGGTCTGGGCTTCGGCGCCGTGGGAGCGCCCGACGGGGCGGCAGCCGCCCCCGCAGCGGGCATCGACCTGGCGTCGCTGCTTCAGGAGGCGCGCGCGATCCAGGGCCAGCTGCAGGACGGGGGCGGCTTGAGCAGCAAGCGAGAGAAGAAAGACAGGAAGTCTGCCACCAAGAAGAAGAAGAAGAAAAAGAAGAAGAAGAGGTCCGACTCCAGCGGCTCGACCAGCTCGAGCGACAGCAGCTCCTCCAGCAGCAGCGACTACCTGCGGTGGCGCGGGCCCAAGGCCAAGAGCCGTCGGGTCGACCCCGCCCAGGAGCGCAAGCTGGAGACCGAGAAGTTCAAGGCCAAGGGCGACCTCCTGGCGTTCGCGGCGAAGCACCCGGGGGCGCTCTCGGGGTACTTCCTGGCGATGGTGCACCGCAAGCTGAGCCACGGGCGCTTGACGGAGACCAAGCAGCTGAGGCGCGCGTCGGTGACGACGTGGGCGCAGGCACACTCGGGCCTGACCGAGCTGCGGGACCAGCGCGAGGTGCAGACGTTGGCGCTCGTCATGGACCTGATCAACGCGCAGAACCTGGCGACCGCGATGGGCGTGCTGGCGCAGCGCATCATCGCGATCCAGCGGGCGAAGGCCAAGGGCGGCTCCTGGGAGAAGGCCGAGGCCGCGGAGCTGCTGGCTGGCACGGGGGGCGGGGTCGCTGCAGGCGGCCTCTTGAAGCTCACCATGTGACGAGGTGGCGGAGGGCGCGGCAGAGGTGGCTGCGCCGCGGAGGCCAGGAGTGCACGTTGGCTTCCGTCTTGGTCGGTCTGGGCGACTGGCTGAGCTTCGCTGGAGGGCCGCTGGGGCTGCCACTACGCCGTGGGCACCTCGTTCGGCCGCGTGTCGTGGAGTTCGGGAAGGCCTCGCCAGGCATCTTCCCAGTCCCTTTGCTGCGGCGTGGTGACGCTGAGCTCGCAAAGTTCGGGCGGCAGTACCGGGGCGCAATTTTGATTTGGGCGAACATGTGCATCGTCGCGCTCAACGATCTGTACGACGGAGACGGCGACTACACCATGTTGCCGACGCAAGCCCAGCGTCGTGTGCAAAGGCGCATGCTGATGGGCGTCTCCCGCTTCCTCGCGGCCGAGTTGGCTTGGCCAGAGGCGGCGACAATTCAAGAGGTCCTGCGTCACTCCGACGGCTACGAGCCGTCCAGGTGCGTCGCGGAGCCCCTCGGCGAGCGTGGCGGAGTGCCAGACCGCGCCGCCGTCGTCGACCTGGCTGGGCTGCTGGACGAGCACTTTCCTGGGCTTGCTCATCAGGTGCGCTGCCCTCGTTCGCTGCTCCTGAGCGTGGATCGGCGGCCCGCCAGGCTCAAGAGGCCTCACACGCTGGTGGGGCCCACTTACCCCAGTCTCGTGGCGCGCAACGTGGCGGCGGGCCTGCAGGGGTACGGCTCCAAGAAGAGGGTGCGCAAGCATCGTGGGGTTGCTCTCGTGGCTGGAGCTTTCGGCGTGAAGAAGTCAGACACGGAGCAGCGGGTGATCTCGGACCTGCCAGTGAACCAGCTGCTCAACCCTGATGCCCTCCCTCGGCCGACCTTCGCGTACCCGCCGCGGCTCCGTGTGGTGAAGACGCTGCCAGGCACGCGGGTCAAGCTGTGGAAGCGGGACCTGCGCCACTACTTTCACCAGCTGGCGATCGGCAAGGCCTGGCGGAAGTACATGGCCCATCCACCCGTGCCTGACCCGCGCGGGGGGAAGGGGAAGGTGTTCCCGTTCCACCACGCGACGCCGATGGGCTTCGCGCCGTCGGCGGGCTGGGCACAGGCGGCTTCCGACACCGCTTTCCTGAAGGCAGGGCTACCCCAGGAGCGCAGGGTGACGTTTGACCAGCCCTGCCCCACCGAGCTGCCGCTCTGGGGGTCCATCATTGACGACCTCTGGGCGTTGGACGCGCGCTCTGCAGGCGACCGCGCGCGGAGCCAGGCCGACTTCTGGATGACCAAGGCCGAGCGCGCCTGGGACCGCTTGGGAGTTCCTGTGCATCACGGCAAGTCCGTGGACGGCGGCAGCGGCGAGTTCCAGGGCACCGAGGTCCACCCCACGGAGCACTGGCTGGGTACCACTCGCCGCCGCCGCGTGGACCTCTTCGCAGCCACCCTCGCCCTTCTGGGCCAGCAGCTGGTCTACCGCAAGGACGTGGAGCGCTTGGTCGGGAAGCACGGTTTCTGCCAGAGTTATCGGCCTTGCTTGCGGTCCAACTTTTCTCAGGTCTATTCCTGGCTGGAGCGCCTACCCTTGCAGGGGCGCAAGCCCGTGGCGTGGTGCCCGTTGGCGTGGCATGAGGTGCTGATGTCGGCCATCCTGCTGCCGTTCGCAGAGCAGGACCTGGATGCGGACTGGTGCCCGCGCGTGGAGTGCACGGACGCCGCGCCAGGAGGGCATGGCCGCGCCTGGGCGACGCTGCCGCTGGAGTCGGTGCAGCACATCGCCAGGTGGGCTGACCACCGGGCGCCCTACACCATGCTCGGTGACGGCTTCGGGGTTGACGTGGACGTCGAGGGGCGCTGCAGCCTGGCCCGTGTTACGCTGCCGCCAGTGGGCCACTGGTTCAAGGTGGGCAGGCCAGGCGGCTATCAGCACATCACGCTTGAGGAGGCGCACGCGAAGCTCTGGGGCATGGAGGCCCGTCTTCATCGGCCCTCTGAGTTGGGGAAGCGAGTACTGCATGCTGGAGACAACGCCCCGTGCGAGGGCGCCTTCATCAAGGGACGCAGTGCCAGCCGCAGGCTCAACCGACGCTGCCGCCGTGGGGCGGCTATCGAGCTCGCGGGCGGGTTCTCGCACTTCCACTTCTGGATCTCGACAGGCAAGAACCCCGCCGACGAGCCCAGCAGCTGGCACGGGTCACGCCAGGCGCGTGGCGGCAGGCGCAAGCCGCCGCAGCCGCTGCCCCGCCAGGAGGTGATCCCGCTGGCGCCAGCAGGGTGGGCATCTCGCGAGAAGCTCTTCCTGCACTTCTGCTCTGGGCCCAGGCGCGAGGGCGACCTGTGTGAGATGGTCGAGCGGGAGGCGCGCGGGGCTGGCCTGGTGGTGAAGGCGCTGGCCTACGACCCCATGGTCGACCCTGCCCATGACTTGACGTCGCCTGTGCTGGTGCGCGAGCTGAGGGGGCTGTGCAGCAGCGGCGACGTGATGGGCTCCTTCGCGGGGCCGCCTTGCTCGACCGTCAGTCGCGCCAGGCATCACGCCCTGGGCGGCCGCCGCGGCCCGCGCCCTCTGCGCTCTCGGGACCAGCCGCTCTTGCCCTTGCCTGAACTATCAGAGTCCGAGCGCCAGGCTTGTGCGCTGGGAACGCATCTCTTCCTCCTCTGCCTCGAGCTCTTCACCAGAGTCCATATCAGAGGGGGCTGGGCAGGTCAGGAGCATCCTCAGGATCCAGGTCGTCATCCTTTCCCGTCCTTCTGGGTTGCTCAGGAGGTGGTGGAGTGGATCTCAGAGTTCGGTCTGTACGTGGTCTCGTTCGATCAGTGTCGGCATGGATCGTTATCTCAGAAGCCCACGTCCGTTGTCACCAATGACGCCAGGGCCGCCGCGGTCTTGGGACTTCGTTGCAATCATCGACACCGTCACAAGGGCGTGTACGGCCTGGCCCCGAAGGGAGGTTTCGTCACCGCTCAGTTGGCGCGTTACCCTCCGCAGCTGTGTCAGGCTCTGGCTCGCTTGGCGGTCAACGCGCTCGTCGCCCATCAGCAGCACCTCAGCCATGGCCGACGATCCTGGCAGGCGCCGTGGGCGCATCATTACCTTCTTGATGAGCGCGCTGAAGCCAGTGACGACCGACAGGTACGCCGCCGCACTGTGCGATTTCAGCTGTGACCTGGAGGCGCTGGGCTACAGCATCCACGAGCTCACTGAGGAAGAGCTCGATTGGTTCCTGGCCGAACGGGTGGTGGATATGTTCGAGGAGTCTGGCGGGGTGGATGGGCTTGGGACTGCCTCAACCCTGCTGGCCGCCTTCGCGAAGGCGAATCCTCGGCACCACAACCGCACGGCCTGGAAGGCGCTGGACGTCTGGCGCACCCGCAGACCGCCTCTGCAGGCGCCCGCCTTACCAGCGGTGCTGGCGCTGGGCATCGTGAACTGGCTCGTGCTGGCCGGAGAGTGTGGCTGCGCCGCCGCCGTGTTACTGTGCTTCACTGGGTTGCTGCGAGCGTCCGATGCGCTCTCCTTGGACGGCGGGACCTGGATCAGGACCGTGACAGGGTACGTCGCGCTGCTCGGCCGCACCAAGAGAGGGGCAGAGCAGAAGGTCCTGTTCGAGGAGCCGTCCACCGTGACCTGGCTGGATCACTACATGCTGCGTTTTCCCGCCAGAGCAGGGCAGCGAGTGTGCCCCATCTCGTGCCCGCGGCTCCAGCGGTGGCTTCAGAAGGCCGCCAACGCGCTGGGCTTCGGGGCTGTGCACTGGACGTCTCATGGGCTGCGCCGTGGGGGAGCCACGGAGCTGCTGTCACGGGGCGTGCCGCTAGCGGACATCATGCTTTTCGGTCGCTGGCTCTCAGAGAGGTCTGCTCGTGAGTATCTCCGGCGCGGGGAAGTGAGTCTCACTCGTTTGCGTGTTGACATTGCCAAGTCGTCATGGTCTCTTGCCTACAGGTACTGTGCAGTTGGAGCCCAAGTTTGGGCTGTAGTCTGAGTTTCAGTCAGTTTCTTCTTCTCCGATTGTTGTTTCGAGCTTTCGCTGGATAGGGGAAGGTGGCGAGGCATTGGCCTACGCAGGCCAGCATGGTGCGATCGTGATCGCACTCCACCTTTGGAAAATATTCTGGTACGCTTCGCGTGCGCCCTCCCCTGAGAAGGGTCGGAGAGGTGGTTGTAGGTGACGTTCTGAAATAGATAGAGCTTGCTGGATAGTTTTCGGAATGCCAGGTTTCTCATCCAGCCTCGTCTCGACGTCCGTGCTCCTGGAATGGGCTGCTTTTGATGTCTGCCAGCCTCCCTTTCAGGATTCACGCTCGTAACTATTCTGGCCCTGCTGCGCTCCCACCCACCCGTGGTGGTCACCAACAACAGTGTGGAGTGCGCAGGGCCTTGCACTGCTCCTCAAGCGGCGAGGCATTGGCCTACGCAGGCCAGCATGGTGCGATCGTGATCGCACTCCACCTTTGGAAAATATTCTGGTACGCTTCGCGTGCGCCCTCCCCTGAGAAGGGTCGGAGAGGTGGTTGTAGGTGACGTTCTGAAATTAACAAGATCAATCATAATAATACACATAATCAGAACAATCATAACGATATGCGGTTAACCGTCATAATAATACGAATAATGATACTGACAATGAGCATAACCAGAAGAAGAGGAGGCGGAGGAGGAGCCGGAGGAGGAGAAGGAGGAGGAAAAAGGGGAACACAACAAAGGGGGATCGGGAGGTGGAGGGGGAGGGCGAGGGGATGGATAATGATGACGAAGATGTTGATGATGATGATGATGATGATGATGAGGTTGAGGATGATGAGGATGAGGATGGGGATGATAATGATGATGAGGATCTGCTGCTGCTGATGAGTATGGTGCTGATGATGCTGAGGATGATGATGGCGGTGACGATTATGATGACGCTGATGCTGACGATCATGCTGATGATGCTGCTGTTGCTGGTGGTGATTCTGATTCGGATGATGATGATGATGATGATGATGATGATGGGTGATGATGCTGCTCATGATAATGATGGCGATTCTGTCTTGATGATGGTGATTGATGGCGATGATGAGCATGAGGATGATGGTGGTGGTGGTGATGCTGATGATGAGGATATGCTGCTGCTGATGATGATGATGGTGCTGAAATTGATGATGATGGTACTAATAATGTTGATGCTGACGATGATGCTGATGATGCTGCTGCTGATGATCATGATTAGGATGTTGTTGATAAGGATGATGATGGTGATGGTGATGATGATGCTGCTGATGATGATGATGAGGATGATGATGGTGATGCTGAGGATGATGATGATGATGCTGCTGATGATGATGATCATTCTGATGGTGATGATGATGATGATGATGATGATGATGATGATGCTGATGACGATGATGACGATTATGATGATGATGATTCTGATGATGATGATGCCGACGAGGATGATGATGAGGGTGATGATTATGATGAGGAGGATGATGATGCTGCTGCCGATGATGATGATGATGATGATGATGATGATGATGATGATGATGATGATGATGATGATGATGCTGATTTTGATGATGATGATGATGATGATGATGATGATGATGATGATGATGATGACGATGACGATGACGATGACCACGATGATGATGATGTTGATGATGATGATGATGATGATGAGGATGAGGATGAGGATGAGGATGACGATGATGATCATGATGATGATGATGATGATGATGATGATGATGATGATGATGATGATGACCATGATGATGATGATGATGATGATGATGGATGATGAATGATGATGATGATGATGATATGAGGATGATGATGATGAATGATGATGATGAGATATGATGATGAGATTATGATGATGAGATGATGATGATGATGATGATATGATGATGATGATGATGAGATGATGATGAATGATGATGAAGATGATGATGAATGATATGATGATGATGATGATGATGAATGATGATGATGATGATGATGATGAGATGGATGATGATACGATGATGATGATGATGATGAGGATGAGGATGAGGAGTGAGGATGAGGATGAGATGAGGATGAGGATGAGGATGAGGATGAGGCTGAGGACGGAGGTCCGAGATGAGGATGAGGATGAATGAGGATGAGGGAGAGAGGATGAGGATAGGAGGGTGATGAGAGGAGGAGGAGGGATGAGGAGGAGGAGGAAGGAGGAGGATAGGAAGGAGGAGGAGGAGGAGTGAGGAGGAGGAGGGATTAGGAGGAGGAGGAGGAGGAGTGAGGAAGAGAGGAGGAAGGGAGGGAGGGAGGAAGAGGAGGACGCAGTATCTGGAGAGAGGAGGATGAGATTATTTTTACTGCTCTGAGGATGGGGGATGCTTCTTTTATTTATTATTATTTGGATTCGTTCTTAGTCGTATATTCTCTTCTTATTCCTAGTCTTTCGGCTGACTCCATTTGGTCTCTCTTTTCTTCTTCGTCTTTTCTTTTTCTTAGGATTCACTACTTGCAGGAATTTTTCTTGTTTGACAAGGGGCTGTTTGGCTTTTTTTGCTGAGGAGAGGACGAGGGGAGAGGAGGAGGAGGAGGAGGAGGAGAGCCGTGTGTTTTCT
>CAUYUJ010009701.1:17500-32683 GCA_963575745.1 Prorocentrum cordatum
GGTAAGGGCTATGATCCACGGTCTTCGGGAAGCCCTGCTAAGGGCGGCGGACGCGGCCACAACCCGTTCGCCGGCGGCCACTACATGCAGGGCGGGCCCATCAACTCCAAGTCCCTGGCCGGCGGCAAGGGTCGCGGCAAGGGGCTCCACGGCGCGCAGGCCCGAGTCCGTAAGCTGAACCCGATCGGCGCGGACGGCAAGCGCCTGCTGTGCCACGAGTGCGAGTCCGACCAGCACCTCATCAAGGACTGCCCGCGCCAGCGGCACCACTACGCCGACCCCAACGCGGGCTGGGCCAACTCCATGGCCGGCGGTGGTGCCAGCTCCTGCGGCGCTGGCGGACTCTGTGGTGTATCGCCGTCGCCAGGGGCGCACTTCCACTTCGCTACGCCTGCTGCTCCTGAGGCGCAGGACCCGCACCAGTACCCCGTCCAGTTGGAGATGGACGACTCGTGTTACATGTGCGAGGCTGATGTTGATGTGGAAGGTGCGCCGGCGGTAGCAAATGCACCGCAGCTGGGGTCAGCGGTAGCCAACGCACGCAGGCAGCAGCGCTAGGGAAGGGCAAGGGCAAGGGCAAGTCTAAGACGCCCTGGCGTGATCCATGCCCGGACGAGCGTCCCCGGATGTCACTCCTGTTCCCCTGGTGGCATCAGCCCACGGAGGTCGAGGAGAACACCGACAGGTACTCCTACCTGGTGAAGCTGACCGATCGCGACGGCGAGGCGCTCCTGGCTGATCCCGGATCTCCCGACAACCTCGTCGGAGATCGTTGGTGCGAGCGTCAGGCACGGCTCATCAACCAGGCCGGATTCAGCCGACCGCAATCTGAGCAGATACCCACGTTCCGGGTCGGCGGAGTTGGGAAGCACGCGCAGGAGTGCAACCGCAAGATCACCAACGCCATTGGCCTGGAGGACGGCTCCACGGGCTCATGTGCGGCGCCGGTCATTCCTGATAGCGACGTGCAGGCCCTCCTCGGGCTCAGGTCGCTCACCAACCAGCGGGCTATCATCGACACCTACAACAACAATCTGTACCTTGTTGGCCCCGGCGGCTACAAGATCCAGATGAGCCCCGGCAGCAAGGTGCACGACCTCAAGAGGTCCAACACCGGCCACCTGCTGTTGCCGTGCTCCGAGTTCGGCAAGAACCAGCGGGCGGACACCCAGAAACGCGTGTCATTTCCCACGGAGCGGCACGATGCACTAGCAAATGCAGTGCAGGACGCGGGTGAGCACGCAGTAGCCAATGCACTGCGGGGTGAGTCGCGGGGCAAGCACGCAGTTGCCAATGCACTGCGGAGTGAGTAAAGGTGGCACCAGCAATTGCGGTGCAGGGCGGATCGGTGAAAGATCTGATACGCTATTTCGGTGGCGTGCCGGATGCACGCAACGCCTGACAAACGAGCGGGACCGGTGTAGGTTCCGCGCCGGAGCCTCCCGCTGAGACGGGGGACACCACCACTCCTAAGTCAATCCTCGAGCGTTCATCCACACCTCCACCGACCAACAGCACCCCATCAGCACCCTCTCTCACTCCACGGCCCTGCAGGGCTTGGATCCTTGACGACAAGGAAGGTCTACGACAGCGTGTCCTTTCTGACGCTGGATTCCAGGTTCGGCGCGTGGACTGCCTGTTCAAGCTCATCGGGGAGCGTGCCGACCGAGTCAACCTGCAGTTGCACAGTGACCGACCTGAGCTGCTGTGGGCTAATGACATCAATGTGGGCACGCCCCGAGGCAGCAGGCGTGACAGGCAGGCCGTCAGGATTTTCGTCAGATTGGCCAGGACGCAGCTCGCGCTCGGCCAGCACTTCGTGCTCGACTCAAACTCCAGCAGCCTGATCTGGGATCAGGCCGAACTTCGGGAACTCGCTGATCAGCCAGATGTCTATGAGGCTCTACATCGCTGGTGTAACCTAGGTGTTGTCGACGATCAGGGTCACCCTGTGAACCGAATCTTTCGGACGATGTCTTCTATCAACCTCCAGTCCGATCTGGACTGTCGGGAACGTTCCCGTTCCGAGGACAGGATCCCCACTAGTCTCGTCAGCGCAACCTTGGACATGCGCTAGACCCTCCTCAGAAATCTTGTGCACAAGATCCTCGAGACTCGACCAGAGTTGCAGTCGCAGTTGCAGTTGCAGTTAAGGTCACAATCAAGTTCGAACTCACAGCTAGCATCGCAACCGTTGCAGCGACATGCACAACGTGCTACGTCGACCGAACGTCTGGTTATCCTCGACGCCGACGCGCCATCGCAGGACGGATATCGGAAACCCGATGAGCCTGACACTGAGCGAATCCGAATCGAAGCTCTCATGGCCGAGGGTACCAACGGGGCCCTCGAGGCCTTCCCGACTGAACAGCGGGGGCGAGCCAAGGCTGAGGCAGCCCTGGCCAAGGCTGCGGGCACCGCGCCCGTCGTGAAGCGCAAGAAGCCCCAGGTCGTCGAGCAGCACTTCGACGACTGCGGCTCCGACCTCACGCCCTTGCTCTGGGTCGACCGGTTCGACGACGACCGCTTCCAGCAGCTCTTGGATGCTCCGGAGGCTGACTACCACTTTGGATTTCGGGGCCCAGACCCGGGCGAGATGCCGCGGGAGCATTGCATCCTGGAGCCAGCTCGCTTTGAAGCTGCTGATCTTGAGGCCTTTCTGACCTCTCACCCGCACAAGGTGGACTTCGTGGAGATCATGGGCGGCCTCGGCCGGACCGCGGAGATCCTCGTCCACCGCAACTGCGTGGGCGGCCTCAACTTCGACTGCATCGCGGGCTTCGACCTGACGAAGGACAAGGACATCGCCTATCTTCGGAAGTACCTGGACGCAACGGAGCCCGATATCATCATCATGGCCCCTCGGTGCGCTGGCCTGAACGGCTGGCCAGCCCTCAACCGCACCATCTTCAGACGGGGTCGTCACTTCATCGTCGAGAACCCCGTGGGCTCGGAGCTCTACCAGATGGACCACTGGGTCGACCTCAAGCGCAGGTACGACCTGGCCGTGGTTAGGTTCTACCAGTGTATGACGGGCCTCATCGGCCGTAAGACTGGCTTGCCCATCCAGAAGCACACGGAGATGTGGGCCAGCGATGGTCGTCTGCTACGGCGTCTTGCAGCTCGTCAGTGCTATGGGCGGCACCAGCACGCTGTACTTGGTTATCGGCATCGGCGACCAGGTGGGCCTCCACCGCCTTCTGAGAGGCCGGGGGAGGCACAGGTATGGCCTCGTATGTTATGCCGGATCTTGGCCGAGGGGTGTCTTGACGTACTTGCTGACAGTACTCACGACAGCACGTTCGGCCAAAATCTCTGGCGCACTTTCGTGGCCATCGATGCCTTCGCCTCGTTCTTCCCCTCGTCTGCTGGCGGATCATCGGCGTCGTCTGACCCTGCTGCGCCAGCGAATGCGGTGCAAGAGCAACCTGAGTCTGCCTCAGCGGAACCTGAGGCGCCCCCGCCAGGCGGGCGACCTAAGGCGACCCAGAAGCGTGTGTACACCTGTCCTGGGTGCAAGGGGCACAAGCAGATGCTGGGCCCTCGGCACGCGCGAGATCACACGTTCAAGTACCCGACGGAGTACTCCTGTCCAGCCTGCATTCGAGGGCTGCCGCCATCGGACCCCGGTCACCCCTGGACCGAGAAGTGCAGAGTACCCGGCCTGGGCCCCTCGCAAGGTGGACCAGCGCCGGCTGCGGGACGTCATCCCAGGGACCCTCGAGTCCCGAGTGCAATCGGCGATCCCGCCGTATCTGAGGGCCTGCAGCTGACTCTGCCGATGCTGCGGCCACCGATGCCGTCGCCCTTCCATGCGATGCGGCCGACGGCCTACCGCCAATGCACTGGAGCGCGCAGCTCGTAGAGGGCGCGGCGTTGCTGCCGCCGCCCAAGCCGGACTCAGCCATGACACGGAGTGGATGGCCTTCGACATCGGCAGGGCCATTTAGCTGCTCCACAACACCGATGTCGCCATCGTCCGCAGGACCCTCCGGCGGCTCCACATAAGGTTCTGGCACGCTTCGGCCGCCAGGATGCGAGAGCTGCTGCAGCGAGCGGGAGCTCCTCATCGAGCTCTCAATCTCTGCAAGGAAATCGTCGAGACATGTAGGTCATGCCGCATGTGGGCCCGACCAGGCCCCAAGTCCATCACGGCGACGCTCTGGCTTGCCTCGGCATTCAACGAGGTGGTGCAGTGGGACATCTTGTTCCACAGGACGATCATGATCAGCCACCTCCTGGACGAGGCCATCAGATTCTGTGCAGCCTCGAGCCTGGCCGACAAACGTGCGGCCTCTATCATCGCGGCCATCGCGGTGGACTGGCTGCGCCCTCTGGGTCCCATGCGGGTACTCGTAGCAGACCAAGAGGGGGGCCTCATGCCGGGCGAGGCGGCGCAGTGGATGGACCGCTGGCAGATCCAGCTTGGGTCCAAGGAACCTGGAGCGCACGCCCAGGTGGTTGAGCGTCATCACGACATTCTACGTCGACTCTTGCTCCGAGTGGAGTCCCAGCTGAACGAGGAGGGCATCATCAACGTCCCGCTGGAGATGATAGTCGCGGAGTGCTGTCTCGCCAAGAACCTCCTCATCAGCATCGGCGGCAACTCGCCCTATCAGGCCCTGTATGGCCGATTGCCGCCCGTCATGGCTGAATTCGAGCCTGCCTCAGACTCAGCTGGGCGATATGTCAGCAGGAGTCCCAGGAGTGAGTCGACATCACCATCGACTTCGAGAAATTGCCGTGCAGTCCATGGTGGATCTCACGGCCAAGCAGTGCATCGAGCGGGCCATGCGCGCCCGAACTCGGCGCGCGACCGAGTCGCTCATGCTGGAGCCGGGCGACCTCGTCGACTTCCATCGACCTCCGACGTCCAAGGACGACAGCGGCTGGCGTGGACCAGCCACGGTGATCAACGTCGACAGCGGCACGGTGACCATCCGATGGCAAGCGAGGTTCATGCAGTGCCGGACGCAGGACATCAGGCGCGCCCTGGTCTTCCTGAGCATGCTGACCCACCACGCCGGAGACTGGCCGGGCCTGTCGCTGACTCAGGTCCTGACGACCTTTACCGACTCGCTCAGCAAGCAGATGATCCGGTTGGGCTGGGTGCTACGCGGGGTGTGGCACCGCGTCAGGGCCAACGCGAAGTACGGCGAGGTGCTCTCGGCTCTCCTACACGTGGCGGCCTGCGGATTCCACCTCGTGGGTTGTGTGGGTGGACGCGTTGGTCACGGCATCTCCGTCCTCGAGGGCGTGGAGGAGGTCGACGACAGCTTTCTCTGGTTGTGGCGTGAAGGCCGGCCTGGCCTCTCATGGTATCTGCACTCCCCTGGCACGGCCAGGATCGAACTGACCGAGGTCTTCGGCCAGGACTGGCAGAACCCGTCCTTCGTCCAGTTCCTGCTGGCCGGCGGTGACCAGGTGGAAGATTTGCGGCGCATGGAGGTGGACGTGCCCAACATCGGTGGACCTCACGACCCTGAGGTCGGCGCACCCATGGAGTGGGCACCTGACCCACCGGCACCTCCTCAGGTGCCTTCGCATTCACCCAGGCCACCAGAGCATGGAGTACCAAATGGGCTCCAGAACGACAACCCAGTAGATAACTCACTTGGATCGAGCTCTAAATCGACCTCTCGTTCGAGGTCCAGTCGAAATCAGTCCACGCCCAATCGACACGACGACGACGAGCTCGTGCCTGTGCCGCGGCAGATCACCCCTTCCGATCGCAGCAGGAGCAGCCATGGCGACAAGGCGGGAGAGTGGCAGCGACAACGACCACCGACACCAGCTGGTAAACGGACCGCCGGTCAGGGCTCGGCGGCGTCTCCTGACAAGCGTCAGTGAGGCACGACATCAGCGAATGCGATGTCAGGATCGTCGTCCTCGTCTGCTCTACACGCACCCGCAGCAAAGGCTGCAGCAGGACCATCAGCAGCGGTGTCGTCATCGAGTGCGTCGGCTCCGATGCCGCCAGCACCGATCTTGCCGATCGTCGGCGGCTCTGGCGAGGCGGTCGACTTTCCCGTCCCCGACGACGACGACTCGCAGGCTACGATCGACTACGGCGAGCAGGATCTGTTCGTGGACTCTTGTGGGTTGGAAAGCTATCTTACTGAGCATTGGATGACCGACTCCGGCATCATCGACGTCTTCACCGACCAGCTGAGCAGCTGCGGCCCTATCGAGATGCTGGACGCACTCCCTAGCCTGACCGAGGCCCCCGACGCCTTGCACGACAGTGGCTATAACCTCGTGGCCTCGGAATGGCCTCTGCCGTATCACGATCAGGAACATCCGATTATGGAAGTTTCCGAGCCGCCCAGTAGGTGGATCGTCCCAGACCGTAGCCAATGCGCGGTCACCAGCAAGAGCCTAGGACCGCTAGCGACAGGCAGCGGCGCCAGCGAGTCCTATGGCACCTACGCCCAGGACGCCAGCCAGGCAGCGCTCATCGAGAAGGAGTACAACATCCTCTCGCTGGACGAGGCGCTCGCCAACCAGGAAGCCGTTGAGCAGGCCATGTTGGGCGAGCTCGAGCGCTGGCGCGGCCTGGAGTCGTTCAGACGACAGCCTCGCTCAGAGGCCCGGAACATCTTGGACGCCAGGTGGGTCCTAAAGTGGAAGCTCATGCAGTTGGCGCGGCCGATCGCGGGGCAGAAGGCTGCCATCGAGAAGGTGCGGCAGGTCAAGGCCCGCATGACAGTGCGCGGCTACCGCGACGCCCGGGCGGCGGACATCGCCACCTTCTCCGGCGCCGCGTCTCGCTGGGGCCAGCGCCTAGTTGTGATCAGCGCCGTGCAGGCAGGCTGGGACCTGTTCTGCCTGGGCGTCTCACAGGCTTTCCTGCGTGGCATGCCGTACTCTGAGCTGGCCAAGCTCGACGGCGAGATTTCCAGAGACGTGTCGTTCACGGTGCCACTTGGGAGCATCCCTCTCCTTCAGAAGCTTCCGGGCTACGCCGACTTCGACGGCCGGACGGAGGTCCTGAAGATGCTCCGGCCGGGCTTCGGGCACAAGGACGCGCCCAGGATGTGGAACCTGGTGCTCGTCAAAACCTTGGCGGAGTTCGGGCTGCGCCCGACCACCACCGACCCTCAGCTGTTCGTGAAGCACGACTCTTCGGGACAGCTGCAGCTCATCGTCTCCACGCACGTTGACGATTTGAAGGGGGCCGGCGAGGTCAAGGTGCGCGACGCCTTCATCGCCCACCTCGAGACCAAGTTCGGCAAGCTCAAGCACGAGTCCAAGTCGTTTGAGCACGTCGGCATCACTCACTCTCAGCAGCCGGACGGCAGCATCTGGTTGCACCAGCACGAGTACGCCAAGACGCTGGGCCTGATCGATATGGCCAGGTACCGACACGAGGACCTGGATTCACCAGCACCAACTGGGCTGGTCACAGCTTATCAGACACTTTTGGGCGGCGTGGCTTGGATGTGCATGACGAACATCGCGTGCTGTGTCTACGCCAGCTACCTGCAGCGCCACTCCAAGAGCCCGTGCTTCAGTCACGTTCGGGACTTGAACCGACTGGTTAAGTGGATCAAGCTGCACCCGCAGACGCTCAAGTACCGCAAGCTCGAGACGCCGCTCAAGCTCGTGCGTGTCTCCGACAGCTCGTTCAGCGCCGGGGGCCCCGAAGGGCTGGTGATGAGAGGCTGTCTCCTCCTGTTGGTGGAGGATCGTGGGAGCAGTAGCAAAGTCACTGCGGTGAGCCCGTGCGGGCGGGTCCTAGTAGTTGACTGGTTTTCTAGGAGCAGCCGCACGTGTGTCGCAGTACGTTTGCAGCGGAGCTGCATGCAGCCCTAGATGCCCTAAACCAGGCTATGATTGTGCAGACAGCTCTGCATGATATTGCCCTGCGGTGTGGCGAAACCGTCACAGCTACTCGATCTTCGCATGCAAACCGCCTTGCACCCCGCGTTGGAGCTGTGTTTAGATGCGCGTTCCGTCTTCGACGCCGTAACGGCGAGCACGGTCAAGGTACCGGCAGACAAGCACCTCTTCCTGCATGTGCTCAAGCTGCGCGAATTCCTAGACACCCGACAGCTCCGGCTCTTGTGGTGGATAGACACCCGCATGATGCTGGCGGACGGCCTTACCAAGGGGTCCGTCGACCTGACCGCAGCCTCAGAGGGCAACTGGAGCCAGGCCGGGCTCCCACCAGTGTGCTGGCCTTCAGCACTCAGTAAGCCATAGATGTAGTTCCCTGTCATTTTGACCTGGACAGCAAAGCTGTTCGGAACTCGACCAGAGTTGTAGTATTACATGCCCTCTTGTTCTTTCCTCCTGTTCCTCCTCTTCCGCTGCCGTTTCACCTCAGACAGCTGTTAAGTTACACGGACAAAACAATTGCGCATCTCTTTCCTCGCATCCATCTCCCATTTCACTCAGGAAGCCCCAGGAGGCTTCGGGAGGGACCAGGAACCCCCAGGTAATCCCAGGAGGCTTCAGGAAGCCCTAGGAAGTGTCAGGAAGCCTCCGGGGAATCCCAGGAAGCCCGAGGATGCCTCAGGAGGCTTCGGGAGGATCCACGAGGCCCTGGGGAAGCCCCGGGAAGCCCCAGGATGTCTCAGGAGATCCTGGGAGGCCCCGGGGGGCCCTAGGCGCTCGACGAATTGGCGAGCGAAAAGTGTGCGCCGCGCCTTAGCGGGAGCGCAACTTTCAGAAAACATGCGCGCGCGCCGCCGAAGCAAGAGCGACATTTTCCCTGTCGCGCGCGATGTGCACAGCGCCTCCTTCCTGCCACGCATTTCGCCAAGCCGACGACAAGAAAATCCCCACTGAGAAGAAACATGTCGACTTTGTATGGTTTTTTGGAAGATAGGATGGCCCCTCCCGCTTGGGGTTGCCCCAGAGTCCGCGCGCGATGTGCGCCACGTCCCGTTCCTGCTACGCATTTCGCATCGTCGACGAAAGGCCATGCTGAGAGAGAAACGACGACTTTGTATTGATTTTTTACACTTGGGATGGGAAGGCCCGGATTGACGGCCGCGCGCGATTTGCGCCGCGTCCGATTCCTGCTACGCGCATCGTCGACGACAAGAAAGGCCATGTTGAGAGAAACAACGACGACTTTGTATTGGTTTTTTACAGTTCGGATGAAAAAGGGCCCGGATGGAACCCTTATCGGATGGAAAGAACGGAGAGTAAGAGTATATTCGAATCAGGAATAAGGATAGGCGTAGTAGTAGGAGGAGGAGGAGGTGGAGGAGGAGGAGGAGGAGGAGGAGGAGGAGGAGGAGGAGGAGGAGGAGGAGGATGAGGGGAGGAGGAGGAGGAGAGGGGAGGAGGGCGGGAGAGGAGGAGGAGGAGGAGGAGGAGGAGAGGAGGAGGAGGAGGAGGAGGAGGAGGAGGGGAGGGAGGAGGAGGGAGGAGGTGAGGAGGAGGAGGAGGGAGGAGGAGGAGGAGAGGATAGGAGGAGGAGCAGGAGGGGGAGGAGGAGGAGGAGAAGGAGGAGGAAAAGAAGGAAAAAGAGGAGGCGGAGGAGGAGGAGGCGGAGGATGGGTCGGACAATCGTCGGAGACCTGGTCTAACCAGAGTGCTTGCACCACAAAGTAGTCCATGTTGTACGATATCGTCCATCAGGAACTGACATGCCACGTTTTGGCGGCAGGCCTCGTCGGAGGCGCGAAAGCACTGGTGTCTGCCTTTGTGGGCTTGCCTCCTGTTGGGCAAGCCTCGGCAGAGGGAGGAGGTGGAGGAGGAGGAGGAGGATAAGGAGGAGGAGGGGGGCGGATGCACAGGAGGAGGAGGAGGAGGAGGAGAAGGAGGAGGAGGAGGAGAATAAGGTTCGAGGTTCGAGGTTTGAGCTGCCCAACCCGACGCACCTTTCCATTCGATCCAACTTCCCCACTCGATGCTGACCGATCCTGCTGCTGCCTCCAGCTCTGGACGCCGAGGGGATGGGGCACGGACACAAAAGCCTGGCCTTATGGGGGCAGACTTTCAGCCCTGCCCCTTTGCAGCACACTTATCCTAAATTTCAATTTGCTTACGCCATTCCGGCGACCCCCAGCGAAGTAAAGACGTCCATGGCGTTCGGTAGGCTGTATTAGGGCTGGAGTGGCTGTTTTGTTTAAAAGAAAAGCACCCGCGAGGCAGGAGGAGAAGGAGAGGAGGAGGAGAAAGAGCAGGAGGAGGAAGAGGATGAGGATAAGGAGGAGGAGAAGGAGCTGGCCCCAAGGGGGGCAGACTTTCGCCCCTGCTCCTTGGCAGCGCACTTGTCTGGAGCTTTGCCCACGAGGGCTGGTGCCACGGTGGACACTCGACGCTCGGCCGCCCCCGAGGGCTCGGGGAGCTGCACGCCCCCCCAGGTCGTCGCGTTTCGGCTGCCCCCCGGGCTGCTGCGCTGGTGCTGCTGCCGCGGGTAGGCTTGTTGGGGAGGTGCGCGATTCCACACGTGCTCCCCTGGGGGGCCTTCGACGCATCGTGCGGGGTATACGAAAAAACATCTGGGGGCCGATGCTCCAGGCCTCCCAGGCAGGGTCCGAGCAGATGGGGTCGGAGGATCGTGCCGCATCGCCGAAGCAGCGGCGATGCGGCTCGATGCGGAGCCCGAGTTTCGCCACGCCGACTGCGGCGATACGTCGCCGACGTCGCAGATACATCGGCGATACGGCGCGTTCCTCCGACCCCATCTACTCGGACCCTATTCGGGAGGCCTTTAGACACCTCTTTTTTATATCGGCCCCCTCGCGAGGCAGGGGCGCGAGCAGGAGGTTGGCTAGATCCGACTGGTGGGCCGACCCTGCAGAGCCGAGGGCGTCTCCGTGCACTGCCCGTTGCGTCTCGTGAGTTCGACGTCTGAGCGTCCCTTCTCCCTCTCGGCCGTCCCCCCCTTTGCCCGCCGGCCAATTCGCTAGTTAGTGCCCCTTTCTAGCTTCTCGCTGGAGCGGAGTTCGCCGCCTCGCCGCTGACGAAAACAATAACTGTTGCGTCTCGTGCTTCCCTCGTCCTGCCTGGGGTACCGGCCGCCCTCGGATGAGGCCCGTGTTTTGGCGGAGCCCATAAGACGGGCCGCGAGGGGGACGGCCTTCTGAGAAGGCGGGGGCTTGCTTCTAAGAAGGCCGGCGGCCCCTCGGCAGCTCTCTCCCGGTTTCTCCAGGAAGCTTCCTCCGAAGCCGCCATGCCCTTGTGGGTGTCTCCAGGTGGGGAGGGAGGGAGGGAGGGAGGGAGGGAGAGAGGGAGGGAGAGAGGGAGCGAGGAAGGAAGGGAGGGAGGGAGGGAGGGAGGAGGAGAAGGAGAGAACGGGGTGTGGAGCCCCTCGAGGTTCCAGGGCGCGCGAGCGAAGCTTTCACACTGAGTTCGCGCGTGCGTCTTTCAGTGGTGTGCGTACTCTGTGGCGTTCTCCTCTCCTTCCGCCTCCCCCTCCTCCTCCTTTTTTTTGTTTTGTTTTTTCTCTCTCCCCCCCCCGCCCCCCCCCCCCAAACAACGGGGGCCAGTTTTTCCCCCCCCCCCCGGGGGGGGGGGCGAGGTGGGGGGAAGCTTCCTCCTTATAGCCCCCCCCCGCCGTCTCCCCTCCTCCCTCCTCCCTCCTCCTCCTCCTCCTCCTCCTCCTCCTCCTCCTCCTCCTCCTCCGCCCCCATTCCCTTCCACGCGCTCCTCGACCTCATCCTCGTCCTCGTCGTCGTCGTCGTCGTCCTCCTCCTCCTCCTCCTCCTCCTCCTCCTCCTTGTCCTCCTACTCCTCTTTCTCATCCACCTGTCGGGGCCCACGTGGCACGGGGCCCATCGCCCGCGAATGTCATAATGGAACAGGAGCATTGCGCTGGCGGGTCTTAATGGAACCCTCCACAAGAGGACTCATATCGAAACCCTTTACCAGAAGGACTCCTATTGAAACCCTTCACAAAAAAGGGTTCATTCATATTGAAACCCTACGCAGAAGGATTCCATGCGAAGCCCTCCACATAAGGATTCCTATTGAGATATATCACACATGCTTTCCCCCATCGGCTTTGCATGAACATTGGGTTGAGATCGCCTTGACATTAAGCTGGCATTAAGTTGGCACTGCTTTTGCATTGCGCTGGCATTGCGCTGGCGAGTTCCAAGAGCTCCCTTCGCAGAATAATCCCTATTGAACCCCACACAGGAAGGATTCCGATTGAAGCATTCCACAAGAAGGATTCATATTGAACCCATCCGCAGCCCTCCATATAAGGAATCCTATTGAAACCGACCACAAGCGATTCCACCCAGGCATTTCATCGGGATTGGATTGGGATTGTCATGGCATTGGTTCGGCATGGCGTTGGCACTGATTTCGCGTTGCGCTGGCGAGTTCTAGTGGCTCCCACCATAGAAGGATTCCTCTTGAAACCTTCCACACGACGGGTTCCTTTTGAAAGTCCCCACCTGAAGGGTTCATGGTCAAGCCCTCCACAGAAGGGTTCTTGTCGAACAAGAATATTCGATGGACATCTTCGAACGAAGGAGTCGTAACCACATCATCCACACAAGGTTTACTGTTGAAATCTGTTGAAAGACTGGAATCATGCCATCGGCATTGCATTGGCATTGGTTTGGTAACGGTTTGGCATCGCATTGGTATTGCGTTGGCATTGTGATGGCAGTGCGTTGGCATTGCGATGGCATTGCGCTGGCGAGTCCCAACCAAACGCTCCACATAAGGAGTCCCATTGAATACGCCCACAAGAATGATGCCTACGGACCCCCCACAATATGTATTCACATTGCAATCCTCCACAGAAGGGTTCCATGCGAATCCCTCCACAGAAGGACGCATATTGAAATCCTCCGAAGAAGGGTCCTTAGAAGGATTCCTAACTGGATGACATCATCCACAGAA
Source organism: Prorocentrum cordatum (assembly GCA_963575745.1). NCBI lineage: Eukaryota > Dinophyceae > Prorocentrales > Prorocentraceae > Prorocentrum > Prorocentrum cordatum. The sequence continues at coordinate 30,320 of CAUYUJ010009701.1, forward strand.
GGGTTCTTAGAAGGATTGCTATCGAACGCTACCACAAGCAATCCACCCAAGTTGCGTTGCATTGGCATTAAGTTTTGATCGCCTTGGCGTTGGTTTGGCATTCCGTTGGCACTGGGTTGGCATTGCGTTGGCGAGTCCTAATGCCCCCCTTCGCAGAACGATTCAGATTGAAACCCTCCACAATCAAGATTCCTTTTGGAATGTATAACAAAGGACCCCCCCCATTGGCATTACATTGGCATTGGATTGGGGCCGCCTTGGTATTTGTTTGGCATTACGATGGCACTGCTTCGACATTGCGTTGGCATTGCGCTGGCGAGTCCTAATGGCTCCCTCTGCAGAAGGACTCCTACTGACCCCCCCACAAGAAGGATTCCGAATGAAACCCTCCACAGGAGGATCCCTATCGAAACCCTCCACAGAGGCATTCCTATTGAAATCCTCCGAAGAAGGGTTCGTAATGACACCGTCCACAAAGGATTCTGATTGAAATCCACCGAGCGAAAGGATTCCCTTATTGGCATTGGATTTGGCACTGCTTCGGCATTGCGCTGGCATTGCGCTAGCGAGTCCTTGTGCCTCCCTTCGCACACCGATTCCGATTGAAACCCTCCAGAAATAGGATTCCTTTTAACATCTACCAGAACGCCCCCCCCATTGGCATTGCATTGGCACTGTATTGGGATGGCCTTGGTATTGGTTTGGCATTACGATGGCACTGCTTCGACATTGCGTTGGCATTGCGCTGGCGAGTCCTATGGCTCCCTCCGCAGAAGGAATCCTACTGAACCCCCACAAGAAGGATTCCGCGTGAAACCCTCCACAGGAGGATTCCGATCGAAACTCTCCACAGAGGCATTCCTATTGAAATCCTCTGGAGAAGGATTCGTATTGACACCGTCCGCAACGGGTTCTTCTTAACATTCACCGAGTGACACGATTCACCCGTTCACATTGCATTGGCATTGACATTGGTTGGCAATGCATTGGTATCGCATCGGCATGCATTGGCCTGGTGCTGGGGATGTACAGAAAGAGACAAAGAGAGAGCGAGCAAGAGAGAGAGAGAGCGAGAGACATAGACCACGCGATACTGACATAACGAGAGAAGTATGAGGGGATCACGGCGAACGGACAAATGACAACCAAATATCGCATTTGATAAAGATGAAGGAGCGTTGCACTCGATACAAACTAGACCAAAACGACGAGTGACTCCACACCCCCCCAGCCTCGAAAACGGGGGATGAGGAGGGGATGATGAAAAGGAGGAGGAGGAGAATGAAGAGACAGCGGAGGAGGAGGAGGCGGAGGCGGAGGAGGAGGCGGAGGAGGACGAGGAGGAGGAGGAGGAGGAGGAGGATGAAGAGGAGGAGGAGGAGAAGGGGAGGAGGAAGAGGAGGATGTTTTTTTGTTCTGGAGATTGGAGATGGGGGGTGGGGGGGGGATGGGGTATGGGAGATGGGGAAATGGAGGCATATATAGCGGAGGAGAAGGATGAGGAGGATGAGGAGGAGGATGGGGAGGATGACGGGGATGAGGAGGATGAGGAGGAGGAGGAGGATGAGGAGGATGAGGACGATGAGGAGAAGGAGGAGGAGGACGAGGAAAGGGATGCTACTGATGCGATGATGAGGTCGTTGTTGTGGTTGTTGTTGATGACGACGCTGATGCTGCTGATGATGATGATGATGTCGACGCTGATGCTGATGTTGATGCTGATGATGACGATGATGCTGATGATGATGCTGATGATGATGCTGATGATGATGCTAATGACGATGATGATGATGATGGTGATGATGATGATGATGATGATGATGCTGATGATGATGATGATGATGATGATGATGATTATGATGATGATGATGATGATGATGATGCTGATGATGACGATGATGCTGATGGTGCTGATGCTGATGCTGATGCTGATGCTGATGCTGATGATGATGTTGATGATGATGTTGTTGATGATGATGACGATGATGATGATGATGATGATGATGATGATGATGATGATGACGTTGATGGTGATGCTGCTGCTGGTGCTGCTGATGCTGATGATGATGATGCTGGTGATGATGCTGATGACGATGCTGATGCTGATGATGATGGTGATGCCGATGCTGATGCTGATGCTGATGCTGATGATGATGCTGATGATGAGGAGGAGGATGATGATGAGGAGGAACATGAGGAGGATGAGGAAGATGAGGAGGAAGAGGCGGAGTCGGAGGAGGATGAGGAGGAGGACGAGGATGATGAGGAGGATGCGGAGGAGGAGGAGCAGGAGCAGGAAGAGAAGGAGGAGACGGAGGAGGCGGAAGAGGCGGAGGAGGAGGAGGAGGAGGAGGAAGAGGAGGA
>CAUYUJ010009702.1:0-30131 GCA_963575745.1 Prorocentrum cordatum
CTCCTCCTCCTCCTCCTCCTCCTCCTCCTCCTCCTCCTCCTTCTCCTCCTCCTCCTCCTCCTCCTGCCTCCCATCCCTCCTCGGGCAGGCGGGGCTGGCCGGGCTCGCCCTGGCCGGCCCCGCGGGCGCTCGAGGACGGCGCCGGCGGCGCCGCGGGCGTGGACGGCGCCCTGAGAGCGGCCCCGTCGCCCCGCTGCGCCGCGCTGCCGCGCCTCCCCGACCCTCCCCCATTCGCTCAGGGGCAGCGTCAGGAGGGGAAGGGGCCAGAGGGGGAGGGCTCAGAGGACTGCAGACACCCTCGGGCAATGGAAAGATCATGACGGGAGGTTTTTGTATATGTTCGGCCTCTGGGGGTCCTTACTGGCCCTCGGGACCGTCAAAAAACGACTCAGGATGAAAAACCGGTCCAGGGGAATGGGTCGAGACCTCCAAAGGCTCAACATAATGAAAAAAATCATGGCGTCGGGGGTCTGGGGAGGGAGGGCTCGGGTCCGAGGATCGAGGAGAGGCAGCGTTAGGAGGGGGCTTCGAAGAAGAGAAAAAACGGCATGAACATAAGCTTTTTGGCGCTCCGCGCGGGTTTCTTGGATCCGCGTTGTGGGCCCCCTGGCGGCGCTTCCGGCGCCGCCCCCTGGCGTCGGAAGCGCGCCAGGCAGGGGGGTCCGGCGCAGATCCAAGACGCCCGCGCGGAGCGCCAAAAGTTTATGTTTATGCCGTTTTTATCTTCAAGGAATTGCCCAGGGGGAGGTGCAACAGACTTCCTCTCGTTGCGAACAATGCACGACGGGCGGTTTTTCATAATTTTGCGGCTTCCATGGGCCCTCACTAGGCCCCTCGGAACCTCTGAAAAACAAGGCAGAATGAAAATCCGGTCCCCAGGAGGAGGCCCAGAATTATGAGGGTCACGTCTTGACAAAAACACGACGTCGGGGGTCTGGGTCAGGAGGGCATTGGCCCAGGGGGACGTGGGCTCAGAGGAGGGAGGGCTCAAGTCCGAGGATCGAGGCTCTCGTTTGTCTTTGTCGGCTCCCGGTGGCTTCTTCCAATCTCGGGATATTGCGTTCCAGCGGCTGCGCCTCGCCGAGGGCGCTCTGGCGGTGCCCGGATCGCCCCGAACGGCCGCTGGAGGACCGAAAACCCAGGGGCAGCGTTAGGAAGGATACAGTGAGCGGCTTGAATAAGGAACACTTACTTTTCAAAAGGGGCTCTGTCGTTCCTTAGGCTTTACATGCGTTGTTTACAGTTCCTTATGCTTATGCTATTATTTATCGTTCCTTATGCGTTATTCCTTGGAATACAACGGGGCTTCGTTCCTTCTTTATCGTTCCTTAGGTCAGGCCGATGACTGTAGGCTCGAGGGCAGAAGCATCGACCCCCGATCGCCCGCTCGTCGCCGCTGGGGGGCCGCATGGTCCACCCCGCCCAGCGCCGTGCGGTCTCGCTCTCAAGGGGGCCTGCCGCCGATCTGTCGGCGGTGTATCGCCGCTTCCTCCTCCTCCTCTTCCTCCTCCTCCTCCTCCTCCTCCTCCTCCTCCTCCTCCTCCTCCTCCTCCTCCTCCGCCGACCCCCCCCTCCCCAGAGCCAGTACCCCCCTATCGTTGCTCCTCACCCCCTCGCTCTCGTAGTTCCCGCCGCCCACCTCGCCTTCGCCGGGGTATAGCGCTCCTGGCGCGTGTAGTTGTGCCCTGTGTTCTTTGCCGCAGCCTCAGCGCCGCTGCCGCGTGCTGAGCACGCCGTGCAGGAGCTTTTTCCTAGGAGCGGGTCCGCCCTGCTCGCCTGCTCCGTGGCCCTCGGCGCTCACGTCGCCCTCCGCACCTCAGTCTGCTGAGGGGGTTCGCAGGGAGCGAGGAGGAGCATGCGCGGAAGAGCGGCAGACAAGCAGAGAACGGCAGATGCCGACATTCGAAGAACAAACGGTATGAAATTGAATTGTTGGCGCTCCGCGCGGATTTCTTGGATCCGCGCTGGGGCCCCTCTGGCGGCGCCTCCGGCGCCGCCCCCGGCGCGCTCCGCGCGCCAGGGAAGGGGGGTCCGGCGCAGATCCAAGAAGTCCGCGCGGAGCGTCAGAATTTTATGATTATGGCGTTAAATATTCGTCTGAGCGTCCTTATTTTTATGATTCGCTTATTATTATTAGTAGTATTATTATTATGACTACTACTATTATTATCATTATTATTATGCTTATTATTATTATTACTAGTATTATTATTATGATGATGATGATGATGATGATTATCATTATTATTAGTATTATTTGTATTATATGCATGCGTCATCCCCCCCTCTCTCTCACTCTCTCTCTCTCTCTCCAGACCCCCGACGTCATGACTTTCTCCTCACGTCGACCCCTGGAGGCCTCGACACCTTCCCCTGGACCGGCTATTCACCCTTGGCCGTTTTGCTGACGGCCCCTGGAGGCCCGCAAGGGCCCCCGGGGGCCAAACACAGCAGAAACCCCGTCGTCGTGATTTTTCTCGCTGCCCGAGGGGGTCTGCGTCTCTTGGCGGCGAGCAAAAGGGGGCAGGGGGGAAGGCTTCTTGGAAGCCCCCTGCTTCTTAGAAGGCCCCGGTCTTACGACTACAGAGAAGGCCCGCGCCTTCTAAGAAAGCAGGGTGCTTCTAAGAAGCCTTCCCCCCTCCTCCCCCCTCCTCCTGCCTCCTCCTCCTCCTCCCTCCGCCTCGCGTCCTCGCCCTTTCCAATCCTATCCTCCTCCGCCATCCTCCTCCTCCTCCTCCTCCTCCTCCTCCTCCTCCTCCTCTTCCTCCTCCTCCCGAGAAGGCCTCCTCCTCGCCTCGCCTCGCCTCGCCTGCGCGGCGCGGCCCTGCACGTGCACGCGGCGCGTGCCGCCCCACCGCCGAGCTCCGCCTCCCGACGGGGCGCGCGCTCTGCCGGAGAGGGGGGCCGCGCCGCCGGCGGCGGCCTCGCCCTCGGAGGCTGGGCGGCGGAAGCTCGGCCGCGCCAAAAAGTGACGTCGGGCACGTACACGCCGGTCGATGACAGTGGGTATTGTTTTGGATTCCCAGATCCCAATTCTACTTCAAGCGCCTTTGTATGTTGTTACTCTCTGGGGGGGGGGGCGCGGGAGCGGGGCAGGGGTCGCAGCTGGATTGTCGCCGTCGCCCCGCTTCGGGTCGCGCCCGCGCGGCGTAGGGGCGGCTGTTCCGTCGCCCCCCGCGGGGCTTCCCGGGCAGGGGGCGCAGCCATGGGCAGCGGAAGCGCACGACGTCGGGGTTCTGGGGAGGCGGAGGTGCGCGGCGGAGCGGGGTGGGGGGGTACGAATGCCCCGTCGCCGTCGCCCCGCGCACGCCCTCCCTCCGGGTAACGCCCTCCGGCCTCGGGTGTCGCGCCGCGCAGGGCCGGGCGGCTGTCCTGCCGCCCCCGCGGAACTTCCCGGGCAGTGGGCGCAGCGACCCTCACTCCTCCTCCTCCTCCTCCTCCTCCTCCTCCTCCTCCTCCTCCGCCTCCTCCTCCTCCTCCTCCTCCTCCTCCTCCTCCTCCTCCTCCTCCTGCCCGCGTCGCCAAACAAAATCAGGACGGAAGGTTTTTCGCTATTTTCGGCACCGGGGGGCGCTCGGGACGAAGAGCCGGCCGTGGGGAAAGGGTCGGGGCTTCCGGGGACGCGCCGTCCTGGGCAAAATCAGGACGTCGCGTGTCCATAGGGATCGATGGAAAGAGGAAGGCCGGCGGACGTAGAACGGCGACGGGCCCGCTGGCGGCAGGTCGGGGCAGGGTGGCGGCAGTACGGTCAGGGTGGAACGCTGTTGTCCGCCGGCATCCCAGATCCGTCTCCGCATGCCCTCCCGCGTGTCTGTATGCTTAAGTCGGGCCTGTCCCCCTACAGGGGGATGTTCCTACGATTTTTTTGAATACCCCCTAAAATAGTCAAGAACTAGTCCAAAAATAGTCCGGGGATTATTTTTTTAGTATTTTTTGCATGTTTGGGTGCTTTTGGGGGGTATTCTTCATATTTCGTCGAAAATCTCCCTGTGGGGGGACACGCCCGACATAGCTGTATGCCCCCTTCTCGTCGACCCCCCGGCACGGCGAGGCTCGTCCCCGCTCGTGCCCGTCCTCGCCCCGCGCCTGCGCGTGCTCGTGCCCTGCTCTCCGCGCCCACGGCCCGACGGTCTGCCTCCGCCCCCCCGGTGGTGCGAGGAGGAGGAGGAGGAGGAGCAGGAGCAGGAGGAGGAGGAGGAGGAGGAGGAGGAGGAGAGGAGGAAGAGAGGCATTAGGAGGAGGAAGGAGGAGGAGGAGGAGAGAGAGAGGCGAGTATGAGCACAGGGAGGAGGAGGAGGAGGAGGAGGGAGGGGGGGAGGATGGAGGAGAGATCTCTCTCCAGTCCCGGGCGCCGCCCCCGCGCGCGTGCGCCGCGCGAGCACCCCGAAGCTCCGCCACCGCCCGGGCCGCGGCAGGCCCACTCTCTGCGACCGAGGGCGCGTCCGAGCCGAGCGCGCGTCGGGGGCGGCCGTCCCTTCGGCGGGCTGGCCCGAGTCGCTGGGCGCGCGCGGAGGCACGAGTCGGCGTGGGAGGCCCGGGTCTGTCGCGGAGTCGCAGAGCTGCGCGCGGCACACCGATCACCTCTCTCCGCTTGCGTGCTCCTCCGCCCGACTCAGCAGTCTGCCCAGCGAAGGGCTCTTCTCCAGAAGCCTGGGCAAGGAGCCCTAGGCGGTGATGTCCTTGTCTTTCCCCCGGAGGGCGTCATGGTAAAACCTCCACTCCCTCAATTCCCTGGTGTCCGTTTCGACTCGATCCCAATCTTCGGACGATCCAGTCCGGCCCGATGCTTGCGTAGCGTCGTTGGGCGTCTTGGCGCGGCCGATCTGATTCGACCCCGAATCCGTGCCGGTGCAGCCCGATCCCGATGCGCGTTTCGATTCCATACGATTTCCAGATACGGAGGAGGAGGAGGAGGAGGAGGAGGAGGAGGAGGAGGAGGAAGAGGAGGAGGAGGGGGGGAGGGGAGGAGGAGGAGAGGAGGACGATACTGACTGTGCTAGCTCGACAGCAGCCCTATCGCGAGGCGGACCAAGCGGGAGTAGCCGCCTCTGGCGCCTGCACAGAACAGTGAAATCGCGCCGATACAGAGATCTGGCACGGGAATGGAAATACGATTTGTAAGGGCAAGGGGGTTTCTCTTTCTGCGCAAATGGGGTGCGGGTGAGGGGGAGGAGGAGGAGGAGGAGGAGGAGAGGGAGGAGGAGTAGGGAGGAGAGAGGCAGTAGGAAGGAGCGATGAGGAGGCGGCGGAGACGGCGTAGGAGGAGGTCGGCGGAAGCGTGCTGATGAGGAGGCGCAGTAGGTGGCGGAGGCACATCATTGGGGCAGCGGCAGCCACTGGAGGAGAAGAACATCAGTGGGAGCAGGAAGAAGAGAAGGGGAGGGAGGAAGAGGAGAGGAAGGCGCGCGAATGGTATACGTGTTGCAGTGTGAAGTGATGAAGCTGATGCTTCCCCCGCGGCTGCCGTCGATCCGGGCCGTCGTCGTGAGTTCATTCCATCTAGAAGGCGCGTTGGTCTTCCATTTCGAGCGTTTGGCTATTGATATGGCTCATGGGTGAGGCAGTGAGGATGCTCATACCAGGGGGTGGGTGGGGGGGGGGGCGAAGGCCGGGATTGTGCTGAGGCCTGGCGGGCTCGCGGGCTCTTCAAATAGGCTTGCCCGTAAAAGTTTCTCCTTCGAACGCAATCGGTGAGCATCCGGCGGTGAAGGCGTGGAATGTCTTTACGCGTGTCCGTCAGGAATTCCGCGTATGAATGTTGAGTCGAGTGCCAGCGACTGCTGTAGAATTCCAATGACGATTCAGATGACGATTCCACTACAGTCAGGTGAATATTCTGCTAGTGATTTTTGTTCACGGACTCTTGGTGGGTTTCGTGGCCGGGGCGTGTTGCGCATTGCTCCGATGAGCTTGGCCCGGCGGATTGCAGCCCAGTCCTGGCTAGGGCGCAATCAACCTTGCGGTCGGGCAATCGGCTTCCTGGAGGAACTCTGCGCAGTCAAATGCGTCGAGTTAGAGAAGGAGATCAAATATTAATACATATGTGTTTTACGATCGATACGAGCGATACGTAAAAAATAGGGTCCGCTGGGACGAGCGATACGAGCGATACGTGAATAACATGGTGGGACACTCCTCCGCCCTCCTCCGCACTCCTCCGCACTCCTCCGCGCTCCTCCACACCGCTTCCACTGCGTTCCCGCTCCTCCCCAGTTCTCCACACTACTCCCCAGACCGCTCCACCACTACGCACCCCCCCGCACTTCTCAGCACTCCTCGGCCCTCCCCACTCCTCCCAGTCTCTTCCCCTGTCCTACTTATCTGCCCTCCTCGGTATTCCGCCCATCTCCGCACTCCTCCCCACACGTTCCGTCTCCCCCCATTTCTCCGCACTCCTCCACATTCCTCCCCAGACCACGAGACATTTCCTTGCCCTCCGCACTCCTCCGCCCTCCTCTTCACCCCTTCCAGTCCTCTCCAGTCCTCGACCTCCGTTCTATTCCTCAGCCCTCCTCCGCACTCCTCTGCGCTCGTCCCCATCCATTCTGGCTCCTCACCACTCCTCCGCATTCCTCCCACGCCTCCACGTTCCGTTCTACTCCAAACCATTCTTACGCCTCTTCCGCACTTCTTCCCTTCCTCCCCACTCGTCCACTCTCTATTCCATTCTTCCGCACTCCTCCGTACTTATCCGCATTCCTCCCCATGTGTTCCCGCTTCTTCCAGATCACTCCGCTTCTCCGCACTCCTCGGCACCCTCTCCGCACGCCTCTGTCCTCCCCCGGTCCCTCCTCCCGTCTACTCATTCGTTTATGTTTCGCACCGCCAGCAAGTTGAGTACAGCCACGTGCCAGGTGACATACCCACATAGTGCCGGGTTTCCACGCGCAGCAGTAAAAGAGCATCTGCTTCTGAACCTCCTCAATGTCCCGCCCCCGCGCCCGCGTGGGCGACGCGTTTGGCAACCCGCCGAGAAAGCGAATCTGCTCCAGCGTTGCCCAGCGAGGCGCTGTCTTGAACGCAAGCAACGCAGGGAGATGCTGGCGCCTTCTTCCTTGGACGTCAAAGACCTGTCTGCCGTTGCTGCCCACAGCCTCACGAATGTCGGGGAGCGCACCCACGCCGTGAACTCCCTCCCCACAGTCGGTCGAAAGGGACCTGGCCAAAAGCGCAGGTAATGGAGGATGACGATTAATAAATGACCGGGGATCGTGTTCACGCGGCGGCGCCCGGGATGACGATTAGAAAAAATTGGCCGCGGGCTGGAACACTATGGTTTTCATCGTTCTCCTCCAGTCAGAAACTTGTGCAGAAACAGCAGACAACTATCTTTTCAATCGTTCTCTCCCATTTTTTGTATCAATCGTCATCCCGCATTACCCCACGCGAACAAGCACGATGCAGCCCTCAGGCGGGAAGCCCGGTGGGTTGGCCCCGTCGTCGCCGTCGCCGCCGCCGCCGGCCAGCCCTGCGGCCGCGACCCCAGTGCCCGCGCCGCCGCCCCACAGTCGGTCGAAAGGGACCTAGCCAAAAGCGCAGGTACCCCACGCGAGCAAGCACGATGCAGCACCCTCAGGCGGACAGCCGGGTGGGTTGGCCCCGTCGTCGTCGTCGTCGCCGCCGCCGTCGGCCAGCCCCGCGGCCGCGACATCCCCGGTGCCCCGCGCCGCCGCCCGCGGCCTCGGCCCCGCGGGTGCCCCTCCTCCATCCTCCTCCTCCTCCCTCCTCCTCCCTCCTCCCTCCTCCTCCTCCTCGCTCCTCGCTCTCCTCCTCCTCCTCCTCCTCCTCTCCTCCTCCTCCTCCTCGCTCCTCCTCCTCGCTCCTCCTCCTCCTCCTCCTCCTCCTCCTCCTCCTCCTCCTCCTCCTCCTCCTCCTCCTCCTCCTCAAAGGGGGGGCAGCTTCGGGACCGCTGGCCCAGGCGTCTCCCTGTCCCGATGCAGGCGGACCGAGGCATCACAGATCGAGGTGGGTCCGGGGAGGGCACCCTCGTGCTCTTCGTGCTTGGTGGACGTCTGTTGTGCATCCTGGGGAGGGTACCCTTGGAGGTTCTGTTTCTGAGGTGAGTCGTGCTTGTTGGATGTTCTTGTGCGTCCTGGGGAGGGTGCCCTTGGATATTCTGTTTGTTTTGGCCGACGGAACGTCTCATGCTCTTGGGGGATGCTGTTCTGGCCGAGGTCCGACTGCACATCGCGCCGGCAGCATCAAGTTTCTCCCGTTGTTCAGGCGTGCTGGCGCGCACCGCTACGCTACCGCGCAGCTCGTCGAAGTCGGACGCGGAGGAATCAGCCACCCTGCGCCCGCCCGTGTCGACCCCGATCTCATGTGCCAACCCCGAAGATTCCCAACGGCATCGGGCTTGCGCTGTTTCGCCGCCGCTGGAACTGGAACCGACGCCATGGCGCGCTCTCGGGCCGCGCTACTTGAGCCAGACAGGCCACGGACGCAGTGATGACGCAACGAGGCAACATACGTCGGTCTCGAGACGCTCGCAGGTGCAGTTGTGACGCTAGTTTGCAAGGGTGACGCCACGGCGCTACGGTGACGCGATGGTCCACTGGTGACGATACTGTGCACTGGTGACAGCTAGCGACGTCTGTATCAAAACGATTCCGAAATGTCAACACGCGGTCAACATTTTCAGCGCCAGCAATATTCACCTGACTGTAGGTACATCTAGATACATGCTGGTGGTCCCATCGGCGACCCCACGAGTGCTAGCTTGCACGCTGCATGCATCAATGTTTGCCCGCGGTCTCGATGCCATACTCATTGCATGTATCATTGGTCGTGCGCTTGATCGCTTGCTTGTTTGCTCGATGGCATACTCGAGCGCGCGACTTATTGCATGCTTGCTTGGTTGCGTACAAGCGTTCGTGATAGGTTTTGTCATTGCGCGGTCGTTTGCACGATCAGTTGCAAAGAATCGCATGTGCGTTGGCAGGCATGCATGTTTGTTTGCTTCCTTCGTTGTTTCTGTGTTAGCATGATCAATCGTTTCGTTTATGCCGCGCGCGATTGTTTGTGCTGTTATTCCATTGCTGGCTTGCGTGCCTGCGTGCTCGATGTGGCTGAACATGGTGCACGAATACATGTGCTTGTTTTTTGTGTGTTGAACATTTCAATGTTCTATTGGCGTGCTTATTGTTCTTCCGCCCGGCGCCGTCGTCCGCGTCACAGCAGTAGATGGAATTCGTTCAACAAGAGCTCTACCCTACCTCATCACAGTGAACAGTCGAGGGCAGAAGTGTGATCAGGACGGGTCATGATGTGGCAGCATCCTGAGTAAAGGTGAAGGGAGAGGAGGAGAGCAGAGGGGCAGGGTAATCGATTAATTCACCAGGTGTGCACGATCCAGTTTAATCGCGAACACCTATTAAGAATGTTTTCTCACCGTGTTGTTGTTCGTTCATTTAGTTTGTTGTTCCAGGTCATGCGGAGATTGTCCCTGGTGGGCAATTTGATATTATCGGCACACGTGACCACGTAGCTGCAAAGCACACGTGGTGACAACGCCGGCGAATTCTTTATACACGTGATCGTTCTCAGACCTCGAGAGCCCAGCCCAAGAATTTCCCGGGCTGCAGCTCGGTCATATAAGTTGGCGGTACCAAAGGTACCTTCCTCGCTGGATGCATTCGCATGACGATGGGAGGGCAAGCGCAAGACACCCACACCGACACGAAGCCCAGACGTCCGTGGACGGCCCCTCCGCCAGCACCGGGCCTGCTCCCCGCCCCCCTTCCCTGGAGCGCTACGCGTGCCGGGGTCGGCGCCGAAGGCGCCGCCCAAGGGTGTCCGGAGGGTATCCGGCGCCGTCGGAGAAAAACCGTGCGGACGTCCGAAGTTTACGCGGTAGGATCCTGTCTTGCCGACGCGGCGACGGCCCCAGCGCGAGTATTCAAAGTAGGGGCCTTTTGCGATCCGCTCGGTGCGATTCGACCTGTGCACCGGCCCACTAACTGCCTGTCGATTTGCATCAGGTTGGAGATGTTGCGGTCGGCACTTCGGGGGGAAAGTGCCGATGCCGGCCAGATCTATGGCCCTGGAGGGGCCCAAAATTTTGGTGTTCCCCGCTCTCACCCCACGTGCAGAACGCCGACGCCGAGAAGCTGTGCCCGCGCGCGTATCGGTTCCGGCCTGCCCGCTCCGACTCGATCCCGGTGTTCCAACGAAGCGATGCGACCCGCGATGTTCGCTCGGCGTCGTTGTGCATGTTGGCGCGGCCGATCCGATGTGGTTTCGATTCCGTGCTTGGGCAGCCCGATCCGATGCAGCCCAATCCGACGCCCGTTGACTGATCCTCAAGATTGAACGCTGCCAGTGGCCCAGAGTCGGCCAGCATCGAACGATCCCCGCCATCGGAAAACTGCGATCGTTTAGGTTGAACGCTATACGCGATGTCAGAAACCAGCACACAAGTCATCACGATACGGACCCGTCGTATATACGTGTGGATGTCGTCTTGGTTTCCCATTGGAGGTAAAGTTCCATGTCTTTCAGACTGGATGGCAAGATCCTGTCAAGAAGTAGTTAGACTGGAGGCCAAGCCATTGTCAAGAAGTGGCGAGCTCTCTGGGTGTGCGGCCTCTCATCTTTCATGGCGACTTCTCTTCACGCCAGTTTTTGCGCCCGCGACTCGGCCCCTCCTCACATTCCTACTCCGTCTCATCCTCCGCCTCCTCCTCCTCCTCCTCGCTCCCCCTCATCCTCGTCCCTCCCCCTCCTCCTCCTCCTCCTCCTCCTCCTCCTCCTCCTCCTCCTCCTCCCCCTCCTCATCCTCCTCCTCCTCTCCCGCTTCCACCTCCTCCTGCTCCTCCTCGCTCGTCCTCCTCCTGATCGCTCCCCTTTCCTTCTCCTCATCTCTTTTCTTCTCCCCCTCCTCGTCCTCCTCCTTCTCCTTCTCCTCCTCCTCCCTCCTCCTCTTCCTCCTCCTCTCTTCCTACGACATCTTCCTCTCCTCGCTCGTCCCCCCCCTTCTCATCCCCCGTTCCTCCTCCTCCTCATCCTTCCACCTCCTCATCCACCTCCTCCTCCCTCCCTCCTCCACCTCCTCGCCTCCTCCTCCTCCCCGTCCCGCTCTGCTCCGCTCCTCGCTCCTCCACGCTTTTCTCGTTCCCTCGCTCCCTCTTCTCCTTCCTCTCCCCTACCCTCCTTCTCCTCCTCCTCCTCCTCCTCCTCCTCCTCCTCTTCCTCCTCCTCCCTACTCTTCCTCGTCATTTCCTCCTCCTTCCTTCGCTCTTCCCCCCTTATCTCCCCCGTCCTCTCTTCATCCTTCCTCCTCCTCCTCCTCCTCCACCTCCTCCTCCCCTTCCGCTCCTCCTCCGCCTCCTCGCCTCCTCGCTCCTCGTTTTTTTTTTTTTTTTCCCCCCTCGCTCGCTGCTCCTCCTTCTCCTTCCTCCTCCTCCTCCTCCTCCTCTCCTCCTCCTCCTCCTCCTCCTTCTCCTCCTCCTCCTCCTCCTCCTCACCGCCATCACTCATCGCGAGGCCGCCCGAGGGGCCAGCCTCCCCCCCCGCCGCTTCCGGAGCACCACCCCCCGATGGGACGGCCGACAGGCCCTCCTGCGGCGGCGAGGTCTTCCTCGACGGCCCCAGGTCTCCTACGGCGAGACCGTCCCAAATTCGAGACTGGCCAGAGGAGGAGGAGGAGGAGGAGGAGGAGGAGGAAGAAGAAGAAGAGGAGGAGGAGGAAGAAGAAGAGGAGGAGGAGGAGGAGGAAGCAGAAGAGGAGGAGGAGGAGGAGGAGGAGGAGGAGTAAGGAAGAGGAGGAGGAGGAGAGGAGGAGGAGGAAGGAGAGGACCTACAAATTCTCGGGTGCCGCGGGCATCTCGGATCGGCGCTGAGCCCGCCCGGCGCCGCCCTGGGCGGCGCCGCCCCCGGCGCGCGGCTCGAGGGGGTCCCCCGCGCGGATCCGAGAAGTCCGCGCGGACCTCCGGGAATTTGTAGGTCTCCTCCTCCTCCTCCTGCTCCCCCTGCCTCCTCTCCATCCTCCTCCTCTCCTCCTCCCATACCCCTCCTCCTCCTCCTCCTCCTGCTTGCTCCTCCTTTTCCTCCTCTTCTTACTCCTCCTCCTCCTCCTCCTCCTCCTCCTCCTCCTCCTCCTCCTCCTCCTCCTGTGGCCAGTCTCGAGAGATAAGGCCTCGCGACGCTTTCAGAGACGGGTCTTCCAGCCTCGGGATGCTTTTCAGCGGCCGTGCCTCGTCGAGGGCGTTCGCGGGGTGCCCGAGTCGTCCCGAGCGGCCGCCGGAGGCCCCAGCCATGGCCCGAAGACAGCCGGTGACCCAGATCTGCGCCGATGGAATGTTTTCAATCCAGGCGGCTTTCGGTTACCGTGCCCCTGGGCCATCCGAAACTGACCAGGCATGGCCCGAAAACAGCCAGCGACCCAGATCTCCGCCGATGAAGTCTTTTCAATCCAGGCGGTCTTCGGTCACCGCGCCCCGGGGCCAGCAGAAGCTGATGCAGAACGCGGGGCTACCCCTGGGGAAGGGGCTCAGGGGTTGCTGAAGGTGCCCCTGGCCCAAGGCACCCCCAGCTGTTCGCTCACTTCTGGAGCCCCTTAAGGGCCCTCTGCGCCTCGCCCCGGGGTTGCTCTGGAGGCCGTGGGGGGCTCTCTGGAAGTCCTGGGGGCACCTCGGCCAGCCTCCTCCTCCTCCTCCTCCTCCTCTCCTCCCTCCTCCTCCTCCTCCTCCTCCTCCTCCTCTCCTCCTCCTCCTCCTCTCGCCTCCTCTCGCCTCCTCCTCCTCCTCCTCCTTCTCTCCTCTCCTCCTCCTCCTCCTTCTCCTCCTCCTCCTCCTCTTCCTCCTCCTCCACTGCCTGGGGCCCTGGGGAGAGACCTCCCCTGGAAGTCTCTGGGAGCCTCCGGAGGGTCCTCTGGAGAGACCTCCGTGGCTCGATGATCCTCGGGACGCGTGCCGGCCCCATGTGCACGGTTTCCCCTGGGGCCGCATAGGCGACCCGAGGAGGAGGAGGAGGAGGAGGAGGAGGAGGAGGAGGAGGAGGAGGAGGAGGAGGGGGAGGGGGAGGGGGAGGGGGAGGGGGAGGGGGGAGGAGGGAGGAGAAGGAGGAGGAGGAGGAGGAGGAGGATATAAATAACTTCTCCCTGTCGCACCCCGAGGCCAGGTTTTAGGGCGGGCCGGGCATTTCGCCTGAGACTTCCTCACCACTGACCCTGAAGAAGCTTAATAATTGGCAACAGCTTTACAGATGGAGGGCGTTTGTTTCAACATGTGGCTCTCGCCGCGCGCATTTGTTTACACATTTGCAAGAGCTCCACGGATTGAGGGCGGGCCGTTTTGCAAATATGGCTCTCGCCTTAGCGCCGCGTGCATTCGCTTTAATCATGTGCGAGAGCTTCACAGATTGGGGGCGGTTCCTTTTCGAAATGTGGCTCTCGCCTAGCGCCGCGCACATGTGTTGTTAAGTTTGCAAGAGCTTCACGGATTCCCATGATCAGCGTACCAGAAGTGGTGCTTTGGAAGGATTCAGGATTATGAGGGTGCAACAGTTATGTTGATTCGTTGTGTTTACGTCCCAGAAATGGCGCTCTGGCACGACTCAGGATCGTCAAGACGCAATAGTCAGGTTGATCCGTGGCGTTGGAATCCCGAGAACAATGTTTTGGCATGCCTCAGGATCTGCAAACAGTTGTCTTCCAACGAGGCAGATCCCTCAGTGGAAATGATGCGTTGTAGGGGCCTGCCTATGAAGAGGGAGCTTGGAGGGAGGGATGATTCCAACATCGCTGATGACCCTTGGGTTTACACTGGTCCTCCTCCTCCTCCTCCTCCACCTCCTCCTCCTCCTCCTCCATTGGGCACGCTCGACCTCCTCCTCCTCCTCCTCCTCCTCCTCCTCCTCCTCCGCCTCCTCCGTGGTGAGACTGCGGGCGCAAGTCGCTGCTGGCAGTCGTCGGCGGAGCCGTGAGGGTTGTGAGTTGTGGCCGGGCGCGGCGCGCCGCGCGGAGCGGCGAGGCCCCCCCGGGGCACGTGGAGCAGAGGCTCAGTCGTCGTTGCGCCGTCGGCGTGGTCGTCGTCCTGCGTCCTCCTCCTCCGCCGTCCTCCGCCCTCCCCCGCCTCCCTCCCTCGCCTGTCTCCCTCCTCCGTCGTCCGCCCTCCTCCGCCTCCTCCTCCCGCCCCCCCCGCCTGCTTCCTCTCCTGTCCTCCCTCCTCTCTGTCTCTCCCCTCCTCCTCCTCCTCCTCCTCCTCCTCCTCCTCCTCCGCCTCCTCCTCCTCCTCCTGCTCCTCCTCCTGGTCCTGCTCCTCGCCCTCTTCATCCGTTTACTCCGTGTCGCCATCGGGGCATCTGACGGCTGAAATGGTGAGGCTCCCCAAACTTGCGGTTTATCCCGATCTTGCATTCTTTGCTGCGGGTCCTGGCGCGACCTCGTCGACCTATCACGAAGGAGTGGGATGCCGCCTTCGAAGTGGGACAACCGTGTCGGGTATCCTTCTAGTGGCAACGCGCTTGACATGAATATATCGCAAGAGGTTGTAAGTTTGTTCGAGGAGCAGTCTGTTTGGTATCTTGTTGACAAGTCCAGGTGTTTGTTTTGCCATGGGCAGCCGGCGGTTCATGCCGGAAGCGCGAGGGTTACAATTTTCCCGTGTGTCTCACCTGGACGTTGATATGGTTGTGCCGGAGATTCGTCGCATCCAGGCTTCTGGAAGTCGTTCCGACGCATGCATCATGGAGCAGGGGGCTTTTAGCTGATTGTGCCCTGGGTGTCGGTCGCCGCGCTTGTTATCGCCGTCGCCGTCCGTCGCCGTTCCACTGCGCCTGGGTGTCAGTCGCCGCGCTTGTTGTCACCGTCGCCGCCTCGCCGCCGCTGATTGCACCACATACTGTAGTTTACACCACGTAGGTTGCATAGCATATATTACATCGCTTGGACTGCGCTTTACATAGATTGTACCACATAGTTTGCGCAGCATAAGTTACACCACAAGTATTGCACCATATAGTTTACACCAAATAGATTGCACCACACATATTGCACCACGTAGATTGCACAACATAGTTTGCTAGAGCACACTGTTTGTGGTCCACGCTGGCTACAATAGTATTGACTTCTCCCTGTCGCACCCTGTGACGTGTCGGCATGGCAGGCTGGGCGTTTCGCTTGATACCTTCATGACACTGAAGCCTTAAAAGCAACTTCAGGGATGGAGGGTGGCGCGTTAGAAAAGTTGTTCTCGCCTTAGCGCCACACGCATTCGCCTCGAAAATATGTCAACCGCCTCAGGGATTGAGAACGGGTCGCTTTCAAAATGTGGCTGTCATTTCAGCGCCGCGCACATTCGTATTTCAAGTTTATCACAGCTTCAGGGGTTGAGCACAGGTCGTTCGCAAAATATGGTTGTCGCCTCAGCACCGCACCGCGCATATTCGCTGGACAAGTTCGCGACAGCTTGATAGCTGAAGGGCGGTTTCTTTTCAAACTGTGGTTTTCGCCTCGGCGCCAAGCACATTCATGTGAACACCGTGCGAGAGCTACAGGGACGGAGGGTGGGCGTTGTCAGAATGCGGTGGTCGCCGTAGCGCCGCATACCTTCGTCCTAATATGTTGCAACAGCTTCAGGGATGGAAGGGGGTCGTTTTTGTGCACTCACATGTGCGTTTACAACATGCAACAAGTATAAGGATGGAGGGCGGATCCTTTTCAAAGTGGGGCCCTCGCCTTAGGGCCGCGCGCACTCGTCTTCATGTCTCGCAATAGCTATAGGGATGGAGCA
Source organism: Prorocentrum cordatum (assembly GCA_963575745.1). Taxonomy (NCBI): domain Eukaryota; class Dinophyceae; order Prorocentrales; family Prorocentraceae; genus Prorocentrum; species Prorocentrum cordatum. The sequence goes on from CAUYUJ010009702.1 coordinate 15,732, forward strand.
CTGGTCTTTTTTCAACATAGGGCTCTCCCGTTGACACCCCGCACACATTGGCCCTAAAAGCTTGCAATGAGTAAGAGGACGGAGGACGATTCTGTTCTACAGTGCTTGTTCAATTGAGGCTTCCACACGCTGTGGGGTCCGAAACTTTTGCACGCAAAACTGTACGGGTCGAGGGTGGCTCGTTGTTTCAACATTGTGTTATCCTTTGAGATTCCTTCGAAGGGCATGACCACACGATGACGATGACGATGATCGTCATCGTCATCGCCATCGTCATCGTCATCGTCATCGGCCACGCGTAAAAAAACCCATTATGCTCAACAGTTGCACGGCTTGGGGGCTGGATCCCTTTCTTGAAGGGCAGGATCGTTGGACTGTTCGCTGGAGCCGTGCTCTGCGCCGGGCGGACGGAAGGCAGCTCCTTTTCCAAATGGTCTACGCCGCATCCTCCTCGTCCTCCTCCGTTTACTCATCGTCCTCCCTCTTATCCTCATCCTCCTCATTCGATTCCTTCTCTCTCTTTCGTTTTTTGTTGTTTCTCTCTCTCTCTCTCTCTATCGCACCTTACTCCTCCTTCGCCCCCTCCCCCTGCCTCCCCACGTTCCGCTTTCTCGTCCGTCTCCTCCCTCCTCTCCCTCTCTCTGTTCGCTCGCATCCGCCTCCCCCTCCCCTCTCTCCTCCGTCCTATTCTCCTCCCTGCGCACCGGGGGGAGCGGCGACGAGGACGGCAGCTGCCACGACGACGAGCCGACGATCACGACCAGGAGGAGGTGCACGCCCACGACGGGGAAGGCGACAGCCGCGCCGGCGGCGGCGGCGGCGGCGATTGTGGCGGGCTGGCGGCGGAGCGCCGCGCGCCGCCGGCGCCGCCGTGGCGAGACTGCCCGCTCGGGGGGGGGGGGGAGGGGCGGGGCGCGCGCAAGGCCGGGAGGCGGGCGGCCAGCACGCCACCAAGACGTCAGGGCTGGCCCCAGGGTGAAGTCGAGCGGGGCTCCCTCCAGAGGAGGGAGATTCGCGAGCAGTCGACAAGATAGCCTGGGGGCGAGTTCTCTACGATGTCTGGCCAGTTTCGAGCATGTGTTTGACTATTTCCTGTTTTCCCCCCACACACAGAAAAAAACGCCTGTAGGAGGACACGCCCGACCTGACACCAACATGTCAGGGATGGCCCAGGGGAGGAGGGGGGGGGGGGAAGTGTTGTGGAAGTTTGGGCTTCCAGGTACGAGGTGTTCGGAGGTTCCCGTCGGCTCCCCGAGCATACGGGCAAGCCGCCGACCAGGGGGCCCTCGGAACTCGTCTTGGATAGCCTTCGCGGGAAAGACCTGCACGGTGGTCTTGGCCCTCCTACCTCGGGACGGGTCTCAGCAGCTGCCCCTCGCCGAGGGCGTTCGAGGGGGTGCCCGGATCGTCCAGAACGGCTGCGAGGGAGAGCTGGAGGGCCCGAAAACCAGGAGGCAACGACTGTAGGGGGGGGGTACTGGCCCAGGCCTGGAGCATGCTTCTCGGCGCTTCTGGATCCTGGGCGTTCCCGGAGCTCTGGAGGTCTGTGCCGGGCCGGGCCCGAAACACTTGCTTGGCACGCTGGCTCGGGACGTTTCTAAGTCGTGGAGCTCGCTGGCGTCGACCAGGGACCACCACCGCGGTCGACCGTTTCTGGCCCTCGTCTCCGGAGGGGCCTCGCGCACGGGGAGGCCCCCGAGGGCCCCATGTGACTTCCGGAGGCTGCCACCGGGGGGCCCTCGGCTCGTGCGCGCCGCCCTCCGGGCGCCGGCCGCCGTGGAGGGCCCGTGCACCACTCCAGGGGCCTTTTGCGGGCCTGCAGCAGCTGGCGGCGCGCACGAGGGGAGGAGGAGGAGGAGGAGGAGGAGGAGAGGAGGAGGAGGGAGGAGGGAGGAGAGAGAGAGGAGGAGGGGAGGAAGAAGAGGAGGAGGAGGAGAGGAGGAGGAGAGGAGGAGGGGGAGGAGGAGGAGGGAGACGGAGGGGAGAGGAAGAGTGGGAGGAGTGGAGGGAGAGGAGGAGGAGGAGGAGGAGGCAGGAGGAGGAGGGGGAGGGGGAGGGGGAAGGGGGAAGGGGGAGGTGGAGGAAGGAGTGGGAGGAGAGTGGGAGGAGGAGGAGGAGGTGGTGGAGGAGGACGGAGTGGGAGCAGGGGAGGAGGAGGAGGAGGAGGAGGAGGAGAAGGAGGGGGAGGAGGAAGGAGGGCGCGAGGGGGGCGGCCTTCTGAGAAGGCGCGGGGGGCGGCGGCAGGGAGCTGCTCGGAAGGGCCTGGGGGCTTCCAGGAAGGCTCTTCACAGGCCAGCGCAGGGTTTCTGAGAGAAGGCCCCCCGCCCTCTGAGGAGGACCGCCCCCCTCGCGCCAGCCTCCCGTGCGCGCGCCGGCAGGCCGAGACATCCGCCGATGTGATGCTGTCGGTTCGCGGCTCCAGAGGTCTCGACCGCTTCATCGGGGCCAGTTCGTGTCCCAGATCTCGAGGGCCCTGGGGCCCGGTAGCGGGCCCCACAGGGGCCGAAGTCTGCGGAAACACGCAAGGATGGACAGGATCGTATTTGCGGAGACCCTGCAAGAACAATCGACTGTCAGGAGAGGAAAAAAGCTCACCGACACGATGGACCGCCGATCCCCAGGAAAGGATGGGAAAAGATTGACATTGGGGGGGGAGGACGAAGAGGCCCCGAAAGCACATGTGACAACAGGGGGAATGTCTTGGGATCTGTGTCTATTCCTTGGTGTGTCCCTGGGCCCCTTCAGCCTGGGGCGGCCGCAGGCGGGCCGGGCGGTGGCGTGCCGGAGGGCCCGCCTCCGCGGGGCGGGGCCCCGCCGCATGGGGGTCTGGGGGGCGATGTCCCCGCCGCCCCCGCCGCGGGCTCGGAGCGGCCGCCGGCCCCCATCGGCGGCGCCGCCGCCGCCGTCGCCGTCGCCGCCGCCGCCGTGGGGCGCCGTCGTCGTCGCTGTGGTGTCGCCGTGGTGGTCGTCGTCGCTGTGGCGGTGGCCGTCGCGGGCGCCGTGGGCCCCCTCGGCGACGCCGCCGCCGCCGTCGTCGCCATCGCCGCCGCCGCCGTGGGACGCCGTCGTCGTCGCGGGCGTCGCCGTGGTGGTCGTCGTCGCTGTGGCTGTGGTCGTCGCGGGCGCTGGCGCCCTCGGCGACGCCGCCGCCGCCGTCGTCGCCATCGCCGTCTCGTCGGCGTGGGCGTCGTCGTGGTGGTCATCGTCGCGGTGCAGCGGGGCGCCCGGTAGCCGGGCGGCTGGAGTCCACTGAGTGCATGGAATGCCCGCCCCACCCCGCTCGTGTTGCAGCCCCTGGCCCTCTTCGTCGCAGTTCGTCGACGTTATCGTCCGTCCGTGGTCGCCGTATTCGCCCGTCTGTCGCCGTCCGTCTGTCGCCATCCGTCGTCCCATCTTCGTCGTAGTCTGGCGTCGTCGTGGTCGTCCGTCGTCCTCGTCGTGGTCGTCGTCCGTCGTCCTCGTTGCAGTGGTCGTCGTTGTGATCGTCGTCCGTCGTCCGTCGTCGTCGGCGTTGGCGCTGGCGTCGTCGGCTGGGACGACAAGCCCACATCTAGGGACCTCGCGGATTTCAGCCGCCGCTCTTAGCGGTGCGCGACTCGAAGTCTGGCGCGAGGACTTCAGGGAACACGTCTGGATAATTGGCCCCTCTACGTAGGCGGAAGGGGGTGGGAGGGGGAGGGCATTGGTCATCGTCGTTGTTGTCGCCCTTCTCTTTCCCATACATACGCGTTGCAGCGGGCCGTTCGCAGCGTGGACAAGGGAAGCGCTGGACAGACGTGTGATCACTGGCCGAGGCTGCGCAACTTTCTCCCCTGCCGCCGCGGCAAGGCGCACTGCTGGAGAGGGCGGGGGCCCCCGCTCTGTCTATGGGCCGTATTCTGTCTTTTGTCCATACATAACCCTCCTCCTGGCTCCCTCCTCCTCATCCAACCCGGTCCTCGCTCCCTTCCCTTCTCCGAGAGGGCGGGACGGAGAAAGGGGGGGGAAGGGGAACGGACGGGGAGCGGCGGCAGGCCAGGGGGGGGGGGCACGAGGCGCCGAGGCGGAGAGGGGGTAGCGATGGACCGAGTAGTTGCAGTATGCGTCTCGTATGTGTGGGTTGCTCCCCTCCTCCTCCTCCTCCTCCTCCTCCTCCTCCTCCTCCTCCTCCTTCACCCTCTCCCTCTCGCGAATGGCGTCACGCCTCCGCCTCCTCGCCTCCCGCTCCCCTCGGTCTCCGGGCCCCACGCACAGTCAAAGCACTCAGACTCAGCCACACCGAGGCTGACTCACACTCGGGCTCACTCACTCTCAGGCCCATTCCTATGCAGTCTCGTCGCGCTCGAACTCATATACGACAGGTTCTTGCGGCGCTGGCGCGCCAGCGACGCAGGCAGAGGCGTCCAGGGCTGAATTCTGCGACGCGGAAGCACCGAGGGACACGGCAGCGCCTGTGTACCCGACGGAACTCAGCCTCGAACGGTCGGGGCCGCGATCGGTGCGAGGTTGAAGGATCGGCACGGTGCCAAAGCCGATGCGCGTGCCGACGCCGCGCGAGCCCACCGTACGCAGTTCAGTCGCACTGAAGCTCATACGCTGTTTTTCGTCGGCGGCGCGGCAGAGGCAGTCCGCTCCAGCGTGAGGCTAATCGGGGCAACCGAAATGCGAATGGTCAGGCGTGCAAGAGGAAGCAAACAAGATGAGAGCGGCCGCGCAGGGGGAGGAGGAGGGAAGCGCTCAGACGTGGAAGAGTTCCGCGAAGAGCAGGCCGGAGAAACTCATACACGCAGACCACTCACACTCACATTCACTCGCATTGTATATCATGGGCGCGTGTGTGTATATATGTGTATGTATATATATATGTATATATATATATATCACGGATCCGTTCTTGCTCAGACTGTAAGGGTGTCTCGAGCGATGCGCTCTCCTTTGGGGAGGTCGACGTGTCTCGGGGCCAAAATTCGCGCGCGCCGTGGTACAGTCAAGGACGCTGAAATCGGGAACACTTTGGGCACGAAGGGGGCTCGATGTTCCTGAGGTCCTCCTCTGGTCCTTCCTTTGATTAGCCCTCCTCGTGCACGCAGGCGCTTCGGGGGGGTGAGAAGGGGCTCCGGCTCCGCTCCTTTTTGGAGCGTTCCTTCGCTCGGCGGCCCGACTGCATTCGCGCGCGCCCACTGGGGCCGCAGGCGGGGAGCTGCTTTGGGGGAGGAGGAAACACGCGTGAGGGGTGCGCCAGAGTGGCGCGGGGCGGCATACTCGCAGGCCCGCTGCGCGGGTGCCGTAGGTGGAGCGCCCCGTGGAGGGTGCGGGGGGTCGCCAGGCGTGTCCGGGGCGTCCCGACATCGGCGCGTCTCGGCATGCACGCGCGCCCACTGGGTCCGTAGGGGGAGCTCCACGTGGGGGACACGAGGAGGAGAACGAGGAGATGGAGGAGGAGGAGATGGAGGAGGAGGAGAAGGAGGAGGAGGAGGAGAACGAGGAGAAGGAGGAGGAGGAGGAAGAGGGTGGAGGAGGAGAAGGATGAGGCGAGGAGGAGGAGAAGGACCAGTGTGAACCCAAGACTCACCAACGATATTACAATAAGCCTTCCATCCAAGTTCCCTCCTCACAGGCCCCATACAAGAGTTCAGCTTCACTGAGGGAGGTGCCCCGTTGGAAGACAACCGTTTGAAAATTCTGGACTGTGCCAGAACACCACTCCTGGGACGTCAACGCCGCGAATCACCGATAGCGTTGGGTCTTGACCACCCTGAGCCGCGCCGGGGCACCATTCCTGGGGCTCCAGCGCCGCGAATCGGTGTAACTGCTCGGCCCTGACAGCTCGACATCGTGCGAGAGCACACTTTCTGGGACGACAGCCATGAGGAAGAGGCTGACACCCCTGTAAACTCTTAAAGCAGAGATGCGCGGTGCTGAGGCGAGAAACACATGGGCGACGCAGCAAAACACAGGACCGACTGCGCCGACATTGGCGCCGACGCTGCCCGCGTAAGATCACGTGTAAGCGCCCTCGTCTCCAATGCAGCGTTCCGCCTGAGCGGCCCGCGTAAGCCACCGCGGAAGGTCGCTACGTCATCTCGCGTAAGACCCTTTTTCGATCGTCGCTCACATGTTATGACGGGACCCTCCTCGATCCGTGAAACTCTTGCTGTCTTTTAAAACGAATGTGCGCGGGAGCCACAGCTTGAACACGGCCCGCCCTTCATCCGTGAAATTCCTGCAATCGTTCAAGACGATGTGCGTGTCGCTAATGCGAGAGCCACATCATGAAAACGACCCGCCCTCCATCCGTGAACCTCTCGCACTGGTTAACAAGAACGTGCGCAGCGCTAGGGCGAGAGCCACATTTTGAAAACGGGCCGCCTTCCATCTGTGAAACTCTTGCAAAAAGTCAGCTTGCGCATCAGAATTGGCGAGGAAATCTAAAGCGAAACGCCCGCCCGCCCCCCCGACACGCTTTGGGGTGCGACAGGTAGAAGTTCTGTCAAAAGACAGTGCTGGAGGAGGACGTCGTCTTCGACACCAGTTCGTGCAGCGACGCAGAAGGAAGAGAAGGATGAGGAGGAGGTGGAGGTGGAGGGAGGGGGGAGAGGGAAGATATGAGGAGGAGGAGGAGGAGGAGGAGGAGGAGGAGCAGCATGAGGAGGTGGAGGAGGAGGACAGGGGAGGAGGAGTCGGAGGAGCAGCAGCAGCAGCAGGACGAGGAGCCCTGAGGAGGACAGGGGAGGGAGGAGGGCGGAGGAGGAGGACGAGGAGGAGGAGGAGGAGGAGGAGGACGACGACGACGACGACGACGACGAGAGGCGAGAGGCGGCCAGGACGACCGAACCTTCCCCCCTGCGCGGGCCGAGGCCGAAGGTGGCCGAGCGGGAGGAGCGCTGCGGGGCGGCCCTGGGGCGGGCGACGCGGTGGCCGTCGGCCGCGCAGCTGGGGGTGGCGCCGCCGGGCGGGTGCCGTGCCTCCGGAGGATCGAGGGTCGAGGGTGCCTCGAGGGATCGAGAGATCGAGGGTCGAAGGTGCCTCGAGGGTCCCTCTGGAGGATCGAGGGTCGAGGGTTCCTCGAGGTGCCTGTGGAGGGCTTCTTGTGGATCGAGGGTCGAGGTTCCTCGAGGAGAGAAAAAATTGCATGAGCATACACATGGTCCATTTCTAATGATTCGGAAGTTGTTTGATCTTTCGGGGGGGCAAGATCCTTGCATTTCTAAGTGTTCCATCCTGGGCCTCATCCTGGCCACTTAGGGGGCCGGGAGCCATTAGAAACGAGCACAATTAGAAATGAGCACGATTAGAAATGAACGACGTGTAACCTTTCGGAGCTGCGCACAGATTTCTTGGATCAGCGCTGTGCCCCCCCCCAAAAAAAACGGCGGCGCCTCCAGCTTGGCGCCGCCCCCCGGCGCAGCGCCGATCAAAGAAGTACGCGCGGACCTCTCAAAGTTCATGCTTATGCAGCTTCTTGTTGTTCTAAGTCCACAGGATCGGGGTTCTCGACGCGCCCCGGGGGTTGTTCCGATGCGTCGACGATGCGGTGCAATCCTCCGACCCCATCTACTCGGACCCCATCTAGGAGGCCTCTAAAAAGCACATCGTCTGTCTGGGGGATATCGACTCCTCGTCCACTTGTGTCGGGTCTCCGAGGGGGGGGGTTCTCGTCGGCGCGGCTGGATCCCCTTCTAAGTTCTGGCCAGAACACACCCCAGGACGTATCTGGGGCTCGACATTAGAGTGGAGGACCGAGACTCCCCTGCACTCAGAAAAAAATGCGACAGAAGGTTCTGGGCCGTTTTCGGCCTCCCAGGTCCTTCCCAAGACCGGGGGCCGTCAAAAAGCAACCCAGGATGAACAGCTGGCGTCGGTCAGCCAATTTCCCGATCCCCTCTGGCTGACCGGCGTTTCTGAGCCATTTGGAGCCATGTGAAGCCGACCCTCCTCCACCTCCTCCTCCTCCTCCTCCTCCTCCTCCTCCTCCTCCTCTTCTTCCTCCTCCTCCCCCTCCCCCACCTCCTCCTCCTCCTCCTCCTCCTCCTCCTCTCCTCCTCCTCCTCCTCCCCCTCCTCCCCCTCCTCCCTTATGGCGGCGAGATCGACACACACACACACACACACACACACACACACACACACATCCACCGCCGCTGGCCAGGCACACACTCCCTCCGCTGACCCGGGCTTGGAAGTTCTGTGGCCGGCCCGAGTTCGCAGCATGGCCCTGGCAGACCCGAGCTCATTCTAGACGCTTCGCGCAGCCCCACCAGCCCATCCAGAAACGATGCACAGGCGGGTTGCCCTGATCAGGGATGTGGAGGAGCATGCAGTGGGATAAGAGGCTGAGGAGGCCGTCATATCCCAAGGAAGGAGGATCGAGGAGGAATCGGGAGGGGGAGAAGGGAGGAGGGAGGAGGGGGAGGAGGGAGGGGGGAGGAGGAGAGGGAGGAGGAAAAAGTAGGGGGGGGGCGCGGCCAGAATGGCCAGAGGCCTCGTGGATGCCTCCCGGAGTCTCTTCGGGTGCAGTTTCTTGGGGTCCCTTTGGAGCGTCTTTGGGGCCTCTTGGGCGATCCAAGGGGCCTCGTGGAGCGTCTTGGGTGCCTCGGGGAGGGTCTCGTTGGGTCTCTTGGGTGCCTCTTGGGGACCTCTTGGGGGCCTCTTGGGGCAACCTGGGCGCCTCTCGGGGCACTCTTGGGAGCGGTGGGGGCAATCTTGGGGCCATCTTCGAGGACCTCGATCAAAGAAGGGGGAGGTACCATATCAGCGCCCCCCCTCCCCAGGAGGCCACAACGGACCCTAAACCTCAGCAAAATCAACGGTTTGTGCCTTCTCGCCGAGACCGTTTTGGACGCTCCATCGACCCGCGACCTCCCCCCTGTCCAGGTCCAGGGCGGGGGGTAGGGGGAGGGGTCAAGCTACCCACCCGCCCGCAAGCCGTCTAGCTCACTCCCACCCGCCCTCCCAACACAGAAGTAACACCCGAGTCTGAGCATGTTGAGCGGTAGTCTTTGGATGGACGGCTACTGGGAACCAAAGCCGACCCCAGGTGCGCGACGCTTGGGCGAGGTGCGTCACGCGTGCCATGGGGCACCAAGCGCGCCAGGCACCCCTGGGGCCCGAGCGTGCCAGGCACGCCTGGTGCGCCAGATGCGCCACGTGCTCCGAGTGCGCCAGGTGTGCCGCACACTCCAGCCGCGCCAGGTGCGCCATGTTCGGGGCACGTGCAGAGTGCGTCAGGTGCGCCTGCGCACGTGACAGCACACATCGGGAAGCATGTCGGCCCCCGCCATCCTTGTCGAAAACCAATGCCTATCATTGTGTCTGGTGGGCCTGCGCACAGCAGGCCTCGCGCCACCACCCCCGCCGTCTCTGTCAAAACCCACCTGACAGTGATCGCGGGATGGTCGCGCATGATACTGATGAAGCCGCGAGGTGCATGTTGTATTGGTTTCTGTCGGGGATGGTAGCCCTGCGTACAGCAGGGAATATGCTGACACCCCGCCGCCCCTGCCAAAAACAGCACGAAGTGCTCGCGGGCCCCACGAACATGACCCAAGACTTTGCCCCAAAATATACTTTGCATGGTTTTTTTTTTGACAGGGATGGTGGAGGGGGCCGCATCGGGTTGGCCGCGCATGCTCCACATGTGGACGCAAGGTGCGGTTTGTATTGTTTTTGACAGGGATGGTGGGGGGCGGGCCCGCATGGGGTCGGCATTGTTCCAGGTTGGCCGCCGGCCGGGTGGGGGAGGGGGTGTAGATTAAAAAGGAACAGTGATCAAGACACTCTCCCTGCCCGCAAGACGCCTCGCTCATGCCCACCCGCCCTCCCAAAACAGAAGTAGCACCCGAGCGTCAGCGTGTTGAGCGGTAGTCTTTGGATGGACAGCTCACGGGAACCAAAACAGACCCAATGTGCGCAACGCTTGGGCGAGGTGCGCCAGGCGTGCCAGGCGCACCACGCGCGCCAGGTGTGCCAGGCACCCCTGGGGCCCCAGGTGCGCCACGTGATCCACGCGCGCCGTGCATGCTGCATGCTCCAGCCGCGCCAGGTGCGCCACTTTCGGGGCTCGCGCAGATTGTGCCAGGTGCGCCTGCGCACGTGGCAGTACACATCGGGAAACGTGTCGGCCCCACCCCCCATGCCGAAAACCAGTGCATAATCGCGACGGGGTGGCTGGTGTATGGTGGGCCTGCACAAAGCAGACGCTATGCCAGAATTCCCGCAGTCTTGTTCAAAAATGAAAGCAAAGTGACCGCGAGGTGGCCACGCACGATCCAGATTTAGCCGCGAAGTGCATTTTGTATTGTTAATTGACACGGATGGTGGGCCTGCGCGCAGCAGGCAACATGATACCCCCCCGCAGTCCCTGTCAAACAAATTATGCAAAGTGCTCGCGGGGCCCACGAGCAGGACGCAAGAAGTTGCCCCGAAGTGAATTTCGCATTGTTTGTTTGATTGGGATGGTGGGGGGGGTCATTGGTCTTGGTTGGATGCCGGTCGACCTGGGGAGGGGGTGTTCATTAGTAGAAAGCAGTGATAAACCGTTCCCCGAAGGAGAAGAAGCGGGTTTGGAAGAGGAAACGCTCTAAACCACTCACGCCTGGAGGGCTGGTGGGATTCGCGCTGGCCCTGGGTGAGCCAAGGAGACATGAGTTTGAGCATTGCGTGGTTTCCCCTCCTCCTCCTACTCCTCCTCATCGTCATCATCCTCATCCTCATCCTCATGCCCCGAGGGGGCCCCTCCCGTAGGGGAGGGGTCGGGACCCCAGGGTCCTCCTGGCGCAGGCGGGGAGCGCCGGGCCCGAGGGGCGAAAAGCCCCCGCACCCCGGGGGACGCCGCCAAAGTGCGGTTTCCTTCCCCCGGGGGGGTCGCCAGGTCCCGTGGCCTCCCCCAGGGCGGTGCTGGCTCCCCCCAGCGCTCGCCGCCCTGGGGCGGGACCGGCGGCTCGTCTCTGTCGTGTCGTTCGTCCGTGTCGTGTCGTTCGTGTCGCGTCGTTCGTTTCGTCCCCCCGTCGTGTCGCGTCGTGTCGTGGTCCCCTTTTTTGGTTCGGTCCTGGGGGTCCCGGGGTCCGAAACCGCGGCCACCTATGGTGTAGGTGGTGGGTAGGTTGGGCGTTGGAGCGCGTGCTCCGGCGCCCCCTACCCCGACCAGGGTGCGCGGAGCACGGTCTCCTTGCTCCCTGGTCGCGCTCAGGGCACGCCACGGGGGCACGGCCCCGACAGTGGCGCTGCCCTGCAGTCTCAGCCTCCTGGCTGGGCTTCGCTGGATGCGAGAGACTTCCGTCTAAGGCCCTAATGCCCTAATGCATCCTCATCCTCATCCTTTTTCTCCTCCTCCTCCTCGTCCTCCTCCTCCTACTTCTCCTAGTCGCCGTCGGCACTCGAGACCAGAGAACGGACCATGAAGGAAGTGTTCCGCCGAAAATGTCTTCGCGAGATTTCTGCCCTACTGCTCGCACAGGTCAAGGAGGGAGCGGGGGGCTAGACCAGATGGCAGTAGGCAGTGTTGAGTATCGCTTTCCCGCAGCGGCTACGAAGACTGTCTTCTACAATCCTCTGGCCGCCCGTTCGAACGAGCGGCTGGAGGAGACCTGTCAGGAACGGCGAGGATGGGGCGTGGCTCTATTCACAGGCACACACAAATGGGCAGGACCAGAAGCAATGCAATCGACGTGGCTGAGCCACCATGGGGGGGCACACTCTGGAAGGAAGACAGGGATGTTGAGATCGAAGCATGCAGGGCAGCCTTCCTGGTAGCACGGCACCTGGGCACGCAGGCGTTCAGGCACATCTACACCGCCAGGAATGCTGCAGGGAAGGGTTGCAGGAACACTGCATTTGATCTGACAGTGTTTGCTACGTGCGACCACCGGCCCACGAGCGTCAGCACTGACAAATATCGCAGGAATCCTGGTAACGGGTGCAATGGTTCTGCGACAGAGTAGCATGCGTATCGACAAGTGCACTAGGAGGCGACATCGACAGCTGGTTCGGTATTCACAGAGGCGGAGAAGGAGGCATAGAGAGAAGCAGACCACACACGATCGGACCGTGGGCGAAATCAATAGAAAACGACGGTGGGAAGGAATTCGGGACGTCTTGCGCACAGAACGAATTGGCGGTTGTGACGACGCGTTACGACTGTGGACCAACATACCAGAGCACGAACGGAACTGCCACAGGCATCGACCACGTTGCCATACCGGTGGCAGCATTAGCAGCGGCAACGAGATGCGTAACCCCCAGAGCTGCAGCAAAGAGGCTTCAGGTAATCTAAAGCAGGGGGGGCACCAGGATCACATACCGATAAGGATAGTGGTGGACATAGCCCTCAACAGAGATTTCCCCCACCTATGAGGACCAGGATGGTAGGATAGGTAGACAGAGAATCAATCATGGAGTGCTTCAAGGGCGGCAAGTTGCGCCGCGAGTTGTTCCACAGAGATCGAGGAGAAGATCCTGGAAACGGGAAGGGGTGACTGGGAGCAGATGTTTTCAGAAGCTACGCCAGATAGTGCATGGAGCAGTTGGGGAAAGGCAGCGAGGACGGCAAAACAGCATATTCTCGCAAGAAGGAAGAGTTGCGACGACCCAGCCATGTCAGCCCTGGAAGAGAGACGCCTCGAACTGCTGGAGGAAAGAAGAGTGATCGGAGAGAGAACGCGGTTGAGGCCCAGTCACAGCAGGGATACGACAGCATTCGCGAAGATTCGGGGGAAACATCGGCAACACTAAAAAAGTCATAGTAGAGACGGAACAGGCGAGAAGGGCGAAGTTGGTGGAAGCAACGCTGCAGACTTACGAAGCCAACAACCACGGTGAAACGCAACGATTCGGGATTGAATACCAAAGGAGCGGCAGAGGACCGAAAGAGGTATACTACGACCACACCACGGACTTGGTGCGAATGCGAAGAACGGCAGGCGGAGTTGGCGAAGCATCAACATGAGGGATAATTAGCTTCATAATGTACTGAGAACATTCAGAGAAAGCCGATGGAGGACAGGCCCAAACACGAGAGTACGCGGACATTAGTGCAGCAGGTGCCAGGGGCAAGCAGGACATCTTGAAGTATTGCAGGAAGCCAGCGAAGATGGTAGCCTACCCACAATAGGGAGTGCCGGAAAGCGTGTCCTGGATGATTGCAGACCAGACCGTTCATTTGGACCACCAAGATGCATTGGGCAAGAAGATCGAGGAGATGCAAGGAGATGCAAATCAGAGTTGCAGAAAAGAAGAAGGACGAAGTGGATGCATCGAATCATGGATCGCTGTTCAGACATACGAGAGGGAGGGCCCTGCCACAGGACTTGGGATGAGGGGGCGCCAAAAAATGCAAAAGAGAACTGGCGGCTTGTGATGTATCGCCGTACCATATGCGACGATACGCACGTGCAGGATTGAGGGCTAAGCAAGTCGCGAACGCAGGGGACCCGCTTGCCTTTCGAACTAGATTGGGCGACATCCCTACGCTGCGCAGGAAGGTGCAAGTGACGCCACTGGGCTAGCACAGATCACCCGCTTGCAGCTGAGAAGAGAAATCGGAAGGAAGGGGAAGCGGGCCAGAGAGTCGTGCCTTTCGTATTGCTCGATGGGAACGGCCTGGCACTAAGGGACCCATACCAGGGGAGAGGCACCCAGACACCCGAGCTGGGCTCAAGGAGAAGTACAGATGCAGGGGTGCCGTTCTAGCGCGCATTGTAGCGGCACGGTGGAGAGCGAAGGAAGCAGAAGACGGTCTAAAACACGTTATCTAGAATTGTACGAACGCGCATGCTAGCATGACGAGACCGCTACTTGCAACTTAATCATGGGCGGCACCATCGAGGACGGACAGGACACTCGCAACGCAAGCCATAGTTACACGACGATGATCATGGACAGCGCCGACGGCTGGACACATGCACTCACAACCCAGGGGGCGCGGATGGGACTTGCGCGCTGCTTGGGGCAGTTCAACGACGCACACAACAGTTTGGCAGCACTGGAGGAAGGGGGAACAGGGATCACGGCGATGGCCAAATTTTGCACGGCACGACAACGTCAAGGCGCGTGCCGCGGCGTCAAGGCGGCATTTTCTCCCGCCCCGCCCCTCGTCGAGCGAGTCGTTGTCCGCCGTCGTCTTCCGTCTTGCCTGGAGAGACCCCCATCGCTCCCCCCCCCAAAAAAAATGAGCGGCCAGGAGCGTTTTCTCCCTCGCACTGCACGTGAGCAGGGCTCCAACGGAGCTTCCTGCAGCAGCCCCCACCCCCGCGGCTTGTTCCTCATATAGGCCCAGAAGGGGGCGTCCCAGACAGGCCTCTGCAGGGGCAGGGCCCGGAACCAGATTCCCGCAGGAGCGCCCGAAAGCCCACGGCCTCCAATAGAATGGGCCGCCGTTCAGACACCCCTCCAACGCGCTCAACCTGAACCTCCTCCCCATGTGTTT
>CAUYUJ010009702.1:30231-62591 GCA_963575745.1 Prorocentrum cordatum
TGTGTGTGTCTGTGTCTGTGTCTGTGTCTTCTGTGTCTTCTGTGTCTTCTGTGTCTTCTGTGTCTTCTGTGTCTTCTGTGTCTGTGTGTGTGGTGTGTGTGTGTGGTGTGTGTGTGTCTTCGGCATTACCTTGTACAGCTGTGTTTCTTTTCCGCCCCTTGAGTCACCGAGCGCGCTCCACCTACTCGCAGAGTGCATACTCGCAGGCGTCCGAACAAGACATGTCTGCCTCGGAGCAGGGGATCGCGAGTTCCTCTCGGCGGCGGAGCCAGCCCCCCTGCGAACAGTCACTCTGCGAGCAGTGGGACGCCCTCGTCTATTGAAGTACAGTAGGGGTCTTGAAGAAGGAACCCTTTGCGTTGGGGAGGGGCTCGGTGTTCCTTGATTGTTTCAAAGTTTGCCTCGGGTTTTCCCGAGGTTTCCCACAGGAAATCGAGGTTGAACTTATGGGAAAAAGGGGCCTCGTTCCTTATTTAGGGTTCCTTAGGTCAACGCCTCGACTGTATGTTTCCACGCCGTGAGACCAAGCCAGCCGGGGGGCCAGAGCAGGAGCGAGCCCGCAGGCAGAGGCCCGGAGGGCGGCAGCCAGGAGGAGGCGCGGCGGGCGGGGCAGGCAGGTGCGCAGGGTCTCGCCAGGACGGCGGGCCCGAGGGCGGCGACCGGCGACGACGTCGACGAGAGCGAAGTGCACTCGCCGGAGGAGGGAACACGACATGTAGTCTGACATCCACTTCTGGAGCTCCGCGAGGATTCCTTGCATCGGCGCTCGGCGCCCCCCCCAGGCGGCGCCTCCGGCACCGCCCCTGGCGCTCCGCGCACCAGGGAGGGGGCTTCCAGCGCCGATCGAAGAGATCCACGCGGAGCTCCGAAAGTTTGTGTTTCAACCAATTCGACTTGGGGGCGACAGTCACAACGGCGACTTGAACGGCAGCAAAGAGCAGCGAAGAACTCTCGACGTGGACGGCGTGGCGTGGACGGCAGCGACGGCTAGGGCGGCGTGGGCAAGAGCGACGGTGTGGTAACAGCTCTTATCGTTGGGCTTGATTGCGGCCTCACGCCGGGAGAAGAGTCCCATCTCCTCTTCTCACATTCTGGCTCCACCGTCCGAATCCTCTTCTTCCTCACCATCATCAACAGCAACAGCATCATGATGATGATGATGATGTTGATTCATCATCCCTGTGATTCTAATCCTCATGATCCTCATCCGCCTACTCCTGGGGACCTAACCTCGTCTTCCATGCCCACTACTCCTTCACATCCCCTCCACCCATACTAAATGGCCTCCTCTTCCTCCTGCTGCTGTAGGTTTCGAAGTCCACAGTCGGGCGCAGCATTGCGCCCTTCTCCTCCTCGTCCACCCCTTTCTCACCAACACAGACACGGTCGTCAACATCAACGTCATTGGCACCATCAAAGTCATCACCGCAGCATCGCGTGCATCCTCATATTCGCCATCGTCATGATCATCATTATCATCTGAATCGTCATCGTCATCCTCATCCTTATCATCGTCATCATCATCACCATCATCATCATCAGCAACCGCAGCATGCCCTGTTATGGGGCCTGGCATCACCAGCATCATTGCCATCATCAGAGATGCTGATGATGGGCATGCTAAAGGCTATGGTGGTGGTGATGCATCATTGCCATCATCAGAGATGCTGATGATGGGCATGCTAAAGGCTATGGTGGTGGTGATGCTGATGATGGTGATGCTGCTGATGATGATAACGTGGTGATGGTGTCGGATTAACCTTTCTCGTCACCACCATGGGCAACAGCATCATCAACCTCACCACCAACATCATCACCACCGCCATAACCATCATCGTCATCATCGCATCATCATCCTCAGCATCATCAGTAGCATCATCAGCATCAGTAGCATACTGAGCATTAACATGATCAGCAGCAGCAGCATCATCATCATCATCAGCAGCAGCATCTGAATCGGCATCATCAGCATCATCGTCGCCATCGTCAGCGTCATCGTCGGCACTACACGCAGCGGCAGCGTCCCCGTCGCCGTGATCCACAAGAGCAGCAGACTCATCGCCATCATCCTCTCCATCTTCACCTTTCTCTTCACCACCACCACCACCACCATGACCCTCATCACCACCCGCCCGTGCCCGCGTGCGCTCGAGCGGCCGCTCCGCCCCGGAGCCGCTCCCCAGGGCGCCCCCCGCCCGCGAGCGCCCCGCGCCGCGGGCTGGCCACGCACCGCCACGATGGCCGAGGCGGGGGCGGAGGCTCGGGGCGATCGAAATGGGTACTCCGAGTTCGCTACGATTACGAGGACGAGGACGAGGAGGAGGAGGAGGAGGACGAGGACGAGGAGGAGGAAGGAGCTCGTCCTCCTCCTCCTCCTCCTCCTCCCTCCTCCTCGTCCTCCTCCTCCTCCTCCTCCTCCTCCTTCCTCCTCCTCGTCCTCCTCCTCCTCCTCCTCGTCCTCGTCCTCGTCCTCGTCCGAAATGGGTACGCCGAAATGGCTCTCGGCACGATGATTACGAAACCCAGAGCACGGAGAGAAGGGGTACAATGGCCGACAGCACTTCCTGATCATTCTGAGCAGGACTCGCTGCCGGTGTCGCCGTGGACGTTGTCGCGGCCGTTGTCGGCTTGGGACAACGTTTGGTTGTTGGGCATCATGTCCCTTGTCTCCGAACCCATGTCGGGCATCCACAGAGGCGCCCCCCGAGGATGGCGAGGAGATGGAGCTGAGCCTGAACACGCCCACGAGCGAGGGCGTCGATCTGGCGCTGCCGAGCCCTGGCGGGCTCCACAAGCTCGAGACGGCGGAGCGAGGCGACACCCGCCTGCTCGGCAAGCCCGCGAGCTCCCCCCCTCCCCGCTCCTCGGCCATGTCCCTGCCGGGCATCCTCCGCAGGGTCTCCACGGGCGCGTCGGGCTCCGCCGTCGTGCGCCTGCGCACCACGGCGAGCAGCACCTCCAGCTCGCCGACCGAGTCCACGACGCCCACGGGCCTGTCGCGCGTCGCCTCGGACGGCTGCGAGCGCGACATGCGGCGCAAGGACTCCACGATCCTGACGCGGGCCCGCCTGCAGCGCGCCTACACCACGGGCTGCGAGGGGGCCAGCACGGACCTCGACCTCTCCCCGCTCGGGCCGCCGCGCAAGGCCCCCCCCCCCCCGCCGAGCAATATGGGCGGCACGCGGCACGCGAGCACGGGCTCTCCCCCAGAGGAGGAAGACCTGGGGACGAGCCCAGACCCCCTCGGGACATGGAACAATCGCGACGGGAGGTTTTGGCTATTTCCGGCCTCTGGGGGCCCTCACCGGCCCTCGGGGCCGTCCAGGAACGACTCTGGATGAAGAGCCGGTGCAGGGGAATGGGTCGAGACTTCCAGGGGGTCGACGTAATGGAAGAAAAAACAGGGTCGAGACCTCCATGGGGACGACGTCATGGAAAAGAACATGACGTCGGGGGTCTGGGATGGCAGTTGCCCTTGGGGGAGGGGGGCCTCGCCGCCACGGCTGGACGCAGCTCGGACAGTTGGTGCCTTTGGGCCCCGGGAGGGGTCCGGGGATCGATTTTGGAGTTGCCGTCACAGTGGCTGTGTGCTCGGGTGCGGTTCTCGTGCTCAGCATTTTGCTTGCCTGCCTGGCTCTGCCAGATGTCCCGCGGAAGAGCACGGAGGATGGAGAATGCCTCGACTCGCCGCGGCTGCAGGTTCTTCCTCGGGCTCGCCAGTGTCCTGGCGTCTCAGAGGCCCCGTTCGCGGGGCCCTGAGGAAAGGGTATCCAAGCGCCGGCCCCAGGAATCCGCGAACATACCTCCGAGAGCCTGTGCCCGCACCGTTGACAGTGGCCTCCCAAGGTCAAGAGCGGCGACAGCCTGGGCAGCCCCGACTTGCCCCCCAGGGCGGACAGCGCAAGCCCGACGCTGTGGAGGCGTTTTCAGCGCAGTCTCTCGCCCAAGTCGCTCGCCTCGCCGACGTCGAGGTCCGGCCGGTCCCGCGGGAACCGCCTGGACAGGGTCAAGAGCCTGCTTAGCTTTGGCAAGTCCCCGGTTCCTGACGACGAGTCGTCGGAGTCCCCATCCCCAGTGAAGCGCGTGGGCTTCTGCTCACCGGCGAAGAACACCACCCACGAGGTGACGCCGTATGCGAGGAAGTACGGCGTCCACCCGAGTTTCTTCTACTTCAGCCGGAGGGGCGACAAGCAGTTGACTGACACGGGCATCGTGGAGGAGATGCGGAGAAAGGAAGAAGGCTTGGCTCCGCTGAAGCTGGACGCGGATCTCTCGTAGTCATGAGGATCAGCTTGCCTCGGTCTCGCCCGTGAAATTTGTCAGGCTGACGCCAGTTCCACCGACCCCGTTAACTATGTCGTCCGTGCAACGGGTTGTGTTGGTTGGCTGTGGTATTGCATGGCCAAGCCGTCTCGACCGAAGATGCGCTGGCCACTGCATACTGGCGTGTCTCCTTGAGGGCCTAGTTTGGGAGGCCCTCGGCCTCGTCAGGGGTCTCTGGGGAGGGGGAGGGCAGGGGTCTTAGGGGCCCTCCTCCCCCTCCTCTCCCTCCCCTTTTTCTCCCTTCTGGGGAAGGGTACCATAGGGCTGTTATGGAAGGTACCGGAAGCTTTCTGGGGCTGTCTCGGGCCTTCTTTGGGTGCCGTTTCGAGGCTGTCGCGGTCCGTCTTGGGCACTCCTGAGACCACCTCATGCCGAAAAGCAGTGGAAGCAAAAACAGGTTGACCAACATACCGCTTCCCATCGCATGCCACAACGTGGTGCTTCTTTCAGGGCGCTCCTGGGGCATCTCTTGGAGCGTATCACGTGTCTCTCAGGCCCGATTGGAGGTCCCTTGCACTGCGACGCTGCACCGCTTGCTGCGACCTGGTGATCGTTTTTTTATTCATTGTTTTGCCGATCGGCGCGGGCCCTCGACCGCCCCCCCTCCCCCCACCCCTATGGAGTGGATCTTGGCTGTTTTTTGGCGCATGTTTCAGGCAGGTGGAGCCTCCCCCATAACGGACGCACTGCCGCAAACAGCCGCATTAAGCAAAGGTCCAGGGCCAGGACCCCCCCCCTCCTCCCCCCTTTCCCCCCAGTGGCGACACGCCGAGAGAAGCGAGAATCCTCGAGAAGCTTGGGTGTGAGAACCTTCGAGAATGGGGCGTGAGAGAATCGTCAAGTGGGGACCGCGCGCGCAGCAGCCCGCGCAGGGCGCGCTCCGGCGCATGCTGCCTCTGACCCTTCTGACCCTCTGACCCACCTGTGGCTCGTGGCTGGCCGTCCGCCGGAGAGCCCCACTCGGAGGCTTGGCGGCGGCTCTCCGGCGTCAGAGTCCGCGGCAGCTCCGGGTGCGCGCGCGCCCTGCCGTGGGTCAGCGAGCTGCCTAGTTTGCCGACGCCGCGGTGCGCTCGAGTCGGGCGCGTCCCTCTAAAGGAGGAGCATATGGGGGCGATGTGTTTGGTTTTGTTTGACAGTTGTTGGACATTTCTGACCAGTTTTCATCTTTCGCCCAAGATAATGAAAAAATGTTCGCCCATGTCCTTCTACAGGAGGAATATGCAAAAATAGTCAAAGATGAATTCAACATTAATTCAAAAAATAGTCTGGCGACGATTGGTTTCAGTTTTGTTTGACACCTGTTGGATATGTCTGACTATGTTTCATTCTCCGCCCCAAGGCCGCCTGCAGAGGGACATGCCCGACCTACGGTCAAAACGCCACATACAACGTGCACGTGGTGACTTTGATGTGCACGCTATTCGGGGGTCGTACAGAGTGCACGTCGTAGGAGGGGTGCACTCTATGCGCGGTTGTGCAGCGTTTAGCGTGCACTTCCGATGGCTGAGACAAAAACGTTTAGCGTGCACGTCTGATGTCTCAGCAAAAAACGTTTAGAGCGCACCTGTGTTTTCAGAATGTCGATCTGGCTCAGCAGTCCCTGGAACCACACTCTGCCTTTCGGCCTCCGCAGGCCCGAGCCACTTCTGCATCCTCCTCCTCCTCCTCCTCCTCCTCCTCCTCCTCCTTCTCCGCCTCCCCTTCCTTCTCCTCCTCCCCCTCCTCCTCTTCCTCCTCCTCTTCCTCCTTCCGCTAAACGTAAAAAGTTCAGCGTGCACGTCCGCTTGCAACATAGACACGTACAGCGTGCACGCACGTTTTTGTCAGTGGACAAAGTGGTTTCAACCAGGAGAGTTTGCGTATAGCGTGCACGGTCGGTAAGTATCGCTTTGTCACTGAAGGGGGGTCGTGCACGCTATATGTGGCGTTTGACCGTAATGGCACGCGCATCTGCACGTCAACGGAGAATACCAAGCGAAGAACACGAACAAAAATGTCCGGAGGTCCGCGCAAACTTCTGGGGTCAGCGCTGGAGGGTTTCTCTTAAGGGCTTAGGCGACCCGTCCTCCTCCTCCTCCTCCTCCTCCTCCTCCTCCTCCTCCTCGTCCTCCTCCTCTTCCTTCTCCGCCTTCTCTTCCTTCTCCTCCTCCCCCTCCTCATCCTCCTCCCTCCTCCCTTCTCACCCCTCGTCCTCTCCTCCTCCTCCTCCCCTCCTCTCCTCCTCCTCCAATTTCCTCCTCATTCTCCCCATTCTCCTCCTCCTCCTCCTCCTCCCCTCCTCCTCCTCCTCATTCTCCCCATCTCCTCCTCCCCTCCTCCTCCTCCTCCTCCTCCTCCTCCTCCTCCTCCTCCTCCTCATCCATCGTCCCGACTCGGCGCGTCGCTTCATGTGCTCGCTGCTCCTCCTCCTCCTCCTCCTCCTCCTCCTCTCCTCCTCCATCGACGAGGAGGCGGAGGAGGATCCTCCGCCTCTTCCTCCTCCTCCTCCTTCACCTCCTCCTCCTCCTCCTCCTCCTCCTCCTCCTCCTCCTCCTCCTCTCCTCCTCCTCCTCCCCCTCCCCCTCATTCTCCTCCTCCTCCTCCTCCTCCTCCTCCTCCTCCTCCTCCTCCTCCTCCTCCTCCTCCCCCTCCCCCTCATTCTCCTCCTCCTCCTCCTCTTCCTCCTCCTCCTCCTCGGGTCGCCTACATCCCCGGGGGAAACCGTGCAGTCGGCGCCAGGCCCACCTGACACACCCGTAGCGGGGCCGCTGGCGCTGGCCCCAGCCAGCGTCTGGGACGGGGTGTGGGGAGGGAGGAGGGGGCGCAGCGCCGACCCAAGAGATCCGCACGGATCTCCGAAAGCTACCATTTATGTTTATGATGGTATTCTGAAGGCCTTACACGCGGCGCCGCCGACCCTGAAGGCGGGCCCTCGGGACCCCGTCGGGGCCCCCTCCAAGGACCCCGGGGCCGCGGTCGGGGCCGGGGCTGGGGTTGGGGTGGGTTCTCGTCTTTCTCCCAGTGGACTGGATTCTCTCCCGGCAGATTGGGTTTTTCCCGGCGTAGCGCCGGAAAAGAGTCCAGTTGTTGTAGCTTGTCAGCGGATGTCTCGTGCGTCGGTGTTCCAACATATCGATGCCACCTTAATGGTTCGTACATTAGTTTCGCCAGGGACACACCGGGGAATAGTCCAGTTGCTGACGAAGTATTACACCTACGAGGGATCATGGGGAACATGCGTGTACATATGCAACATGGTGGTGTGTGTGTGTGTGTGTTTGTGTGTATGTGCTGGTGTGTGTTTGTGTGTTTGTGTGTGTGTTTTGTGAGTTCTGTGTGCTCTGTGTGCTCTGTGTGCTCTGTGTGTTCTGTGTGCTCTGTGTGTTCTGTGTGTGTGTGTGTTTGCGTGTGTGATTGTGTGTGGTTGTGTGTAGTTGTGTGTGCGTGTTTGTGAACATGTGTGTGTGTGTGTCTGTGTGTGCTTGTGTGTGCTTGTGTGTTGTGTGATTGTGTGTGTTGTGTGTGTTGTGTGTGTTGTGTGTTGTGTGTTCTGTGTGTCCTCTGTGTGTGTGCGCGTGTGTGTGTGCGTGTGTGTGTGTGTGCTTGTGTGTGTGTTTGTGTGTGCTTGTGTGTGTGCTTGTGTGTGTTTGTGTGTGTGCTTGTGTGTGCTGTGTGTGTTCTGTGTGTTCTGTGTGTTCTGTGTTTTTGTGTGTGTGTTTGTGTATGTGTTTGTGTGTGTGTTTGTGTGTATGTGTGGAGCGGGGGGCGGGGGGGGGGGGGAATTGCGGGGGGGGGAGGGGGGAGTCCTGGTGGATCCCGAGGGATCTTTTGGGATCCTGGGTGGTCCTGAGATCCTCAGGGATTGGGACACCTGCTAAGGCGCTTTGAAGTGTCCTGACGGATCCTAAGGGGTCCTGAGGGGTCATGAGGAAGCCTGGGGGCTCCTAAGGGGCGGCCCCGAGGAATCCTGAGGCATACTGAAGGGATCCTGAGGCATCCTGAAGAATCCAGAGGGTTCTTGAGGAAACCCGAGAGTTCCCGATGTTTTTGTGGGGACCTGAAGGGATCCCGACAGTCCGGAATATTCCACTGATCTCGCGTGAAAGACTTGAGGGATCCCAAGAGATCCACAGGGATCTTGAGAGGACTTGAGGGCCTGGGGAATCTTGGGGGGGCCCTGAGAGGCGGCCCCGAGGAATCCTGAGGCATCCTGCGTGGATCATGAGGCATCCTGAGGAATCCCTGAGGAAACCCGGAGGTTCCCAAAGGCTTTGCGGGGATTTTAGTGAACATCGTCCAAACAAGAAGGTGGCCTCAACCTCGTCATCACCACGATCACTCCATTACCGTCATCACCAGCACCACCTCGTCATCAGCATCACCACTGTAACCCTCATCGCCGTCATTACACACAGCACCCGGATCGTCGCCATTACCAACGTCACCGTCACCATCGCCATCACCAGCATCACAGCGATCATCGTCATCACCAACATCCCTCATCATCGCCACCACCAAAATCACCGTTATCGTCGCCCCCACGAACATCGCCATGATCAGAGTCACCACCAAAGTCGTCGACATCAACGACATGACCCTCATCACCGTCATCACCAGCATCACCCTCGTCATTGTCATCACCAACGTCGCCCGCATCATCTCTATGGTCTACACCACCCTCAGCATGGCCACGACAAACACTACCCCCTTCATCGTCATGACCACCATGAACCAGACCATCGTCATGACCAGCCTCACCCCCATCAGCGTCGCGACTCACATCACCGTCGCCATCGTCTTGACCAGCCTCACACTCATCATCGTCATGGCCGACATCACCCACATCGCTACGATGACCAGCATCACGCTCGTCGTCGTCATGACCAACATCACCCGCACAGTCGCCACGATCAACACGAAACTCTAGACGTTTCGCGTATCCCCGCCAGCCCATCCAGAAACGATGTCCAGGCGAGTTGAGGTGATCAGGGCAGTGCGGGAGCAAAGAGGGGGACGGCCAGACCGTGCGAAGGAGGGAGGACGAGAAGGAGGAGGGAGTGGGGAGAAAGAGGATGACTAGGATGAGGAGGAGGAGGAGGAAGAGAAGGAGTAGGAGGAGGAAGGAGGAGCAGGAGGAGGAGGGCAAGCAAAAGGGCCAGAGGTCTCTTGGATGCCTCTCGGAGCGTCTTGGGGTATCTCTTGGACACTTCTTGGTGGCCTCTTGGGACGTCTTGGGTGTCTCGTGGCGGTCCTGGGGAGCTCTTGGGCGTCTTGGGTGCCTCGGGGGGGCCTCTTGGGGCCGCTTTGAGTCATCTTGGGAGCCTCCTGGGGGCCTCTTGGGGGCCACTTGGGGACCATCTTGGGGCATTCTTGGGGCCTGTTGGGGCCTCCTGGGCTGGGCGCTTCTTAGAGCCATCTTGGAGGATATGGATCAAAGAAGAGGGGAGCTTATTCTAGGGTTGCCCCCCCCAAGGGGCGAAAATGGAGCCAAAACCATAGTAGAACCAATGATTTTGGCTTCCTCGCCGAGGCCGTTTTGGACGCCCTGACCGCTCGCGACCGGCCCCGAAGGAGAAGAAGGGGGAGGGGGAGGGGCAGGGGGAGGGGGGAGGGGGAGGGGTAAACCCCTCCCCGAAGGAGAAGAAGGGGGTTGGAAGAGGAGCCGCCCTTCACCACCTACGCCCAGAGGGCTCGTGGGACTCTTTGAAACTCTTTGAGACTCCCTGAAGCTCTCTGAAAATCCCTGAAGCTCTCTGAAGCTGTCTGAAGCTCTCTGAAACTCTCTGAAGCTTTCTGAAGCTCTCTGAAGCTCTCCGACCCTCCCGAAAGCCCTCAGAAGCTCTAGCTCTACACAAGCTTCAAGACTTCTGGGAACCGGCAAAGAGCCCAGTCTACCGGGAAAGAACCCAGTTTACCGCGAAAAACAATCATTCCGTCGGGGTCGAGGCAGGGGCCAGGACCAGGGCCAGCCCCCTCCCACGGGGAGGACCCCTCCCTGTCTCCGAGAGCTAGAAATATCCAATGTTTCTGATGTGGTTCCGTTCTCCAGCTTGGAGTGGTGACCTACCGTCACCCGCAGGCGGGCCCGTCACATGGGACTCGTTGTCGCGCGCCTCGCCCGTCTGCTGGCCATTTTGCCCGCTTCTGCTGTTTGCCGTTTGAACCCTCCATTCGACGACACGTAAGAGTGACCGTTCGCCGGAGTGACCTTTGGTACGGGCCCACTGGGGTCCCCCGATTGCCGAGCGCGATGCGATAGTAGCGTCTCGCGCGCTTGGATTTGGTCCCCCCGAGGGCCCCCAAAAAGCCGCGCACCAAAGGTCACTCCAGGGTCACTCTTGCGTGCAGCCGATTCATGCACATCGAGGCCAGGTTCCGAGGCGAGGTGTCAGCGCCACCCTGGGCGTTCCTGGCCTTCCATGGCCTCGGCCACTCCCCTCCCCCCTCCCCTAGCTCTCTGGCCCTCATTCCTCTCCCACGGCACACGGTGCCCAGCCAAAGGCTCCAGAGTGAGGTCGGGCATGTCCCTCTACAGGAGGAATATTCAAAAATAGTCGAAACAGTATGGGAAAGATTTGTTTACCACTTTTGACTATGTGGGGCCATGTTTACCTCATCGTTTCCACAATTACATACATTTGAGAAATTATTTCCGAATTAATTTCCATCACATTACATAAGTTCAATTGAAGCCGACATGCAACCTAGGATTTCGAAAGAGGTCTAGAGGAGAACATCGTTTTCGTTTGGTGATGGGGGTTCTACCTCTTTTCATTGGACTCCTGAGTCCAGATTCCTGGTTCGGATCCGAAATTAATTCATGAATTAATTAATTGATTAAATAATTGATTGATTTCCGGATTCCTGGCAGAAAGCACGGTGATACAAAACTGGAGAATGGCAGCGAAGGTGAGCAGAGGAGAGGAGGAGAACAGAAGATAGGAGAACGATTGAAACAAGAACAACAGGACAGCAGCAGAGCAGTGGGGGAGAAGAGAAAGAGGGAGCAGGGAAGAGGAGCAGAGGAGAGCAGGAGCCAGGAGGAGCAGAAGATTCAGGTTTCTACGGCTTTCCCGGCCTCCAGGCTGTTCGGGTTCTCCGGGCTCCCGGCCTCCGGCCTCCAAGCTTTCACGCTTAATTATTTATTCAGCTCCGGCCGCTATTGTAATTCTTGGGTAGTAGAGTTCCGGGCTTCTGCACTTTTGGGTTTCGATTCATTTTCTGAATGCGACTTGCTCGTCCCTGGATTTCGGGAAAAAAAAAGGGAGGAGAAGGAGGAAGAAGAGAACCCAGATAGAAAAGGCGAACCTTTTCCTCTCTTTTTTCCTTCCTCCCTCTCTCCCTTCTCCCTCCTCCCTCCTCTTTCCTTCCCCGTCACCCCCTCCCTGGAAATGGCTTTGCCAAAATTCCGCCGCCCCAGGGAAGCGAGCGTTCTCTTAATTCGAGGATCCCGGAAAATCGGCGCGACGAAGCCGCGTGGCTTCGAGGCTCAAAGGGGTTTTCGGGGATTCTGAGGGCTCACTCGGCGCGCTTTTCCGGATAGGGCACCTTGGAATCAGAGTGGGCACTCCTGCTTATTAAATATTATATGCTTCGTTGGCCGCGCAAGTTTTGATGGGTCCACCCTCCTCAGGTGGCCGGCCAGGCGACCGATTCCGGTTGTTATAATAATATATCGCATGAGATAGTGAACGTATATTTGTATTTCAAGGCTGCCGCCGTTTCTGGCAATCTCTCCCGTGCCCCATGCGTTTTTCGTTTTTCCTCTTGTTGAGCGCTGTTGGGGGGAAGGGTAAGTGCCCGAGTCTTTGGATTAATGCAGGTAGTGAAGTTCATTCAGCTCTGCACCCGCTGAATCAATTTCATTAAATGGCGATTTCTGCGCTCACGAAGGCTCCGAATCGAAGTATCCTTTTCGGGTCCTGTAGGAGCGCGGGAATCTTTCCGTGTCTATGTATCACTGTCTCGGGACTTTCAACTGCGGATAACCTTCTCGGTGCGCCGGAGAAGGCCCTTATCTGAGAGTACCGAGTTACCGCCGGGGCGCCCACTCCCATATCCGAGGTGGGATTGAGAAGGGGTATATACGCTCCGCCTCTGGATCAACAGCTCGCGCCTCCAAGAATTATCTCGGCCCAGAGGCGCAGAGATTTCTCAACTCGGCTAAGATATCTCAATTGCGGCGGGAATGGCCTAAGGCCTGCTAAGTCGTGATATGTTGATTTTCCGAACCTCTTCCAGGTCTCGTTATGAGACCTGGATAGCCATTTTGGCGAGGGGATCGATTGGTCTAAAATGATTCGACCTCTGCGCGGGGCTTTACGGTCTGAGATACATCGCCCCGAGGGCACCAGGGGGAGGCACGAGACCCTTAGTGCAATCCCTGGCCGCCCTGCCCCCCCCCGCTGCTCTGCTGCTTCTCCATCCAGCTCTGTTGTTGCGTTGTTTCCTTCCTCCCTCGTCTCTCCCTTTCGTATTCCGTTTATCTTCTTCTGCTCCCACGGGATTATTTTACATGGGCGTGGGGAAGAAATTGCGAAGAACAGGGTGCCTGATGAGAATTCGGGCTGCGGTTATAGCGTTCTAGCATATAAAGCCATACTATTGCTGGAGTCGCCTCGAAAAAATCATCGTTGGCCACGTTATTGTCGGATGCGTTCCAAAGTTTTGGATGGTTCCTTGTTCGTTGATGCTGCGATGCTATCAGATTGACTTCTTTACCCGCCTTGCCGGATTTGTGATGGACTCGATACCT
Organism: Prorocentrum cordatum; assembly: GCA_963575745.1. Classification (NCBI taxonomy): domain Eukaryota; class Dinophyceae; order Prorocentrales; family Prorocentraceae; genus Prorocentrum; species Prorocentrum cordatum. Next base: position 43,289 of record CAUYUJ010009702.1, read on the forward strand.
ATTCCAGAAGTAATCGAGATCAGTTCGAGGGGGGCTTCGTTGAGATACTTGGTCATCGCGGCAGTGGTACCCGGAGAGTTGTTGAGCAAGCAAGAGGAGTGGGAGGAAGAGGATTAGCAGGCCTCCTCTGCGTGCGGCTTCGCCATGAATATGTCGCCGATGCCCTTCCACGCGCGCGCGTCCTTGGGGAGAGCCAGGGTTGTTTTTTCAAGGGGTTCTTGTGGAAGGCTCTCTACATGGAGAGGTTCGGGGTCCTTTAGGGGGCCCCAGACAGCCATCGCCCCCCCCCCCCCCCCGTCTGGGATCCCGGAAGTAGAGCGCGACGAAGCTGTTTGGCTTCGAGGCCCACGGGGTTCTCGGTGCCTTTTTGGAGCCCAGGGTGCGCGCGCTTCTGGGCGCAGCGATCTCGGAATCGATCGGGCGCTTTGGCAATTGATATCACAATATTAGTTTCGGCTTATCACGGTGCAATTACAAGTACGCGAGCGGTTTCCGAGAGATCCGGAGAAAGTCCGGGAGAAATCGAAATAGTCCCAGAGTCCGGAAGATATTTAGAGATGTAGCATCGTGACTGTCAGCTCTTACACGCTGGGAGGCTGCGCAAGCTTCGGGATCAACCTCCCCAGGTGACCAGCTTGGCGGATTTTCGAAATCCGCACCCGCACTAGAAAGGCAAAGACGGGGACCGTACATCGACCGGCATGTTTTCGAATATAGAATCAAGAAACGACACGCAGAAACATATGCAATACATAGTAATTGCATATTAATTATTTATTGGCGTCAGTCCTCGGAGCCGCGCTTTGAGGATTCGTCCAGAATTTCTGAGGGCTGTCCACTGAGCCACGTTTTCAGGGTTCGCCCAGAATGTTTAGGTGTCAGTCCTCAGAGTCAAGTTTTGATCAATTGGTGAAGAATTTGTTGACGCTCGCTTTCTTTCGACCGTATTGCACGGCACCGTCTGGGCAACGATGAAGACATCTTTGCGTGGCAGATGCTTGGAGTAGCATTTCTTTGTGATACACGAAGATTGGAAGGTATATTAGACTGCACCGCAGGCCGTGGCATCGACAGTAAAAGAGTCTCCGTGAGAGATATCAAGACAGCCAGCTATTTTGAGAGATAAGTATATATGCATTATATATGTACGTGCGTACATATATATATGTATATATATATACATATACAAATATATATATATATATATATATATATATACATATATATATATACATATATGTATGTCAAATAATAACTTAATTTATTAATTAATGAAGTTTTGAGTGGTTTTAGTTCTTGTTGCAGTTACGTTATCAGGATTTGCAGAGAATTTCTGGGCGTCAGTTCTCGGAGCCACGTTTTCAGGATTCGCCAAGAATTTGCTGGCGTCAGGCCTCTGAGCCACGTTTTCAGGATTCGCCTAGAATTGAATTGCACGCCAGGCCGCGGTGCATTTCCAGCCCTCTCACCGACAGTCTCATCGTGATTAACCGCAGCCTATTAGCAGGCGAACTTACTTGCACGGCTTTACTCTCTGATTGCCCTAAGTTTGTTCTTCCGACGCACCTGCGATGACCCAACGGAATTCACTCTCATTTGTTGCGCCTGGTCAGCGAGCGGAGGAGACGCGGGAGGCGCGACTTGAAAGAATCCAGGCGAACTTCGAGAAGAAGAAGCAGGTGGCTGCTCAACTGGGACTTCCGCGGCCGAAACCTCGGGCGAAGGCATCTGCCGGGCGCCCAAGCAGACAGGTTAAGTGGGTGGATAAGCTGTGCGAGGTGATCGATCAGGGAGATGAATTGCCGGAATGGGCGATCTTGCAGCCTCCCTCATGGTGGGCGAATGGGGCCATTGATTAGGCCCGCTGATCCTGTCGATATCGCCAAGGCGGAGCAAGCCCAGGAGATTCCAGATGAAGGCCCAGCAGACGAGGAAGAGGCGAAGAAGGGAGACGAAGATGGGCAACCAGTTGTTAAGAAGCGGCGCAAGAAAGGCGCAGTCGCGGACGAGGCGAACTCATTTGTCTTCGCCTATTTCGATTTGATGAGCCGGCAGGGCTGGTCTAAGGCTCAATGCTATCGCCATCTGCAGAATGCTGCACCTGATCTCTACGGAGAAGTTCACCCTGACAGTGTCGCTCGGTGGGGGCGTCCCTCGCGCGGGCTTCCGCGGGAGACAGCGTCGACACCTCGGGCGCCCATCCTTCCCGAGGGCGCTCTCGTCCGTCTCAGCGTCGTGGCCAGTAAAATTATGGACGAGATTGCATCGAGCACCCGCGTTATCACCGCGGCATTCCGAAAGGAGCTGGCGGCCCTCGGCGAGCCGCGCCCGCAGCTCAGCTCGTCTTGGACCCGGAATTTCCCCCAGGGGCTCGAGGCGCCCAACAGAGCGGCCAAGAAAGCCCCTGCGAGACAGACGGCGGAGCAGATCGACGAGGCCACGCGGAGTCTTAAGTTAAAGATTGCCTTCGTCCGCAAGATGCACGATATCCCGTGGGATCGCGTTTGGGGCTTTGATGAAACCTCTATACAGCTGCTGCCCACCTACAGGCGCGGGCGGGCCAAACAGCGGAACAAGGCGGTCGTCGCCGGGGACGACAAGACGAACGTGACCCCGGCATTGACGCACGGGACTTCATCTTCGCAGCTTTTGTGCCAGTTAATATTTAAAGGAAAGACTGAGCGCTCACAGCCCAAGGGCGTCGACGCTTGCCCCTGGCTTACCATGACGCAGACAGAAAACCGCTGGGTCAACGATGGGACTGCGTTAGAGGCCATTCGACGCATTGACGAAGAAGTAGACCCGCGTGTCGTGATCCGATCCCGGCCCTGGCCCCTCGTCCGGGGCGCGTGTCCCGCGCGCGTCTCCAGGGGCATGCGAGGCGCACTTATCGGGGAATTTCCCAATGTCAAGACCGTCTTTGTCAACGCGAATTTTACCGGCAGTTCACAGCCCGCGGACGTGGCCCTCTTTTCGCCCCTGGAAAGCTTTATTCGGCGGCTCGCCTGCGAGGACCTGCGCAGCATCATTGCCGCCAAGATTGATGATCCCAAGCCACTCGCTAAGGTTATTAAGAAAACGGTACTGAACAACAAGATAGTGGGCTGGGTGCAAGGGGGAATGCAAAGGCTACAGGAGAAGGACAAGTCGTTCGAAAAGGCCCGGCGCAAGCCCCCAGTTAAGGAGGAGCGTTTGGATGTCGAATGCGAGGCCGAGCAGGAGCACAACGCTGGGAAATTATTTCGTCGCGCCGGCCGTAATCAGATCGTCCCCGAGCATCCTCCTGGCGACGAAGAGGCCGAATTACCTGCCGAGGACCTGCAGCGGCCCGAGGAAGAAGCGCGGGGCTTATTCGAGGAAGAGCGCGATGAGGAGCCGCAGTGGGACATGGAGGTCGCGATCGACCCCGACCCCGAGCTGCCGCCAGACCCGTTTTCTCCCGAGGTGCCTACGGAGATTGCCGCGTTACCTCCCGAGCTGCCGCCAGACCCGTTTTCTCCCGAGGCGCCTCCGGAGAGCGATTCCGAGGCGCCTACGGAGGTTGCCGCGTTACCTCCGCTCTCGCCTTCTGCGGCGGAGAAGGCGAAGCAGTTAATGAAGCATTTCGCAGCCCTGCGAATCGCCCATGGCGATCGTGACCCGAGCTGTTCTAAGACATCGAAAGGCCCAGCGCCGAGTCGCATTCCGGCACCGCCCGGTCTACTTGCCCCGCCCGCACAGACTGCGCACCCCTCCTGCGGCACAGCCGGTCATGCAGTAGCGCCCGTAGTGGGGCCTGATGCAGCGCCGGCTAGAGTAGAAAGCTCAGCTTCGGCTTCCTCTGCTGGCCCTTCGTCGCGTAGGAATTTAATCGCGGATGCCCTAGCAGCAGGCCCCCTGTTCAGAAGCGACCGCGCAGTTTGAGCCCATAGATTGAGGCTGCAGTTACGCGCCCTCCACGCACCGCCGCAGGGCTGCACATTCGGCCGGTTGCCCCTTCTGCCAAGCAGGCCGCTCCGAAGCGGGCAGTCCACGAGAAGGCGGGAGCCAAGAGCGCTGCCCCCGAGATTATTGATTTGTCGTGAACGAAGTCGCAGTTAGTGTGATGGACAGTCAGAACGCATGCACTCAGCGTTTCTAGAGTCTTAGATTGCACCGCGTGGTATCAGAGAGTGCAATTCATTTGGCGCTAAATTGCGCCAGAATTGTGAAATGATCAACTTGCTTCGTAAGCGCTGATGACAGAGACCGATGAACTTTCAATGGGATAGGAAAATGTGTGTTTGCAGAATCCTATTCTCTTACCTAAACTGGCGGTAGTTATCCTTGCGTTTAATGCTACTGGCGTCAAGCGTGCATGAGCTTTTATGTTTCGCGGATCAACAGTTTTTGAATGGATGGACTACTTCATTGATCAGACTTGAGGGATCGAGAGAGGAGATGGGAAAGAAGGGGGAGGAGCAATTAATAGTAGTGAAAGAAAGAGGAACAATGAGAAAGAGAACATAAAAGAGGAAGGATGAAGAGGAAAGGAAGAAATGTGCGATCAGAATACGCTTAACCAGAAGATTTCTAAGTAGAATACTTCTGATCTCAGGTTGTTTGATCAGCACTCCTGTTTAGAAGCGCAAAATTTCAAAAATGATTTCTGGGTGCGTTTCCTCTGTTGTCCCATCATCTATTTTCTGTGCCCGTAAATTAATCAAACAAATAAACACGTAGTTTGTAGTTTTGTACATCCTCTCTGCTGTGCGAAGCTGAAGCACTTAATTTTATGATGCTGGGAATGTGTGTTCCTTCTTCGCTTGTCGTTCGGTTATTCCGTGCTGTCCAAAATCGCAAAATCACATAATCACGTGCGTTTCCGTGTGTTTTCTTAATCGTGCCCTCCACAAGCGTCAACTCATATAATGATATGCGGTTCTGCGTTTTGTTTTGTGTTGCGTGATTTGAAGTGTTCGTGTCTTCGGTACCGGTTCGTGTGTACTCTTAGCTGTGCCGTCCAGGAATGCAAAGTAATATCATAAGTTCTGTGCATCGAGGGATCGAGAAATGAGAAGGGAAAGGAGGAGGAGGAGCAGGAGGAGGAGGAGGAAGCAATACAAGAGTGAGTAAGACAAGTAGGAGAAGAAGAGAATAACATATGAAGGAAGAGAAGAAGAATAATTAGAAATGTAGAATCCGAAAACGCTTGATCAGAAGATTAGGGATTAGAATATGTGAAAGAAAGAGGAACGATGAGAAAGAGAAAATACAAGAGGAAGGATGAAGAGGAAAGGCAGACACGTGCGACCATAATACGGTTAATCAGAATATTTCTAATTAGAATACTTATGAGTTCAGGTTGTTTGATCATCACTCCCGTTGAGAAGCGCTAAATTTCAAAAATAAATTATAGGCGTGCTGCCTCTGTTGTCCCATCATATATTTTCTGTGCCCGTGAATTACACAAAAAAACCTTAAACAAATAATTAATCCATCAAATAAATGATTAATTCATTAATTAATTAATTAATTAATAATTAAGTAATAAGAAGGCTTCTAATCTGAGGTTGCTTGACCAGCAGAGCCGTTCAGAAGCGCAAAAGCACATAATACTTTGTGCGTGCTCCTCCTTTGCTGTCCCGTCATAGCTTGTTTGTTATGTTATATGTTCTTGTGTTCTTTTCTGTCATTGATCCGGTTAAATGTATTTTAATTTGTTCATAAATGACCAAACGGGGTAAAGAAAATACAACTAAATTAATTAATCAATGAATCATTGAATTAAACATGGATTAGTTTACCGTTTCTTTTTGTTGTATCAAGCCGAAGCAAATAACCCTGTGGTAATTAGGATTTCTGTGCCCTGCTTTGTTCGCCGTTCGTCCCTTCCGTGCCGTTCAGAAGCACACAATCATAGAATGTTTCGTTCGTGGGGCTTGATGTCTGCATGTACTTGGAAGTTTTTCTGTTTTCTGTATCGGTTCGTGCCTTTTCGAAGTCGTGCCCTCCAGAAGCGCAAAATCACAGAATGATTAAACCTGGATTCGTTTTGTGATCTGAAGTGTTCGATAAACACATGGGGTTATGTTTCCTTCTCCGTCCCGTGCCTCGTCTGTGCTGTGGTGTTCGGAAGCGCGAAAATATAGCATCTCTCCTCATTTCTGGTTTTGCCGTGCCGGCACCCGCAAAGACTTGAGAATGTTAGCCGTTGTGTTTGTTGTTTCGGTTCGTGGTTTGAATCTGCCTCGCCGCGCAGAATCGCAAAACCAGATAATAATTCACGACGGTGTCTTTTTCCGACAAATAATTAAATATATAGTTAATAAATAGTTAAATAATGTTTAAATATGAAATGCATTATCATATTGTATTTATACATATCTATATATATATATATTATCTATATATATATATATATATATACCCGAAGATTTTCGGGACGCGGATCTCCAGGAAGCAAACATGGAAATGGAGTCCACGAGGAGCTCTCTTTAGGGCTCGCATTTGAGCGGTTACGCAGGGAATTCCAAATAGTGTTTGCACTAAGTTCGTTTTATTATTGCGACAGGGTACGGTTACAGCTTGTTACTTCAATCGCATTGAGACTTCCATTTGCATTACATGGATCGTCTGGCTCCTGTTCTCATTCATGACGAAGTTTGGGATTATGGCTCATTGTTATCGACTACTGTGCGAATGTTGTGGATTGTTCGGAGTTTTCAATTACTGCGAGATCCGTTCAAATAGCCGGAGCATTTTTGCATTGCCTTATTTCTTATATGTGCCTCCGGAGCGAGTTCAGGCTCAAGTTGGGGCCAACGGCGGCTCCGCGAGGGCTCGCAGCGCGGCCCCGGCGAGCAACGGGCGGGTGGCGCCGCCTCCGGCGCAACCGCGGCGCGGCGAGAGGGCCTGGATCGAGGGCGTTTTCGAGCGGCTCGTAAGGTCAGCGGAGGAAAGATAACAAAGCCGCTGCTCACCCTAGAAGTTTCTCGTCGTCAAGGGCTGGATTCGATTCAGATCTCTGGTCAGAACGCACGCCGGGATATATTTAGGGAGCAGCAGTATCTTGATCTCCCCCCCTCAGCGGGGCTCCCGGGTGGGCGAGGCGGGCCAGCGCAGCCACGGCGGACGCCGGCGTCCCTCCTGCTCGGCATCGATCGGTGCCAGTCGACTTCGACACGGGCTTACCAGCCGGCGCTGCTATGGCTCGTGTCCCGGACCGGCGGCGTGGCGGAGGCGCGGGTACTGCAGCTGCTCTGCCTCGTGCCTCGGACCGGCGACGCGGCGGAAGCGTGGGACAGCCAGTGGATCGCCATGAGGGCGGCGACGCGGGTGCTCTCGCAGCAGCTCCTGAGGTCTGGCGCCAGCCCATGCCTCCTGCAGAGGCTTTGGAGGAGGTACAGCGCTCATGGAATCCAGAGCGGCGCCCTGGCCGGCGGGTTGAAGAGCGGCCGGGCCGGCCGCCGGAGGGCCGGCAGAGGCCTGCAGCAGGACCAGCTCGGCTCGCAGCGGCAGCCCGACCAGCAGCTGTGGCACCACCAGCAGCAGCAGCAGCAGCAGGACCAGCAGCTGCGGCACCAGCGCCAGCAGCTGCGGCCCGACCACCACCAGGAGCCAGAGCAGCGCGGCTCGCACCAGAAGTAGCAGCGCCGCTGGCTGCGCGGCTCGCACCAGAAGTAGCAGCGCCGCTGGCTGCCGAACCAGCAGCAGCAGGGATCGCACCAGAAGTAGCAGCGCCGCTGGCTGCGCTGACCACGGTGCTGAGCGCGGAGCTGAGCGCGGCGACGGCGCTCGGTGCGGCGCTGGCCCCGGCCCCGGCCCCGGCTGCTACTGCGTAGCGTACGGCAGCTCCAGCGCCGGCAGCTCCAATGCCCCCGCCAGCTGCAGAGCCTGCGTCTAGCTCCCGCGGCCGCGCCAGACGCGCGCCCTCGCGCGGCATCGAGGATCTTCGCAGCGGGAGGAGGCCGGAGGGCCGAGCGCCCCAGGCGGGGATCGAGCACGCGGCGGAGCCAGGGCCAGTTGGCATCCCATTCTCGATAAAGCAGGCGACGAGAAAGACGGCACCGCAGCTCCGGGAAGCGCTGGGGGCCGCCGGGCTGTCGAGGAACGGCCTCAAGCCGGCGCGACGGAGCCGTCTTCTGCAGGCGATCGAAAACCAGCTGCCCTATGCGCCGTCGGAGTCGCCCCCCTCCCCGGCGCTGGCCGCAGCAGCCCGCGGCGGTGAAGCGCGGGCGCGATCGCCGGAAGACGACGACGACGACGACGACGACGACGACGACGACGACGACAGCTCGATGGCGCTCTACGACATGGGCGACAGCAACACCGAGATGGCACTGCCGGCTCCTGCCAGGCCGCTGGGCGACAGCTCCTCCAGTACCGAGCCTCCGCCAGCGCCGAGGCGCGGCTCTGGGGCGGCGCGGGCGCAGGCCGCGGCGGCGGCGGCGCCCGCGGCGGCCGCGGGCGGGCAGCAGGAGCAGCAGGGCGGCGCGGCCGCGGCCGCGGCCGCTCGGCCGAACCCTGCGCCGGGCGCTCCGCCGCCGCCAGCTCCGGGCCAGAGCTCGCACCCGCGCCCGCCGAGCTCCCCGCCGCCGCCTCCTTGACGGGGCCGCCGGCGGCCGAGGGCCCCTCCGAGTCGGAGGCAGCCTCTGGCGGCGCGGCGGCGGCGGCTGAGAGCCCGGCCGCGGCGCCAGCCGCTAAGCAGACGGCGCGGGGCGCGAAGTGGCGGCGCCTCGTCCTTGCGGGGCCGCACTAAATGCTGCGCTCGAGGATGCGGTTCGTGGATGCGTTTCCGTTTAATTGAGACTCTGGAAAACGCACGGCATCACAGAACCGTAATCCATCGGGTACCAGCCGCAGGTTTAAGCCGAAATAAAGAAGTACATCCATACATACATACATACATACATACATACATATGTACAAACATGTTTAGATAACCACTTCATATTATGTGTAGTGATGCGTATTGTCTGAAGTATCATATGCTTATGTTCTCCTGTCCTTCACTGCTTTGTTCCGTTGCATGTGCATATCTTCTCGCTTATTGTGAGTTCCTGTCATCAGTTTGCTTTGACCCATTACAATAATATTATGCAATTACATTTCGTAATTTTAAACATACTTATTAATGTTGCGGGAAATGTTACGGTAGGCTGTTTAAGAATTTGTCTTCCAACATCCGCCTGTAGGAGGACACGCCCGACCTAACCCTAGCTGTAGCTCTCTGGCTCCCACATCTCTCCTGCGGCACACCTGTGCCCAGCCAAAGGCTCCAGAGGGCTCCTCCCGCCTCTCTCCTGTCAGGGGCAACGTAAGAGGGGGTGGGGGCAGGTTCAGTGGCGGACGCATCCACTCCCCAATCGCGCAGTGATCACGGGTAGGTGCCCGATGGCCAACTCCGCCCAGGAACGCGCGATTTCGGCATTGAGGGCATGCCGCCGATCTACCGGCGACGCATCCCCGATTCCAGCTCGACGCTTCCCCCCCTTTGAGCTCTTCTCCCCGAGCGGTGCCCCCATGGCCTTCGGGTCGCAGCTCGGCTCTCCAGCTTACCAGCCTGGAACATATCCCTATCCCTATGCTGGGCACCTCCTCATCACGATGTCAATCTTAGGGACACCCCTATTTTTTTGAGGGCGGATCCCTAAGAGGCATCGCCTTTGGGGCGTGTCAATCTTAGGGATAGGGATACGTTCGAGGCTGGTAACCAGCGGCCGTCCGAGACGACCTATGGGCGCCCCGCTGGGTGCCCCCGGCGATGTGCGCAGCTGCCGGAAGGCAGGCCGAGGCCGGAGCGCCGCCGAGGACCCCGACGAGACCGTCCGGAAGCATCGGATCTCAGGGTGTTCCTCCTCCTCCTCCCTCCTCACTCCTCCTCCCTCCTCCTCCTCCTCCTCCTCCTCCTCCTCCTCCTCCTCCTCCTCCTCCTCCTCCTCCCCCTCCTCCTCCTCCTCCTCCTCCTCCCTCCTCCTCCTCCTCCCCCTCCTCCCCCTCCTCTTCCCCCTCCTCCTCCTCCTCCCCCTCCTCCCCCTCCAACCTACTTTAGCCTGGACCTTCGTGGGCCCTGGAAACGACAGGGCCGCTTTTAGCCTCGGTCACCAGGAAGAGCTTCGAGCACCAAGAAAGTAATGGAGGATGGCGATTGATACATCCCCAGGACGAAAGTGTTTTCCTCTTGGGCCCAGAACGACGGTGTGAAGTCTTGAGCAGAACCGCGTGAGATAACCGCCGTCGGATCCCATGAAGTTCGCGCGGATCCAAATGTGGTTTTGGTGTTTTTCTCGGTGGATCCGATTTCCGTCCGTACGGATTTGATTTCGGATTAGCTGGATCCGTGTCCGGTCTCATTTTTTACGGCGGATCCGATGTCTACCCTGTTTAAAATTTATATTATTAAATTTGAACAGGGAACCGGAAGAAATCGGATCCGCGGACCCCGCGAACCGCCCGTGTTAAGATTCTATGGGGGAGGGGGGTTCGGTAATCAACTTTCCACGATGGGCCTTGCGTCGTTTCGCGCATTCCCATCAACTCCCCGCGCGAGCGGGCCCCATGCAACATGAAAAGATACATCTCTCTCCCCCCGGTTGCTGCAAAGAGCTCGTCTGGTCATCGTCCGTTCGGCGGCGCCGACGTTGTCTCGCGAACTCCTCATGGCCATTCTCACCTCAAGAGGAAAATCTTTCGTCCTGCGTAAGTAAATGACCGGGGGCGTCGCGGCCGTCATTTTGCGGGTCCACGTCCGTCGGTTTCGGTCCCAGGCCGTTTTCACTGAGGGGAGGTTTACCAAAGGGAGGTCTCGAGCGGCCGTCCGAGACGATCTATGGGCGCCCTGCTGAGCGCCCTCGGCGAGGCGCAGGCATTCCGGAAGGCAAGGCCGAGGCTGGAGCGCCGCCGAGGACCGACGAGACCGTCCGGAAGCCTCGAGGCTCAGGGTGCCCCAACTTACTTTACAGTCGAGGCGTTGGCCCAAGGAACCCTAAATAAGGAACGAGGCCCTTTTTCCCACAGGTTCAACCTCGATTTCCCATGGAAAACCTCCGGAAAACCCGAGGCGAACTGTGAAACAATCAAGGAACACCGAGCCCCTCGCCAACGAAAAGCGTTCCTTCTTCAGGGCCCCGACGGAACCTTAGCCTGGACCATCAGGAAGAGCTTCGAGCACCAAGAAAGTACCGAATCTGAGGGGCTTTCAAGTGTCGGGCCTCGGGAGGCGATAATTACTCGTTCGACACTGTCTCGATATTTGTCTGGGTGCTCGAACTTATCCGTAAGGGCTTCGCCCCCTGCCGCCGGCCCCCTCTCTATCATAGTGAGATGGAACAGAATCGCGTTGGTGCGTCTCGGCGCTGCCTTGGCGCATCTGGGAACAGCATGCGGGGGCGGATAGGAGTCATCAGCACATATGGAAACGTTGGCGTTATCGAAGACGCCTACGGCGAATCACTGCCGCCCCCTGCCTTTTTGGAAGCGCCTATGTGGCCGAACGTTGAGGCCAGACTTGCCAAGCTATTGGATCATGTGTTCCCCGAATCGGTTTGGAAAGCCTTCGGGCCGTCTTGGGCCGTCTGATGCCATTTTGACCCTTTCGGGCCTTCTTGGAGGACGTCTTGGAGGGCTCTTCGGCCGTCGTGGAGGCCATCTTGAGCGTTCTGGAGGCCTCTTGGGCCGTCTTGGGAGATCTTTGGGGGCACTTGGGCCGTCTCGGGCCGTCGGAAGGCCGACAAAAAAAGCAAACGCCACAATCCTTCAAAAGTTCTTAGGGAATCAATGATGTTGGCCTTTTCGGGCCTTCCTGGTTGCCCTCTTGGAGGCCTCGTGGGCCGTCTTGGGCCAGCTTCGGCCGTCTTGGTGGGCTCCTGGCCCGTCTGACGCCGTCGGAAGCCGTTTGGGGGGTCTCTCTGGGCCGACTTGGGGCCCTCTTGGAATGCTCCAGGGCCGTCTTGGAGGCCACCTTGGGCGTCTGAAAGGCCTCCTGAGCCGTCTTGGGGGCCTGTTGGGCCGTTCTGGGGCCATCTTGGAGGCCCCTTGGGCGATCTTTGGGGGCTCTTGGCCCGTCTCGTCCCGTCGGAAGGCCGAAAAGAAGCAAATGCCAAAATCAATCAATATATCTATCTATCTATCTATCTATCTATCTATCTATCTACCTATCTATCTATCTATCTATCTATCTATCGATCTATCTGTATATCTATATATCGATCTATCTATCTATACACCTATATAAGGGGAATACGTGTGGTTGGTCTTTTCTGGCCTTCCTGGAGGCCTCCTGGAGGCCTCTCGGGCCGTCTTGGGCCAGCTTCGAGCCAACTTCGGCCATCTTGGTGGGTTCCTGGCACGTCTGACGCCCTTGGGAGCCGTCTTGGGGGCCTCTCTGGGCTGACTTGGAGTCCTCTTGGGGCGCTTCGGGGCAGTCTTAGAGGCCATCTTGGGGCCGTCTTCGGGGCCTCTTGGGCCGTCATGGGGCCATCTTGAAGGCCTCTTGGGCGATCTTGCGGCGACCTTGGGGGCCTCTTAGGCAGTCTTGGGCCGTCGGAAAGCCGAAAATGCGCAAATGCCAAAATCCTTCGAAAACCTAACATCAATAATTTTGGCCTCTTCGGGCCTTCCTGGAGGACCTCTTGGAGGCCTCTTGGGCCGTCTTGGAGGCCTCTTGGGAGCCTCTTGGGCCGTTTTGGGCCATCTTGAGGCCATCTTAGGCCGTCTTGGGTGCATCTTGGGCCGTCTTGGAGGCATCTTGGGGCCATCTTAGCCGTCTTGGAGGCCATCTTGGCCGTCTTGGAGGCGTTTTGGAGGCCATCTTGGAGCCATGTGGGACGGAAAAACCCTTTGCAACCACCTCTGGACAATCTTTCGGCATCCTTCCGGGTGGCCGGCGGGACGGGCCGAAGCCCCAGGGGGAGTTCTTTTGGAAAAGAACCAAAACCAAAACCGAGAGCGTTCTGCACGCCAGGCACCCCTGCGATGAATCGACAGGGGGCGGCGGATCCGAGTGGCCTTCGGCACATCCCGCCACCGTGCCTGGGTTGTGGGTCTGAGGCGTCTTATATCTGTGTTGGGGTGTCGTGGGGAGCCTCTCGGGGGCCTCTTGGAGGCGGTTTGGGCGCCTCTTGGGGGCCTCTTGGGGCCTCGTGTGGTATATTGGTATCTTTTGGGCTTCTTGGAGGCCTCTTGGGCGCGTCTTGGGCGCCTCTTGGGACCTCGTGTAAGAGATCGTGGCTTCGGGGGCCCGAATGTGACGCGATGTGCGATGGATCGTGGCTTCGGGGGCGCGCATGTGGCGCAATTTGCATGGGATCGTGGCCTCGGGGGCGTGAATGTGGCGTAATTTAAAGGAGGTCGTGGCCTAGGGGGCGCGAATGTGGCATAATCAATTAAGGATCGTAGCCTCGGGGGCGCGACTGTGGTGTAATTTACCAGGGATCGTGGCCCCAGAGGCGAGAACGTGGCGTAATGTACGGGGGATCGTGGCCCCCGGAGCGCGAATTGAGCATACTTTGTAAGGGATCGTGGCTCCGGGGACGCGAATACCGTGTAATTTACAAGGGATCTTGGCCTCGAGGGCGCGAACACAGCGTAATTTACAAGGGAGTATTGCGTCGGGAGCGCGAATCTGATGATTTTTTGCGTGTCCCACGGCCTTCCAAAAATTCAGACAACGCGACTCGGGGACGCTAACCAAAGCCCTTTTCGGCTCCCCCCCCCTCGCGCGGACACTAACAATCCCACCAGCCCTCTGGGCGTAGGTGGTTTAGAAAGTTTACCGTTCCACCCCCCTTCTTCCCCTTCGGGGTGGGGTTTATCATTATTCCTTATTAATATACACCCCTTCCCCACCCGGCCGGCCTCCAACCAGGAACCATGCCGACACCATGCCGACCCACCCCCCACCATCCTTATCAAAATACACTACAAACCGCACTCTGCCTCCACATTTGGAGCATGCGCGGCCAACTCGATGCGCCCCCCCCCCCCCCCCACACCATCCCCATCAAAAAACACTGCAAAGTACATTTTGGGGCAAAGTCTTGAGTCATGTCTGTGAGGCCCGCGAACACGTTGTATTGTTTTTGACAGGGACGACGGGGGTGCCAGCATATTCCCTGCCGCGCGAAGGGCTACCATGCCTGACACAAAAACAATACAACACGCACCTCGCGGCTAAATCTGGATCATGCGCGGCCATCCCGCGATCACTGTCAACTGGTTTTCGACAGGGACGGCGGGGGCGGTGGCGCGTGGCCCGCTGCGCGGAGGCCCATCAGACACAATGATGGGCACTGGCTTTCGACAAGGACGGCTGGGACCGACATGTGTGTCGTCACGTGCGCAGGCGCGCAGGCGCACCTGACGCACTCTGCACGTGCCCCGAACATGGCGCACCTGGCGCGGCTGGAGTGTGCGGCACACCTGGCGCACTCGGAGCACGTGGCGCATCTGGCGCACCAGGCGTGCCTGGCACGCTCGGGCCCCAGGGGTGCCTGGCGCGCGTGGCGCCCCTGGCACGCGTGGCGCACATCGCCCAAGCGTCGCGCACCTGGGGTCGGCTTTGGTTCCAGTAGCTGCCCATCCAACGACGACCACTGAACATGATCAGGCTCGGGTGTTACTTACGCGTTGGGAGGGCGGGCGGGAGTGAGCTAAACGGCTTGTGGGCGGGTGGGTAGCTTGATCACTGCTCCTTATTAATATACGCCCCCTCCCCCAGGCGCCGGCGCCCAACCAGGAACCATGCCGACACCATGCCGACCCGCCTCCCATCATCCCTGTCACAACAAAAAAAAACAATACGAACCGCATTCTGCCTCCACATTTGGAGCATTCCCAACCCGCCTTGGTTGGGTATTCGTTTTGAATAGAGCACTGCGGTCGCGTCCTTCTCCTCCTCTCCCGCCTCCTGCTTCCCGCTTCCCTCTTGTCTGCTCTTGCCTTGTGCGGACCTCGCCATCCCTGGGGGGGCTGCGATCTGCGAAACTGTCGCCACTTCCAAAGGCTGCTAGTAAGTCCTACGAAGTGAGGCACAGCGGGGACCTGAGCGAGACCTCGCCGTCCCTGGGGGCCTGCGATCTGCGACATTGTCGCCACTTTCGAGGGCTGCTGGTGGGTCCTGCGGAGTGAGGCACCGCGGGGACCTGAGCGAGACCTCGCGGTCCCTGGGGGGGGCTGCGATCTGGGACACGGTCGCCACTTTCGAGGGCTACTGGTGGGTCCTGCGGACTGAGGCACCGCGGTGACCTGAGCGAGACCTCGCCGTCCCTGGAGAGCTGCGATCTGTGACATTGTCGCCATTTTCGATGGCTGCTGGTGGGTCCAGCGGGGTGAGGCACCGCGGGGACCTGTGCGAGACCTCGCCGTCCCTGGGGGGCTGCGATATGCGACACGGTCGCCACTTTCGAGGGCTGCTGGTGGGTCCTGCGGAGTGAGGCACCGCGGGGACCTGAGCGAGACCTCGCCGTCCCTGGGGGGGGGCTGCGATCTGCGACACTGTCGCCACTTTCGAGGGCTGCTGGTGGGTCCTGCGGAGTGGGGCACCTCGGGGAGCTGAGCGAGACCTCGCCGCGTTCTTTGGGGGGGGCTGCGATCTGCGACATCATCGCCGCTTTCGAGGGCTGCTGGTGGGTCCAGCGGGGTGAGGCACCGCGGGGACCTGAGCGAGACCTCGCCGTCCCTGGGGGGGGGTCTGCGATCTGCTACACTGTTTCCATTTTCCAGGGCTGCTGATGGGTCCTGCGGACTGAGGCACCGCGGGGACCTGAGCGAGACCTCGCCGTCCCTGGGGGGCCTGCGATCTGCGACATTGTCGCCACTTTCGAGGGCTGCTGGTGGGTCCTGCGGTCTGAGGCACCGCGGGGACCTGAGCGAAACCTCGCCGTCCCTGGGGGAGCTGCGATCTGCGACATTGTCACCGCTTTCGAGGGCTGCCGGTGGGTCCTGCGGACTGGGGCACCGCGGGGACCTGAGCGAGACCTCGCCGTCCCTGGGGGGGGGGGCTGCGATCTGCGACACGGTCGCCACTTTCGAAGGCTGCCGGTGGGTCCTGCGGACTGAGGCGCCGCGGTGACCTGAGCGAGACCTCGCCGTCCCTGGGGGGCTGCGATCTGCGACACTGTCGCCGCTTTCGAGGGCTGCTTGTGGGTCCTGCGGAGTGGGGCACCGCGGGGACCTGAGCGAGACCTCGCCGTCCCTGGGAGGGGGGGCTGCGTCAGTAACCACTACGACGCCCTTCTTTCTTGAACGGAGGCCTGCGAGCCTCCCGATTGCTGCTCGCACAATCACATGCGTTCATGTTACGTCATCGCCCCCGTTGTAGCAATCCTGATGCACATATGCCCCGCATTGCGCAAGGGTTGGGTACGTCGCCAGGGTAATGCGCGGCCAACCCTTTCTCCCCCCCACCATCCCTGCCAAAAAAAACAATGTAAAGTACACTTGGGGCAAAGTCTTGAGTCACGTTCGTGAGGCCCGCGAACACGTTGTATCGTTTTTGACAGGGACGGCGGGGTTGCCAGCATATTCCCTGCCGCACGCAGGGCTACCATCCCTGACAAAAGACAACACAACATGCACCTCGCGGCTAAATCTGGATCATGCGCGGCCATCCCGCGATCACTGTCAAAAGGTTTTTGTCAGGGACGGTGGGGGTGGTGGCGCGTGGCCTGATGTGCGCAGGCCCACCAGACACAACGGTGGGCATTGGCTTTCGACAAATATGGCGGGGGCCGAAATGTTTCCCGATGTGTGCTGTCACGTGCGCAGGCGCACCTGACGTACTCTGCACGTGCCCCGAACATGGCGCACCTGGCGCGGCTGGAGTGTGCGACACACCTGGCGCACTCGGAGCACGTGGCGCATCTGGCGCACCAGGCATGCCTGGCACGCTCGAGCCCCAGGGGTGTCTGGCGCGCGTGGCGCCCCTGGCACGCATGACGCACATCGCCCAAGCGTCGCGCACCTGGGGTCTGCTTTGGCTCCCAGTAGCTGTCCATCCAAAGACGACCGTTGGACATGCTCAGGCTCGACTGTTACTTATGCGTTGGGAGGGCGGGTGGGACAAAAAGACTCCCCTGTTCTTTGATCGATCTCCTCCAAGATGGCCCAAAAAGGCGCCCAGGAGGCTCCAAGAGGTCCCAAGATGGCTCCAAGATGGACCCAAGAGGCCCCCAAGAGGCCCCCAGGAGGCCCCCAAGAGGACCCCAAACGGCCCCAAGAGGCCCCCCCGAGGCACCCAAGACGCCCAAGAGCCCCCCAGGACCGCCAAGAGACCCCCAAGACGTCCTAAGAGGCCACCAAGATGCGCCCAAGAGATACCCCCAGAGGCTCAGAGAGGCATCCAAGAGACCTCTGGCCCTTTTGCTTGCCCTCCTCCTCCTGCTCCTCCTTCCTCCTCCTACGCCTTCTCTTCCTCCTCCTCCTCATCCCCCTCCTTCTTCTCCTCCTCCTCCTCCTCCTCCTCCTCCCCAACCTCCTCCTCCTCGTCCTCCTCCTCGTCCTCCTCCTCCTCCTCCTCCTCCTCCTCCTCATCATCATCATCATCAGATTCATCATCATCATCATCATCATCATCATCATCATCATCATCATCATCATCATCATCATCATCATCATCATCATCATCATCATCATCATCATCATCATCATCATCATCCTATTCATCCTATTCATCCTCCTTCTCCCCACTCCCTAATCCATCCATCCAGCCTCCTCCTCCCTCCTTCGCACGGTTCGGCCGCCCCCTCTTTGCTCCCGCACTTCCCTGATCACCTCAACTCGCCTGGACATCGTTCATGGATGGGCTCTGGTGGGATACGCGAAGCGTTTAGAATTTACAGTAAGAAGCAGAAAGCAATTGGAAATTGGAAACTGGAACTGGCGCGGGGAGCAGCAGGCCTGATCCTCGCAGCCCGATGGCCCCGCA
This sequence comes from Prorocentrum cordatum, assembly GCA_963575745.1. Taxonomy (NCBI): domain Eukaryota; class Dinophyceae; order Prorocentrales; family Prorocentraceae; genus Prorocentrum; species Prorocentrum cordatum. The sequence goes on from CAUYUJ010009702.1 coordinate 61,173, forward strand.
AGGGGGGCTGGCGGATTTGTTGCACGTGGCTTATAAAAGCACGATGGGAGCAGCACACATCGGATCTCGGACCCGAAACCTCCCCCCCACCAGCGTTCCCCCTCCATCCGCCTCTCCTCTCTAGGTGTTCCGCGCGCGGCTGGCCACATGCTGCGCCTGCCCTGGCGAAACGCTGTGTAGCACGAGCCCTCCGAGGCGCGTGGCACCTTCCTAGCGGATGCCGAGCCCGGGCCTTCGCGGGCCGCCGGCCCGCTGGCACCCCGCCGCTCGCCCTCCTCCTCCTCCTCCTCCTCTTCCTCCTCCTCCTCCTCCTCCTCCTCCTCCTCCTCCTCCTCCCCTCGGCAGCTCGCAAGAGTACAACCCATTCGCCAGGGGGTGGCCTCTGGTGCGCGGGCGCTCGGCTCCCGGACGTGCGGCGTCCTGCTGTGTCTTCAGGACGGCGCCCCCGGAAGTCCAGGAGATCTTTCCCTGGGGCTGGGTGTTCGTCCTGAGTTCGCCACGAACGAAATGGGTACGGAAAGACTGGGTACGATGCCCAACAGCAGTTCCTGTTCATTTTGAACAGGATTCGCTGTCCACGCCGCCGCGGCCTGTGTCCATTCGAGACAGAAGGCCGCCTGCCCAACAGCGGCCGCTGTTGGTTTGGGACAACATTGGCTGTTGGGCATTGTACCCATTCTTTCGGTACCCATTGCGGGCGTCCACATGAGCAGTTTTTTCTCGGGGGCGGCAAAGAGGGGGGTGATGACTAGGGGTGGGTGGGTATCATGGTGGGGGCCATGAAATCTCCCCAGATTTCCTGGCGCCCCTTCTCCTTTCATTGCGTCCCCGCCCCCCCCCCTGGGCCGCACACATGCCGCCGGCCATGATTTGCGCCCCCCCCCTCTGGGACGCCCCCCCCTTGGCCGCCCCCGATTTTCGTCCTGAGTCGTTTTTTTGGCGGTCCCGGGGGCCGGCGAGGGCCCCCCAGGGGCCGAAAATTATGAAAAGAACGCCCGTCCTGATTCGTTGCACGACGCGATGCACGTCTGGGTTCAGAGGAGTCGACTGGACGGAAGAGTGACCTCTCGCTAGAGTGACCTTTCGCCTGTGGTTGCGGGCACATGGCTTCTTGGGGGCCGTTGTTCCGGAGGGGAAAAAACACACAGACACAATGAATCGTCGACTCCCAGAGAATATGGGAAAATATGGGAAGTGGGGGGGAAGACAAAAACTGAGAACATATTGGAAAAGATGGGAAATCCTGTGATTTGTGCGTATTGCTTTGCGTGTCGCAGGGCCCCTTCAGCTGTTTGGCCTCCGTACGTGCGACATGCGGAGCACGTCGCCGCATGCCGTACGATTCGACAGACGGCGCAGGCCGCGCAGGCAGGCGGCCAAGACGGCACGCGTGGTAGCCGCTGAGCAGAGCGCGACTGG
>CAUYUJ010009702.1:62691-90191 GCA_963575745.1 Prorocentrum cordatum
GAGGAGGAGGAGGAGGAGGAGGAGGATCATGATCAGGAGGAGGAGGAGGAGGAGAAGGAGGAGGAGGCGGAGGAGAAGGGGGAGGGGTAGGAGGAGGGGGAGCCCTTCACCATTCCCTGAGCATGGGGCGGACTGACGGAAGTTAGATGCCCGTCGTTTGTCGTGATGTCTGAGGGGTACTTACCTGCAGCCCTGCCCTCTCGGAACAGGATCCAGTGAGGCAGCAAACACGCGGTGGCTCCCTGGCAGGGGAGAGAGCCCCCCCCACCCGGCGTCAGCAGTGAGCTTCGGAATCGGGAGCCTCGAGACGGGGGTCAAAGCAAACGGGGGTCAGCCAGGGCTCTGGATCCTGCATGATCCTGCGAAGACCCCCTCTGGCTGACCCGGGTTAGCGAGCCGCTCGTGGCTGCGAGGCGGCCGTGCATATTGGCTGACCCGGGTTTGCGAACACCTGTGTTTCAGTTTTTTTATTGCATTGCAGTTTTTTGGTTTCCTGTTGACCTGGGTCTGGATTGGATCCCCGACGGAAGCTCCAGTGCGAATTTTTGTGTGCCAGGGACCGCCCTCGCCTTCTCGAAGGTGATGTTTCTCGGTCAGGCCTCCTGACTGTTGTTGCGTTGCCCAGCCCCCCTGAAGAACAAGAGGAACATGTGATGTGTCACGCTTTAGCGCCGGGAACCCGAAGTCAGAATTTCAATCTTTTGGGCTGAGAGCCGCGTCCTCCCTTTCAAGGCCGGTCTTGTTGCGCTTGCACGACAGGCAGGATTCAGTGCCTCAGCGCTCCAGGAGCAGAAGGGACAGGAGGGGGATGCCAGTCCCGTTCAGTGCACTGTTGAAACTGCCAGCGCGCGTCTGAAACGCCCGTCCCTCGTCTGCAGCCTCGGTCTCCTTTCCCCCCCTCAGCCACACCCTCCCTTTTCCGCCTGCCTCCCTCCTCCCTCCTCCCTCTTGGAGGCGTCTGGGAGGCCCCCGGGGGTCTTCCAGACATCCGGCGTCTCGATCTTTCCGCCTCCCGACCGCTTCCCCAGGACCTGTTTTTTCGCCCCGAGGCGGTTTGTGCACGGCTCCCGGGCCCGAGGAGGCCGAAGCCGACGAGCAGCCCCCGGTTGGTTTTTTGTCGAGACGCCTGATGTCTCTTTTTTTTTCAGGCAAAGTCCCTCCCTCTTCCCTCCCTCTCTCTCTCTCTCCCTTCTCTCCCTCCATCCCCCCCCTCTCTCTTGGCCGATATGTGTCGGCGCCCAGGCTCGGACCGCCCTCCCCCGTCGCGGTACGAGGCGGAGGGGCTCCACCCGCGCGTCGCGCGTGTGCGCCTGCTCGGGCGCGCATGCCCGGGCGCGCCGGTCGACGGGGAGTGCGAGCGCAGACAAACAAAAAAACTTGTTTTTCAGGCAAAGTCATGTTGTACAGGTTGAAGTGTTTCGTCTGGCCAGACTACAGGGTTCGTAAATCCTCGGGGTTCTCAGGCTTCTCTCGGAACCATTTTGCAAGCCCTTCCGGGGCTTGTTTGGGGGCCTGCGGGGGACTTTCGCGGCGGTCCTCGGCCCGTCTTGGGCGCCATGGTGCTGCCGAGCTCCTCCGAGGCGCTTCCCAGTGCAGCCCTGTTGGGGCGGTCTGTGCGAACTCGGAGACTCTTTTTGGAGCTTTCTCGGTGAGGTCTTGGGCTCTAGGCCTTCTAGATGGGATCCGAGTAGATGGGGTCGGAGGATCGTGCCGCATCGCCGATGCATCGCCGATGCATCGCCGATGCGGCTCGATGCGGGACCCGATTTTCTCCACGACGATGTCGCCGATGTACCGCCGACGTGGCCGATGCATCGCTGACGCATCGCCGATGCATCGGCGATGCATCGGCGAGGCGGCGCGATCCTCCGACTCCATCTACTCGGACACCATCTAGGAGGCCTCTACGGGCCGCCTTGAGGGAGTCGTGTGCCGGCTCGAGGCCGTCTTGTGGCGTGTTGGGCCCCTCTGGAACCGTGTTGGGCCTCTCAGAGACATTCGGAGGTGTCTCAAGTCGCGGAACATCGGACTCTCAGGCTTATCGGCGTTTTTGGCTCCCGAGGCCTATGTTTCAAAGCTATCGGGGCGCTTCTTGAGAGCTGTACGAGGCTCTTCTTGGGCATATCTTGGAGCGTCTGGGTGGCCCGGGCTTCGCAGGATAGCACTTGGGCTACCTGGGCGCTTATCGTGGCCGTCTTGGAGCTTTCCGGGGACGGTCTTGGCCCGTCTTACGGGGAGGCGACCTCTAGCACGCGCGCGCTGCGAGGGAGGGGGGGCGCCCATAGAAAAGGCGCACCAAACAGCAGCTGGGCATCCTGACGCGTCGCAGCGTGTCCGATTCGTCCCCTCAGCTTTCCTCCTTCTTCTCCCAAAAGATGCGCTCAAAAAAATGCGTGCCGAGGGAACGGTGGCGAATGCCGCTTCCTCTCAAGGTGCGCGTGAACAAGTTGATCCTCCAGCTTTTTCCTGTTTGTACTCGGTGTTGAAGCGGCCCTTCTGCCGCCCCCGGGCGCTGACGCGGCAGGGGCAGCATGGTTGGCGGTCGGGGCCTCCTCCTCCTCCTCCTCCTCCTCCTCCTGCTCCTCCCTCCTCCTCCTCCTCCTCCTTCTCCTCCTCCTCCTCCTCTGCTCCTCCCCCTCCCCGGGCGATCCCGTGCTCGAGCCGGCAGAGGCCGAGCGCCCCGCGGGCGTGCCCCGCAGGGGGCCCCGGGGAGACACTCTTCGCTCGAGCCCGCCGAGGCCCAGGGGCCCTGGGGACCCCCGCGGGCCCAGGGGTGCAGGGCCGGCGGGGGCGCCACCAGCGCAGGGGCCCTCCTCTTGGCCTTGGCATCGTTCGGACGTGTGCATTTTTTATCTTCGGGGGCGGCCGAGAGGGGGGGGTGATGACTGGGGGGGGGGATCTCATGGCGTGGGTCATGATATTTCCTCAGATTTCGTGGCGCCTCCTCGTATTTCGTTGCGTCCCTGGCCCCGCCCCTGGGCCGCGCGCGTGCCGCCGGCCACGACTTGCGCCCCCCCCCTCCCCCCTCCCTCTTGGACGCCCCCCTTTTTCCTGGGACGCCCCCGATCGCGGCACCGCTCGGACGTGTGCCTTTTTTTTGGGGGGGGGGAGCGTGGACCCTCGAGGAGCCTTGCGCGCCACCCTACGAGGCGAAAAGTGAATCCTTTTCTTTCGGGGGGGGGGGGGGGGGGACCCAGGACCCTCGAGGAGCCCCGTGCGCCGCCCCGCGAGAGAGGGCGCGCGCGCGACGCCGAGAGGTGCGCGGGGACGGGGCGCCCGAGCGAGACTGGGGCGGCCTCGGCCCTGCCCGGGGGGCCCCCGCGGGGGGCCCCCCTCGGCGGGCGGAGCCCGCGCTTCGGGGGGGGGGGGGGGCGGCGGGGGAATGGGGGGCCACATGCGAACCCGCCTACCCCCCGATTTCTGAGGGGAGGGTGGGGTTCACCTCGCTCGGGGAGCTCCCCGAGCGAAGTGAACCCCACCCTCCCCCTCAGAAATCGTGGGGGGCCACATGCGAACCCCACCCATACCCCCCACGATTTCTGAGGGGGAGGGTGGGGTTCACTTCGCTTCCCTTCAGAGATCGTGGGGGGTTAGGGGTGGGGTTCGCAGGTGGCCCCCCTAGGGAGGGCGTCGGGCACGGCGCCCGGGGAGGCGGCGCGTGCCTCCTCGTGCCCCGCCCGTCCTCCCGCGCACCCTCCGCCGCTCGCCGCCCGTCCTGCGCCCCCCGCCCGCCCCCCCGCCCGCGCCGCGCTTCGCCCCTTTCGTTGCTCCGTGTTGGTGACTTGCGCTGTCTCTCTCTCTCTCTCTCTACTTCTCTTTCTCGCTGTCTCGCTCTCTCTCGCTCTCTCTTCTCTACTTCTCTCTCTCTCTACTTCTCTCTGTCTCTCTCTCGCTGTCTCGCTGTCTCTCTTTCGCTCTCTCTCTCTCTCTCTCGCTCTCTCTCTCTCTCTCCCTGTGGCTCGTTGTGCTTTCTGCCTCCGTTCCTCCCGCTGTCCCTGCCTCAGTCTCGGTCTTGGTTTCGCCCCAGGCCCTGTCTCTGCCTTTACGTCTCTCCCTCCCCCTCATTTGCTCTCTCTCTCTCTCTTTTTTTTTTTTTTGTTTCTCTCTCTCTCTCTCTCTCCCCCCCCTCTTTCGCTGTTTCGTTGTATGTTCCCCAAACGCTGCTTGCACTTAGAGTTCTTCCTTCTCCTCTACGGGACTGGGGGGGGGTCGATCTGGCGGCTGTGCCGTCGCCGTCGCCGCCCCGTCGCCTCGTCGTCGCCGCCCGCCGTCTGGGGGGCTCGTCGGTCTGGCGGCTGTGGTGTCGCCGTCGCCGCCTCGTCGCCGCCTCGTCGCCGCCTCGTCGCCGCCCGTCGTCTGGGCCTGATTGTCGGTATGGCGGCTATATGGTCGCCGTCGCCGCCCCGTCGCCGCCTAGGTTGCACAGCGTAGACTGCGCCGCAGACACTGCACCACACATATTGCACACCATGGGTTCTCCTGGCAAGAAGTCTCATAGGATCTACCCCCCTGGACTGAATAACCCCCTTTTCGCAGGGCAACTTGCACATGCTTCTGCCCCATCGTCCGTCCTAAATTCGAACTCATAGTATCCCAGCTACAGCAGTACCCTCCCCCTCATTCTCATCAACAATTTCTATACGCGCGCACTCGTTTATCAGAAACCATAGGTTTACACTAATCCTTTGCAGACATGTGACGAAGTTCACACGCGCACGTAGTCGCGCGCGCAGGCGGAAATCTTCGAAAGCCTCATTTCCACAGGCATTTCAAAATTCAGTGTCCCGAAATGAAGGCACATAGCTTCGCAGCAAGAACTTGCAAGAAGGCATGCGCTCGGGCTCTTACATATTCTTGAGAAGCCATAGGTCCCGAACCTTTGCATCAACTGCTGCCAAACGGGCCCCTCGCGCGCGCATGCCGAAATCGCTCGAACGCCCTTGCGCGGGTGGAGTCGCAAGAAACCCCTCGGGACTAAGTGCGCCCGCGCGCGTCGGCCGCGCGCGGACGCCCGAATCTCTTTCAACATCTTGAGTTGTCGTAGGGGTTTCAGAGTTGAATGTCCATGGGGAAAGCCTATAGTCAGAGCGTGAATTACCTCCCCCGCTTTCGCTTCCAGGCAAAACCAAGCCATACCACGCGCCTCCTCGTCAAGCGGCCTGACCAGTACAGGCCGCAATTTGGCATCGTTTGGTATCTCTTGGAAGCGAGGGTGGTCAAAAGCGAGGTAGGTTTATTTTCCCCCGATATAGAAACACATGGTTTTTCAGCATCAGTTTTCAGTGAACAACTTGCACGTGCGCTCCAGCGATTTAAACAAGAGAATTGTTTTTTTTTTAAATATTTTTCCAAATTTGGCCAAACAGGCCTCTCGCGATGCATGTCGGAATCATTCGAACGCCCCTGCGCGCGTGCTAGGGGGGCACGATCCGTGTGACATAACACCATGCGCGCCACTCTCGCGCGTCGGCCGCGCGCGCATGTCGAACTCTTCCCAAAATCTTGACTACCGGCGCGAGGACGCCATCATCGTTGTCGGCATGATCAGCATCGGCGCCGTCATTGGCCTTGCCGTCGTTGTTGTCATCATCGTCTCCAGCATCGTTACCAGCATCATCGTGTCCACCGTTGTCGACGTTGCCACGATGCCGCGCCCGCCCAAGTTGCCGACTCGCACTGAAGTGCCCGCTGGGAAGTGCCCAGCGGTCAGCGCCATCACGGCCGCGTCGGTCGAGCCAAAATAGTTGGCCGTTGAGTACGCGAGCATGCGCGGGCTAGCGCGGCCGCAGCGATGCGCCAGCCAGCGCCGAGCAGTCATCACACTCGCCGCCGCAGTGGTTCTGCAAACCAAGTTGCGGGTGGGTGGGTGGGATTGTTGCGCTAGCAGTGGAGTTCGGCAGGGTGACTTGCACGCCATATATATATATATATACACATTGTACCATTCACTTGCACCGCGTGAACTGCACCACAAAGAATGCACCACATATATGGCACCACGTAGATCGTATAACGTATTTGCATCATTCACATTGCATCACGTCGATTGCATCGCATAAGTTGTGCACCACATATTTGCACTACATCAGTTGCACCACGTATAAAGCATCACATAGATTGCACAGCATAGAGTGCACAGCATTGATTGCACACTACATATATATACATATATTTGTATATGTACATATATATATATATATATATATATACATACATACATATATGGACCACATTGCATTACCTATATTGCTCCACGTCGACTTCGCACCATATTTGGCTAGAAACACACTGTCCAGGGTCTACAACGGCATATATGAATAAATACCGCCGCCCGGCCCCGGGTCCCACATCCCCGTGACATCTCGGGGACGCTCCTGGTACCGCTCCACCAGCCTTTCCAGGGAGTCTCCAGAGCGCTCCAGGAGGGCCCCGGACGCCTCCCAGGAGCCCCCAGAATGCGAAAAGATGGCCCAAGACTCCCAAGCAGCCCCCCAAGTCAGCCTTCCGACGGCTCTCGAGGCTCCCAGGTGGCCTCTAAGAGACCCCAAGAAAGGTCCGAGAGGCGTCCGGGAGGGCCCGAAGAGGCCAAACTTATTTTCATTGTTTTTGAAAAAGTGTTTTTGGTTTCTCGCGTTTTCGAGCTTCCAACGGTCCAAGAGCGCCGAAGAGGCTCCCAAGATTGCCCCAACCCCACCCAAGAGACCCTCAGGACGGCCCTAAGACGGGCCAAGAAGGCTCCAAGACTGCCGAAGAGGCGGCGCCCAGGACAGCCCCAGACCACCCCAAAACAGGCCAAAGAAAGGCGCAGGAGCGGGAGCAGGAGGCTTCCAGAGACCTCCGAGAGGCCTCCGGGACCACCCAGAGGCTCCAAACACGCCCCCGATTTCTGAGAGGCCCCAAAAGGACTCCGACGAGGCTCCAAGAACAGCCCAAGAGAGCTGCGAGAGCCGTCCCGAGAGAGCCCAAAGAGAGTAAAATCGATGGTTTCCAATTGTTTTTCCAATGTTTTTCGCCTTCTCACGTTTTCCCGCTTCCAACCCTGAAAGATCGAGGATTTTGAAAAAAGAGGAAATTCCAAGAGTTCCTTTTTTTTTTTTTTTTTTTTTTCCAAAGTGGAACTCCTACTCGGAGATCCACCACATCCCCTGACATCTGGCAGGTACCGCGCCTCCCGGCTTCCTGGGGGGCCCCCAAGATGCCCAAGGACAGCCCAAGACGACCCCAAGGAGCCCCCAGAACGAAAAGAACGGCCCAACACGCCCCCGCGCAGCCCGGGACACCCTTCCGACGGCTCTCCAGACCTCCAGGAGGCCTCCAGAACCCCCAGGGGGTCCGGAAGATCCCACACCCCTGAGGGGCCCGGCTAACAAAACCCGCGAGACACAAGTTTGGCCCCCGGTCTACTCTTGCACAACAGACTACAATTCAGACCCCCCTCACCTCCCAAGAAAGAACCCAGGAAGCTTTTGAGGGCCCCAAATCGTTGAATACCTAGAAAGGAAATTAATGATTTCTGCGTTTCCGCAATTCCCCTTCTATACGATTCCCAGGCTTGCGCAGGGCCTCCCTGGACGCACGAAGCGACCAACATGATATTACATGAGATAGCCTATCAAGCCTAGCTAGAACTTAGCGTGCGCGAAGCGCGCGCGGTGGTTCTAGTATCTATATACACACATATGTATACATACATATCGCTATACACTTGTATGTATGTATGTATATACACATGTATTCCCTGCTCTGTCCAGCCTGATCTCCCCTGTGACGCGCGCCGAGGGCTTCTACCCGGTTGCAGCTGCGGGCGGCCACTTCGGTGGCTGCGGGGGAGGGGGACGGCAGGGATGCCAACCGGGACCAATCATCCGCGGAAAGGAGCGAGGGAAGGGAGGATGTCGACTGGCGGGAGGGAGGGAGGAGCAGGGGAGATCGGAGCGGGGGACGGTGCGTGAAGATGGGGCGGACGGGAGAGAGGCTGGGGGCAGGAGGGGGGAAAAGAACAGGAAGGAGGGGGGACAGAAGAGAGCGAGAACGGTGGGAGAGGAGGAGGAGGGGCTGGACAGAAAAGACCGAGGGCCGGGGGAACAGGGGGCAGGGGCGAGGGGACGGAGGGGCGCGAGGAAGGGGACCCGAGTGCGACCCCGCACCGATGCAGCCCGATGCGACGCACCTCTCCGATGCGACCCGACTTTTTGTTGTTGTTGTTGTTGTTGTTGCTGTTGTTGTTGCTGTTGCTGTTGCTGTTGCTGTTGTTGTTGCTGTTGTTGTTGTTGTTGTTGTTGTTGTTGTTGTTGTTGCTGTTGCTGTTTTTGTTGTTGTTGTTGTTGTTGTTGTTGTTGTTGTTGTTGTTGTTGTTGTTGTTGTTGTTGGTGTTGCTGTTGTTGTTGTTGCTGCTGCTGCTGCTGCTGCTGTTGTTGTTGTTGTTGTTGTTGTTGTTGTTGTTGTTGTTGTTGTTCTTGTTGTTCTTGTTGTTCTTGTTGTTCTTGTTGTTGTGGTTGTGGTTGTGGTTGTTGGTGTTGTTGTTGTTGTTCGAATTTTACTCAGGACCCCCGCTCCTGCCTGACATTTCCGCGCAATTGACTCGGGAACGGCGCTCCCGCCTGAGACTTCCTCGCAACTTAGTCAGGGCCCCCGCTCCCGCCCGAGATTTCTTCACAATGTACTCAGGACTGCGCTCTCGCGTGCGACGTCCTCACAAAGTATTCTGGAATTGCGTTTCGGCGCTCAGGAACCACGCACGCGCCAAGGACGCCTTCACAACGTGGTATCTTCCCTCTTCCTTCGTCCTTCCCCCTCCCCTTCCTCCCACTCTCCCTCGTTCTTCCCCTCCTCCTCTTGCAGGGCCCGCGCCAATTCCAATGGCGGGCAGAGAGATGTACGCCCCCGAAGGATTGTCCGCCCGTTCCGGTTTGCCCGTACGTCTAAGCCCGCCGGCCCCAGCAAAGAGAAATAATCCCCCCGAAAGGGGTGTGATCGAAGACGAAGAGGGCGGGTATCGAGGGTGTAGGGTATATGTGTTGAATGACTCGCGGGCAAGTAAGAGCGTACAGCCTTAAAATGGTTGTCGTTGTTGTTGTTGTTGTTGTTGTTGTTGTTGTTGTTGTTGTTGTTGTTGTTGTTGTTGTTGTGGTTGTTGTTGACTCGATGCCGATCCTGCACAGCGCTCCGGGGCGCTCTGGAGCGGCTGCGGCGCCCGCTGCCTTCCCGGGGAGCCGCCGGCCCTGCCGCTGCCCCCGGGCTTTCTCTGCGCAGCCGGCCGGGCTCGCACGCTGCCCGCGCCCTCGGCGGTGGGAGCACCGAGGCCCTGGGAGTCCACGGGGATGGAGGGGGCGAGGGCTTCTCCGGAGGGCCTAGGCGACCCGTCCTCCTCCTCCTCCTCCTCCTCCTCCTCCTCCTCATCATCATCATCATCCTCGTCGTCCTCGTCCTCCTCGTCCTCCTCGTCCTCCTCCTCCTCCTCCTCCTGCTCCCCCTTCTCCTCCTCCTCCTCCTCCTGCTCCTCCTCGCCCTCCTCGCCCTCCCCCTCCTCGGGTCGCCTACGGCCCGGGGGGAAACCGTCCACCAAGGCCCTGGGAGTCCACGGGGATGGAGGGGGGGAGGATGAGCTGTCTTTGACATCAACGAAGCTGCGCAGACACTCCGGGGCTGGTGGGGGCAGCCTGGGGCCCGAGTGCACCTGCCGTGAGGAAGAAGTAGGAGACCACCACGCACACGTACAGGCCAGCGAAGACGAATTTACATGTGAGCGACGGAAGAGAAAGGGACCCCAAGGGGTCGATTGCGCCGACATTCGCGCGTAGGCGCCCCTCGTTTCCAATGCAGCGTGCGGCGCTGGCGGCCCGCGTAAGCCACCTCGCGAGGTCGCTACGCCATCTCGCGTCAGACCCGTTTCTAATCGTCGCTCAGAGCCAGAATTAGCCTTCCCAGTGCCAATTTCGAGTGCAGCGCAATGAAATCCCGCGAAATATAGAGCCACATACACTATCATGAAACCCGCAGCCACATACAATACGAGGAAGCCCCAAATCGTGGAGAAAGAAGCTGCAACTTCACGCGGTGAACATCCGGAGGGGGAGGTAGGGCCAGCAGCGCAGAGCAGCCATGATCGAGCGGCCACTTGAAGAAGTGGCCTCAGAAGCCGAAGGAGTAATCCACTAGGCGCCCTTTTCCAGGACAGTGGGGAAGACGCTGGGGTGCCCCACCGCGAAAGGCGAAGCGGAAAGTCCAGCCAGGGGGGGGGGAGGCGGGGAGGAGGCGATCCCACCGCGCAGCGAGTACATTGCGCCACCGCTGGGCGGAGCCTCATCGCCAAACGCCCTGGGCGTGGAGCCGTCCCCAGACGTCCGACGTCTCGATCTTTTCGAGACGCGGGCCCCCGACCTCCCGACCACTTCCCCAGGACCAGTTTCTCATCCCGAATCGTTTTTTCTCGGTCCCGAGGCCCGGCGAGGGCCCCGCGAGACCGCAAACGATGAAACCCTTCGCCTCGATTTTCTCGAGACGCCCGATGTTTGGGTCCCGGGCCTGACGATGGCCCAGAGGTTGACACCAACACCAAGATCGGCGGTGTGCCTCCACCGAGGGAAGACGATCCCGATCTCGGTGATGGTGGTGATATTCTGGCTTCCAAGGTGACCGAAATATTACCGCCAACACCGAAATCCAGGATCATCTTCCCCCTGTGGAGGCAACCCCCTGTTTTGGTGTTGATGCCCATTTCCAGGCCTCCAGGGCCTGACGATGGCCCCGGCGTCCTGCCACCGGCCCCGCACCCGGGCGCCGAAGCAGGCCGAGGCCACCGCGGTGCGGACGGCTCGCTGCCCGCGCCGCGGGCCCGGCGCCGCTGCCGGGGCAGCCTGGCGGGCCCCCTTGGGCTTGAGTCGGATCTGTCCCTCTGCAGGGGGAACATTCAAAAATAGAAAAACAAAAAATAGCCTGGGGACCATTTTTTGACTATTTTTGGGCATCTTCTGAATATATTTGGAATCATGTTTTTTCCGTCCAAGATCCCCCTGCCATACCCATAGGGGGATCGGAGAGGGCTGTGGGAGCGTGTTGTCGGATGGGGGTCCCCGCTCGAACGGGAGCGTTCCTCAGGGTCCGACAACCCGCACCCATACCCATAGCCAGTCCTCCTCCCAACGACCTCCCTCTGGGTATGGGTGTGTGTTGTTCGTTCTTCACTACACGGGGAATATTCAAGAATAGTAAAAAAAAGTCAGGGGACTATTTTTTGGCTATTCTTGGGCATCGTCTGCATCTTTTTTTTGATATTTTTGTTTTTCGTCCAAAATCCCCCCGTATGGGGGACAGGCCCGATCTACCAACCCTGGGCGCGCCGCCCGGGGCCGCCACAGGGACCGCCGGGGGTGTCTGGCCTGAAGTCGGGCGCGTCCCTCTACAGGAGGAGTATCGAAAGATGGTCCAGAGATAATCCGGGGAGGATTGGTCGACTCTTTTGGAGCATTCTGTTGAACCTTTTTTTGGCCGCTTTCGATGTTTCGTCCAACATCCGCAGGTCGGAGGGCGCGCCCGACCTGAGTCTGGCCGCCGCGGCCGCCGGGCGCGGGAGCGGAGCCCCGATTCGGCTTGCTGGAAGAAGCAGCGGGCGCTCCTCTTGGCACCCCTGCAGGCTGCGGCCGGGCTCCCGCACATGGTTAGGACGGGTTTGCGCGGCACTAAGGGCGAGAGCCACGTTCTGAAAACCACCCATCCGTTATTTGTTTTACTGCGTTTCGAGACGAGTGCGCGCGGCGCTAAGGCGAGAGCAGCAGTTTGAAAACTACCCGCCCTCCATATGTGAAGCTGTTGCCAATGTTTGAGCTTCAGGGCCATACATAGTGAGGAAGTCTCAGGAGAAATCCGGCACGGCTTTTCGACCGGCCTCGGGGGGCGACAGGGAGGAGTTATTCATTCGGAAAAGGAACGTCGGTGGAGGAGGAGGAGGGGATGGAAGAAGAGGGCGAGGAGGATGTGGGCGAATAGGACGAGGAGATTGAGGAGGGGGAGTCGGAGGAGGAGGAGGAGGAGAAGGAGGAGGAGGAGGAGGAAGATGAGGAGGAGAGGAGGAGGAGCAGGAGGAGGAGGAGAAGGAGGAGGATGAGGAGGAGAGGAGGAGGAGCAGGAGGAGGAGGAGGAGGAGGAGGAGGAGGAGGAGGAGGAGGAGGAGGAGGAGGGTATACAAGGGAAGCAGCCTCCCGGGCGCGGGCCAGGTGGAGCTCGACATCCCAGTCGACGTGCGGGCCACTGAGGCAGCGGAGGAGCCTCCCCCTGCGCGAGCCCGCGTTGCGCCGGAGGTCTGACCCTCTGGGGGCCCACCGAGGACCGACAACCGACGACCGATGACCGACGACCGACGACGACCGACGACGACGACGACGACGACGACGACGACGACGACGACGACGACGACGACGACGACATTCCGAGCCGCTTCTGGCCGAGGCAGCGAGGGGGCCCTCGAATGCCCAGGAGGGCCGAGGTGCTCCCGCTGGAGGGTCCAGGGCCGAGGCTCTCTCGGGGCTCAGGGGACAGGGGTCAATGCAAACGGGGGTCAGCCAGGGCGCCAGGTGTTGCAGGATCCTGCAGGGCCAGGGGTGCACCGACCCGGGCTTGGATGCAGGATCCTGCAGGATCCTGCAGGATTTTGCAGGGTCCCGCACAGCTTAAGTCGGGCCTGTCCCTCTACAGGAGTAATATTCAAAAATAGTTAAACAATAGTCTGGGGACGATTTTCCATTATTTTTGGATTTTTTTGGGGTATTTGTTTGGCTAGTATTTCCAATCTTCCGCCAAGAATCCGCCTGCAGGGGGACGTGCCCGACCTGATGCAAAGCCTGACTGACCCGGGTCTGGATTGACCGGGGTCGGTAAGCGGAGGAGGATGGGGAGGAGGAGGAGGAGGAGGAGGAGGAGGAGGAGGAGGAGGAGGAGGAGGAGGCGTGGGAGGAGGAGGAGTAGATCCCCGAGCTCTCGCCCAAGGCGTTTCCGGGGCGCGCTGCTGCAGGCTCCGACTCGCGCGTGCGCGCGTGCGCGCGGCTCGGTCTGCGGAGCGGCCAGGACGGGGCCCCGCGTGGCCCGGCACGCTGGCGCGCCCTCCTGGGAGGAGGACGGCGGTGATGGCGATGCTTATGATGTTGATGGTGTTTATTAGGGGAACGAAAAGTGGCATAAACATAACAACTCGGAGGTCCGCGCAGATTTCTCGGATCGGCGCTGGGGCCCCCCGGCGGCGCCTCCGGCGCCGCCCCTGGCGCGCTCCGCACGCCAGGGGGGGGGGTCCAGCACCGATCCGAGAAATCCGCGCGGACCTCCGAGTTTTTATGTTTATGCCACTTTTTGTTCCCCTATTGATTCCCGGATATCTCCTTCTGAGAGCTAAAAGGGTTGTTAGAGAAGAAGCTGGCCGGCAGGGCTACGCCATCTCCTCTCCAAGGCTCGGGGGCAGGCATCCTCGCAGCGGCTTGCTTGACCTCGCAGCGTGTCCCGAGAAGCGTTTTCCTACTCGTTACCAGTACGCGTGCCCCGAAGCTTCTCCGTGAGGCTTCTCCGCAGCTCCTTGGCAGCTTCTGTCCAGAGCTTGCGGATCTCCCAGGTATTTCCAGGTGTTGATAGTAGTGCTGAAGGTGGTGTTTGGTCGGGACGTGATGGTGACTGCCGTGCTGGTCAGGCTAATGCTGATGACCAGGCGGAGGATGGCGGCGACCGTGCTGCTGCTGATGATGATGACAGTAATGGTGACGATGACGATGGTGATGATGCTGATCATTCTGGTGCTGCTGAAGATGCTACTTACGATGATGATGATGATGATGATCATGATGATGATGCTGTTGATGATGATGTTCATGATGCCGATGTTGATGATGCTGTTGAGGATGCTGCGGCTGTTGCCGATGATGATGATGTTGATTATGATGAGGATGATGATGACGATTATGATGATGATGCTGATGATGATGATGATGATGATGGTGCTGATGCTGCTGATGATGCTGCTGCTGCTGATGTAGGCCCATTTCAGCCTCTCCTCCTCCTTCGCCTCTCTCTGTACTCCCTTGTGCGCCGCCATATCGGCTCACAAGGGCCCTTGAGCTATCATGGCGCGCTGGCGACGGACGCGTCCACGCCTCCGTAAAAAAGAAAAAACGTGCTCTCTTCTAGCACGGGTCTCCCTAATTGCACCTCGTGCCACTCCCGTACAATCCACACAGATGCAGGTGCTGATGCTGATGACGAGGAGATGAAGGAGGTGGAGGAGGACGCTGATGAGGATTGTGTTGTTGATGCTGATGATGATCATGATGATGATGGTGACGCTGCTGATGATGATGACGATGATGATGAAGATTATGATGATGATGCTGATGATGTTGTTGTTGTTGATTTTTTGACTACATGATCATATTTATGGTTACGATGACGACGGTGTGGAGACGGACGACAAAGTATTCGGACGACGAAGGAGCAGCGTGGATAATGAGGATCTTCCCCCCTCCCTCCCGCCTCCCGCCTCCCGGTGTCAGGAGGCATACGAGGCCGCTCGCGCAAAGCGGGCAAGGGAGGCGCGCTCGCCCCGCACAGCCAGCGCCTCCTCGCGCGCTGCTCGCCAACGCCGTCCAGCAGGGCGCCCCGCTTCTCGACCTGCCTCTCCAGCTTCCCCGCAGTCGTCGGAATCGAGGGTCGACGATCGAGGAAGTGGGGGGAAAGGCTTGGAAGGAGGATGTGGACGGTGAGGAGGACCACGAGGAGAGGAAATATCGAGAATGCACTCATCGTGCAACAGCCGTGGGGAATCAATGATTGGAGTCTCTTGAGGCCGTCTTGTGGGTCCTCCTGGGGCCATTATCTTGGCATCTTCCAGGCCTCTTGAGCCGTTCTGAGGCCATCTCGGATGATCTGGAGGCTTTTGAGCAATCTTAGAGAGCATCTTCGGCATATTGAACGCCGCAGTGGGCCGCTTTGGAGGCACCGAGGTCCAGGGAGGTCCGCCGGGGAGCTCGCGGACCCCCCATGTCTAACGGGATGCTGTGCCCCAGGGAAGGGAGAAAGGGGGAGGGAGACAGCCAAATGTCTCACATGCCGTTTCACCCCGGCAAGCGGTGGTCGGCGGAAATTGCTCAATACCGTGGGTTCGAAGGGGCTCGAGAACTTTTTCTTGTGAGTGCCCGTGCCACGGTGGCGGATATGTTTATGTCCACGTCATCGTCAATGTCAATGCCTGTGCCTTTGCCTGTGCGTATACATTCATTTACATGTGTACGTAACTCTTTCTTTCCCCCTATCTCCCTCGTTCTCTGACTTCTTCCATCCCATCTCTCTCTCTCTCTTTCTCTCGCACACTTCCGTTCTGTCTTGTTGTCGTTCTTCTTACTCTTCCCATCCAGTCCAAACTGTCTGTATAACTCCACGCTCTTTGCTGGCCTAGGCGAACGCCACGAACGCTACCCTCAAGCTGGGCGACGGGTTCTTTGGGACAGCACGGCATAATCGATTTCGGCATTTGTAGCATGCTGTTTTTCACATATGACTCTCGTTCTCTCGCTGTCCATCCAAAGGTATGATGTGAGTCTCTCCAAGGGTATTTGCATGGCGTTGGGCCGTTGGACACCGCGGCGATGGATGCAGAGCAATCGGTGGCGGCGCAGCGATTCAGGGTGCTTGACGAGCTGTGCAACGATTATAGGCGGCTTATCCTGACCACGATGCCAACGGTGCCAACGATGACGTAGTTCTGGCGTCCAGTTCGTCATTATGCCACCTGTCCAATTTTCGACGCAATGGACATTCATGTTCACCGCGAGCATGGAGATCTGCTCACTGGGCAGGTTTCGATGTTTGCCCAGGTGGTCATGCGACATGAGGCTGTCGCCACCGGTCCGCTTCAATGGTGTCAGCTATGTGACCAACGGCTAGCATGATTCTTGGAACTACACTGTTGGCGGGCAGCTCCGCTGCTGCGCATTGAGTCCCCACCGAGGTGTGTACCCTTTACCCTCTTCACCTCCCTATCCCTCTCCTCCGCCCCACCCCTTCCACCTCCTTCTCCTCCCCCTCTTCCTCCTTTCCTTCTTCTCCGCGTTCATCTTCCCCCCTGTTTCCCCTTATCCTCGTCGTTCCTCCTTCTCCCCCTCCCCCCCTTCCTCTTCCTCAATCCCCCCTCCTCATCCTACCTCCTCCCTCCACAGATCATTGAACCATGAAAGATTGTCTAACGGCCGTCCGCCAACTCTTAGACCTGGAAGCTTGGTCAGTGAATCTTTCCCCCTCCCTCCCCCTCCCCACCCTCCTCCCCGCGTTCCTCCCCTCCCTCCTCCCCCAATCCTCCCAGCTTTGGGGGCCATATCCGTGCCCGGCGTGTTTTTTTTCTCGGGGTGTGGTGCTGGCTGTTTTTGTAGAAGGTTTTTTTGTGAATCACGGCTTTCTTCTCTCTCTTCTCATTCTCTCTTCTTCTCTTCCGCACCGTTCTGCGTGCAAGTTTCCGCACCGTTCTTTGGGGGATTTCCATATTGAAACCCATTGCTGCGGATTGCAGCTCAATCTCTTTTGTGGACGAGGGAGGGGGGGAGATGAGGGGAAGCTCCCAGGAACAACACATGAGCTACATGTTTCGACCTTTCACTTTTGTTGTAAAACGTTGGAGGGTTGAAGGTGCTAGTCCGTTTCTTCCCCCCAGTCCCCCTTCTCCTTCGTCACAAAATCGGTATTGACGAAATCCTTGCTAAGGCAATCTTCACTAAGGAGTCCTCGCCCAGGAATCCCTGCTGAAGGAGTCTGTAAGGAGGATCTCTCGCTGAAAGAATACTTCAGATACCCTTGGACGATACGTTCTTACTCCAGACATCCTTGCTGAATGAATCCTTGCTAAGGAGCTCTTACACAGGAGTCCTTACCCAACGGAATCCAGCTTCATTGTTTTACAACAGCATTCCTTGCGCTCGCCGCTGCAACGCATCAACCACCAATCGCACCAATAACACTTAATTTTCGGAAGACCCGAGAAAAGGCCCCTTGGTAAGGACTCCCTGTAAAGGAGTTCTTCCTGAATGAACCCATACCAACGGGAATCTATACCACGGAATCCTTATTGCGGAGCCCTTAGGTATTCTCCTGTCCCTGCCTCCGAGTTCTCATCCTTCTCGCCTTCCCTAGCTTGGGGGGGCATAGTATTCCAGGAACAGGAACAACTAGGGCCAGTGGGTCGGATAATCTATTTTTCGAGCTCCCCCCCCGAAAAGAAAGGTACGCTTGGATCACAGTGCAGTGTTATTCCGAGGAACTTGTTTCCCCACCGCCCCACGAGAGAGAGAGAGAGAGGATGCGCGGCGGGGGATAGGAGGAGGGTGGGGGGGGGAGAGAGAGAGAGAGAGAGAACACGTATTGAAGGAATCCTTACTACAAGAGTCCTTGCTAAAGGGATCCTTATTGCTGAGTGTATCCCGACCAATCAGAAGATTGTTAGTCTGGACTCCACACGATGTATTCCTTACGCCTTCTCTTGCACCCCCCCTCCAAGTGTTCCTCCCTCTATCCCTCCCCCCTAGCCCTTGGAGGGGTGGGGGGTGAGGGGTTGGGGGGTGGGTCGGGGGAGGTTCCAGATGCGATAAAAACGGTACCAGTGGATCCACCAGTAGTTTTCCGAGCAAACCAGAGCCATTGTCTTTTTTCGCTTGCAGCCTTCTCCCCACCCACCCATCCACCTTCCCCAGGGAGAGGGAGGGAGGCATGAGTGGAGGAGGACGAGAGGGAATCCATACCAGACGAATTCTTGCTAAAGGAATCCGTAGCAATGAGTCCTTACGAATGAATCCTGAGTGACCGAATCCTCAAGGGGGAACTGCCACCAACGGATTATGTTTAACAAATCCTTGGTCAGGAGGACCTTATTGAAGAAATCTGTATGCACGGTATCCTCGCTAAAAGAAATCTCTGTTTGTTACACCAATCTTTCATCAAGAG
Organism: Prorocentrum cordatum; assembly: GCA_963575745.1. Classification (NCBI taxonomy): domain Eukaryota; class Dinophyceae; order Prorocentrales; family Prorocentraceae; genus Prorocentrum; species Prorocentrum cordatum. Next base: position 80,650 of record CAUYUJ010009702.1, read on the forward strand.
TTCTTACCAAGGAATCCTTATTGAAGGAATTCTCATTGAAAGGGCTCCTTACTAAGTAATCCTCAGTACAGGATTCATTACCATAAGGAATTCTCCTGCAACGGATTCCAATCTGGTTCGTTGTGCTAAAGGCTGGAGCGCTGGAAACTATTGGGCAACCCTCCAATGAAACCATGCTTTCGATATTGCTGCCGAGAGAGGGCCCCTGACGTGAGGGTTCCTCCTTAGGGATTCCTGGAGGAAGGAGTCTACAGTACTGGTTCCTTCAGTAATGGTTGCTTGCGCAAGGATTCCTTTAGCAAGGACCCCGTTCGTACGAGTTTCTTCAGTAAGGTCATCCTGACCAGTGATTATGTCATGCATCCGTCAGGGGCAGTTCCTCCTTGAGGATTCCTTCATTCAGGATTCCTGCGTAAGGACTCATTGCTATGTATTCCTTTGGCAAGGATTCCTTTGGTAAGGCCCCCTCTCAGCACGTGTTCCTTAGGATGGCTTCCCTGGTGGGAATGCCCTATTTAGGATTCCTGCAGTAAGGATAATTTGAGCAAGGATTCCTTTAGAACTGATCCCCCCAGTAAGGATCTCCTTCCAAGAATTTCATATGTGTTAATTTCAGTAGGGATTCCTCCTCAAGGATTCCTTATTTAAAAGGAGGAAGAAAGGAGGAAACATAGTGTCGGGAAGCGGTGAGGAGGAGAGATGAGGAGGAGAGCGGAGGTGGAGGATGAGGAGGATGAGGAGGAGGAGGAGTTCTGCCGCCTTACCCCCCCTCCCTCCTCCTCCCCCTCCTCCCCCTCCTCCTCCCCCTCCTCCTCCTCCTTCTCCTCCTCTCCTCCCCTCCCTCCCTCCTCCCCCTCCTCCTCCTCCTCCTCCCCCTCCCTCCTCCTCCTCCTCCTCCTCCTCCTCCTCCTCCTCCTCCTCCTCCTCCTCCCCCTCCTCCCTCCTCCTCCTCCTCCTCCTCCTCCTCCTCCTCCTCCTCCTCCTCCTCCTCCTCCTCCTCCTCCTCCTCCTCCTCCTCCTCCTCCTCCCCCCCGGGGAGGGGCCCCAGCGCGACGCTCCGCCGCCCGCCGCCGCCGCGCGCCCGCCCAGGTTCCCGGGCAACACCGAGAGGCGTGCCGCCCCGCCGGCCGCCTCCCCAGCGCTCCTCCCTCGCGCGCTCTCGACTGGACGTGAGGAGGACGATCAATGGCGAGGGAGCATGCTGCCAAAGAATTTCCAGAATTTCCAGATGTCTACAAAATGTTTCAAACATGTTTTAGATATAGAGAATCACACGTCTGAAGCGTTCTTAGAACATGCTTCACACATTTGAAACACATCGATATTTCAATGATAGGATTTTTTAGAGTGTCCATTGTCATGGCATCCACAAGACTAGACGTGGGGGGGTGCTTTCGCCGGAGTGACCTTCGATGCGGGCCCAGCGGGGTCCCTGGATCGCCGAGCGCGAAGCGGTAGAGTCGGGCCGAGGCAGCAGATCGAGGTGGGTTCGGGGAGGGTGCCCCCGGGTTCTCCGTGCCTGTCGGACGGCCTCGTGCATCCTGGGGAGGGCGCCCTGGGATGTCCTGTTTGTTTCGGCCGGCGGAGGGTCCCACGCTCTTGACGGATGTTCTGCTGGCAGGTCCGACTGTAGACTTCGGCGGAATGACTTTGGGATGCGGGCCCAATGGGGTCCCCCGAGCGCCGAACGCGACGCGGTAGCAGCGGCGTGCGCGCCCAAGTTTGGCCCCCCCGCGCCCCCCCATGAAGCCGTGCACCAAAGGTCCATCTTGCCAAGGGCCGCTCTGGCGTTTAGTAGGGCCGATGGTCAGAGAGCGCCTTCCTCTGCAGGACCAGCAACAAAAAGGGACGTCAAGGTGGTCAGACGCCTCGCCGCTTAACCCGACGAAGATCTGCAGAGTCCAACCATTCGCTAGTGTCCGAAGTTTTCGCTCGACGCCAGGTGTGGTGCATCAATTTCAGCTTGACCGAACAGGCTGATTGCCCCCTTTGACGTCCGTACGGGGTGTTCTGCAGACCTGACCCCCCAGCCCTACTCAACTCTGTAAGGAGGGAAGCAAAACACACAGACACAATTAACCGTCGACTCCCAGGAAAATATGGGAAAACATGGGAAGTGTGGGGGGGAAGACGAAAACCCAGAAAATATGGGGAATCCTGTTTTTTGCTTGTATCTCTGTGTGTCCCAGGGCCCCTTCACTCTGGCGTGTCGTCGACCCTCGCGACTCCCAGGGAAATATGGGAAAACATGGGAAGTGTGGGGGGGAAGACGAAAACCCAGAAAATATGGGGAATCCTGTTTTTTTGTTTGTATCTCTTTGTGTGTCCCAGGGCCCCTTCACTCTGGCGTGTCGTCGACCCTCGCGCCGCCTGGGCGTCCAGTACACGCCAGCATTCGGAACGAGGTCTGTTTGGATGTCCAGATCCCAGTATGCCTCAATCTATCGGGGGTGGACAGAACCCCCAACAGTGACACGTCGATTAGTGAATTGTCCGTTTTCGGTTTTCGAGATGGCGCCGCGGCCGCTATTTTCCAGACTTGCGCCCGCCAGGTTTGGGCCTCGGGTCGTTTTCACTAAACCACGTTTTACTAAAGGGGGGTCTGTCCATCCCCGAATCTACCTCATTCGCCTTCCAGCTTCAAGAACCGATAGGCGCCTCTTAGTTTTGTTAGTCGTTGGGCGGGCCCGTGCCCAGTCTACTTCATCCCACGGGCCCAACCCAATCTACCTGATTCATGCTTCTACCTACTTTCTCCCACGGGCGAATGGATGGGGGTGAGATAGATCGAGTGAAGAAACACGGCTGCTGCTGCTGCTGCTCCTCCTCCTTCTACATGTCTTCCATTTCCCTCCTCCTCTTCCTCCTCCTCCTCCTCCTGCCTCCTCCCTCTCCTTCTCCTCCTCCTGTCCCCCCTCCTCCTCCTCCTCCTCCTCCTCCTCCTCCTCCTCCTCCTCCTCCTCCTCCTCCGGCCTCCTCTTCCTCCAACCTGGACCTCCTGCCTCCTCCTGGAGCCTCCTGGGGCCTCCTGGAGCTTCCCGGGGCGTCCTGGAGACTTTTGGGGTCTCCTGGGGCCTCCTGGGGCACTCTTCCTCTTCCTGCTCATCTATCGCCTCCTCATCCTGTCTCCTCCTCCTCCTCCTCGTCCTCATCCTCATCCTCTCGTCCTCATCCTACTTCTCGTCCTGCCTCTCACTCTTCCTGCTCCTGCCTCCTCCACCTCCTGCTCCTCCTCCTCCTCCTCCTGCCTCCTCTTTCTCCTCCTCCTCCTCCTCCTCGTCCTCCTCGTCCTTCCTCATCCTCATCCTGCCTCTTCCTCTGGCCTCCTCCTGCATCCCCCTTGAGCCTCCTGCCTCCACTTGGGGCCTCCTGCGGTTCCTCGTTGCCTCCTGGAGCCTCCGGGGGCTCCTGGAGCCTGGCCTCCTTTTCCTCCGGCTCCGGCCTACTCCTTGTGTCTTCAGTATCCTCCTGGGGCCTCCTGCCACCTGGAGCCTCCTGGGGCCTCCTGGAGCCTTCTGGGGCCTCCCAGAACCTCCTGGGGCCAGGGCTCTCCTGGGACCTCCCGGGGCCTCTCGGGCCCCCCTGGAGAACTCCTGGGGCCTCCTGTGGCTTCCTGGCGGCTCTGGGGCCTCCTGCGTCCTCCTGGTGCCTCCCGGGGCCTCCTGCAGCTTCCGTGGCTTCCTGAAGCCGCCTGGGGGGTCCTGTGACCTTCGGAGGCTTTCCGAGGGTTCCGGCTCGAGACTTCCTCGCGATCAGTTTCAAGCCTGGGGAGCCAATAATTGACGCAGTTACAGAATTTGGATGACACCGTTTGGATTCCAACACGCAGGTGGGGGCCCTAATTATAGGGGGGCTGGTTCAAACCAGCAGAGCCCAATTGCCAACATGAAGTGCGGGCCCAATGGGGGAACCCGCTTGAGACATCCTCCCGACTTGCCCCTTAAGGGTGCTCAAGTGCTATGCCTGGTAGAGTTTGCCGATGCCCCGCTCGGATTACCAACAGGAATTGCGGGCCCCATAGGGAGGGGGCTGCCGCCTGAGATTGCCTCGCAGTTCACTCAGAGACAAGGCCCCCGCTTGAGACATCCTCACGTTTTGCCCCTTTGGTGTGCTCAAGTGTTCTGCCTAGTCGAGTTTGCCGATGACCCGCTCGGATTAATTACCAACATGAAGCACGGGCCCCATAGGGAGGCGGCTCCCACCTGAGACTTCTTTGCAAGTCACTCAAAAACAAGGCCCCCGCATAAGACATCCTCACGATTTGCCCCTTTGGGTGCTCCAGTGTTATGCCTGGTCGAGTTTGCCGATGACCCGCTCGGATTGCCAACATGAAGTGCGGACCCCATAGGGAGGGCGTTGCCGCCTGAGACTTCCTCGCAATTCCCTCACAGCAAGGCCCCCGCTGGAGACATCCTCACCATCTGCCCCCTCGGAGTGCTCAAGTGTCATGCCTGGCCGAGTTTGCCGATGACCCGCTCGGATTGCCAACACGGATCACCAACATGAAATGCTGGCCCCATAGGGAGGGGGCTCCCGCTCGAGACTTCCCCTTCCCTCAATATTTGTACGTGTGTATGGTGATGCTGAATGATGAGAATGCTGCTGATGATGCTGCTGATGAAAACGACGATGGTGATGTTGACGATGCTGATGCTGATGGATGATGAGTGGTGATGGTGAGGGAGTGTGTGAGTCTGAGTGAGTGCGTGTGAATGCGTGACTGTGTGCGCGGTGATGATGACGACGATGCCGATGACGATGACGATGACGATGCTGCTGCTGATGATCATGATGATGATGATGATGATGGTGGTGCTGATGATGCTGATGAAGATGGTGCTGCTGCTGCTGATGATGATGATGCTGTTGATTATGATGATGATGCTGATGTTGCTGATACTGCTGATGATGCTGATGATGATGGTGATGCTGATGCTGTTGATGGTGATGCTGCTGATGCTGATGATGCTGCTGATTATGATGCTGATGCTGATGCTGCTGATGCTGATGCTGATGATGCTGACGATGATGATGATGATGGTGATGATGGTGATGCTGCTGATGATGCTTGTTCTGATGATGATGATGATGCTGATAACGATCATGATGATGCTGATGCTGATGACGATGCTGATGATGATGATGGTGATGATGATGCTGCTGCTGATGATGATGATTATGATGATGCTGCTGCTGATGATGATGATGTTCATGATGATGATGATGATGACGATGATGATGATGCTGATGATGATGACGATGATGATGACGATGATGATGATGATGGTGGTGTGGTGATGATGGTGGTGATGACTGATGATGATGATGATGATGATGATGATGATGATGATGATGATGATGATGATGATGATGATGATGATGATGATGATGATGATGTGTGGGTGTGTGAGTGTCTGAGTGAGGAGGAGGATGAGGAGGAGGCTGAGTAGGAGGAGATTCTGTCCCGCCCCTCCCTGTTTTGTCCCCCCCCCTCCCCTCCCCCTCGGCTCCTTACATTCTCCCCTCCTCTTCTGTTCCGCTCCCGTTGAGTTATCTTCCCTTCACGTCCCTCCCAGGTTATTTCCTCTCGCCCCGGCAGGGAACCGACCAAGCACGGGCCCCAGTGGGCGACGTGCTTCGTGAACTCGCAGGAATTGCGCCGCGCGATTCTAAGTGAGTAGGAGGCGGAAAAGTCGAAAGGGTAGGAGGATGACGAGGAGGAGGAGGAGGAGAAGGAGGAGAAGGATGAGATTGTGCAACATCTCCCCTGGCCATCCCCAGTGCCGACAACCCCAGAATTACCAAAGGTAGATTCTTCAGCGCAGCCAGTATTTAGTCGCGTCGTGGACAAGGAGGCGGAGGGACGTGCAAGAGGGAAACTAGGAAACATACATTTTACGACGTGGCCGGCCTTCTCAGCATGCGCAATTTACAGACGCTAGCGACAATACGTTTTGTCAGAATAACTGCTTGAGCAAAACTCTTCAAAACAGCAGGCCATCTCCGACAAAGCCGACGAGTAAGAAGTGCAAAGACATATATTGAAAGCTAGATACGGAAAGTACGTATGACATCGAACCTCCATGGATAATGCAGGGTCATGACCAATCTTGGTGGAATGTTGCGTTGGGGAGCCCACTCCGAGCAGCAAGGGAGTGAGTGAGACAAAAGGCAATAGTTACGATTAGTTATAGAACCAGTACAAGCCACGGACGCTACGTAGCACAAATAGGTGCCGAAACAGTGCGCCATCAAGATGCGAAAGAACATGTCTGTCTATCATTCGGAGTCTGCCCGATCTTTGCTCACGTTCACGATGCTGGCTGGAAATGCTGCCCTGAAATATACAGCATGGTGAAACGCATTCTGACCCCCTGCAGTCCTGCAGAGTAGAACCGAGACTCACGAAGGAAAGTGCTCCCGTATGTGCCTGTTCATCGGCAAACTGGACATCCGCCCCAAGCCGTCAAAACTCCCTACAGAACTTGTTGAAACTCTGATTCAACTGTGGCCCCAACTTCTTGGTAAAACTCGAGCTCCGATTCAACTTTGGCCTCGAACTCTGAAAACAAATTCGGATGTAGTTTCGGGGGGCTGTCCCCTTGAGTTCTTCTGGAGTTTCTGGATTCCCTGGGAGGTTTCGGGGAGTTTTCTGGGCAATTGTTTGTGAGGTTTCTTTTGGAGTTTTTTCCTATTGTCCAGATTTCCCTGGAGTTCTCGGGGAGTTGCATCGGAGTTTTTTCAGAGTTTCCGGATTTCCCGGGAGTTTCGCAGGAATTTGATTGTACTGTTGTTCGGAGTTTACGATTTTCACGCGAGTTTTTTGTGAGTCAGTTTTCCGGGAGTGATTGCGGAGTTTTTCAGAGTTTTTGGATCGTTTTTTCGGAGTTTCCGGTTTCAGGGAGTTATGGGATTTTTTAAAGAGTTTCCGGATTTCCCGAGAGTTTCCAGTCAAAGTTAAACAGCGTTTAAAAACGGTTAAACAGAGTTTGCGTCGTCTTGGATTTTTGCATTTTTTTTCAAAGCAGGCGCTCAATGGTTCCTTTTGAGATCCAAGAACCTTGTAGGACCAGGGTGAGGATGATGAATCATAGTTTGAGGATGCTGCTGATGCCGCCGCAGGATGGGGAGGGAGGAGGGATGAGGATGAGGAGGAGGGGAGGAGGAGGAGGAGGAGGAGGAGGAGGAAGAAGAGGACCAGTGTAAACTCAAGACTCATCAACGATGTGGGAATACATGCTCCCTCCAAGTTCCCTCTTCATAGGCCTCTACAGGGATTTATCTCCACTGAGGGAATTGCCCCCTTGGGGGACATCCGTGTGAAAATCCTGAAGCGTGCCAAAACATCGTTCTCAAGACTTCAACGCCACGAGGTGATGTGACTGATGCGTCTTGGCGATCCTGAATCGTGCCAGAACGCTACTCCGGAGACTTCAACACCGCGAATCAACGCAACTGTTACGCCCTGACACTCATGAATCGCTCCGAAACGCCGTTGTTGGTACGTAAGCCATGAGCACCTGTGAATGTCATGTAAGTGTTAAAACGTATGTGCGCGTCGCTAATGCGAGAGCCACATTAAGAAGACGAGCCGCCCTCAATCCGTGAAGCTCTAGTAAATGATGAACAATGATTGGGGGCGGTAAGGCGAGAGACACATTTTGAAAGCCACCCGCCCCCCATCCGTGGAACTCTTGCAAACGAGTGTGCGCGGCGCTAAGGCGAGAGCCACATGTTGGAAACCACCCGCCCTCCATCCGTGAATCTCTTGCAAATGTTAAAGACGAGCGTGCGCGGCGCTAAGGCGAGAGCCACATCTTTTTGAAAACGAACCGCCTTCCATCCGTGAACCTCTTGCATTTTTAACATGAGCTGCGCGGTGCTAAGGCGAGAGCCACATTTCGATGACGAACCGCCCTCCATCCGTCAAGCTCTTGCAAGTTTTGAAGACGAATGTGCGCGACGGTAAGGCGAGAGACACATTTTGGAAACGACCCGCCATCCATCCATGAAGCTCCTGCAAATGTTTGAAACGAATGTGCGCGGCGCTAAGGCGAGAGGCCACATATTGAAACCACCCGCCCTCCGTTGCGAAACAGTTGCCAATGTTTAAAAGCTGCAGGGCCATACATGGTGAGGATGTCTCAGGCGAAACGCCTGGCCCGCCCTTTCGATTGGCCTCGGAGTGCGACGGGGAGGAGTTACGTTTAAGAGAAAGGACTCGGCAGGAGGAGGAGAAGGAGGAGGAGGATGAGCAGGAGGAGGAGAAGGAGGAGGACGAGGAGGAGGAGGAGGAGGAGGGGGTGAAGGGAGGACAGAGGACAACAGAGGAGGAGGAGGAGGAGGAAGAGGAGGAGGAAGAGGAGGAGGATGAGGAGGTGGAGGAGGAGGAGGAGTAGGAGGAGGATGAGGAGGACGGAAAACGAATTGTAGGAGGAGGAGGAGGAGGTGACCGAATAGGAGGAGGTGGAGGAGGAGGATGATGAGGAGGATGAGGAGGAGGAGGGAGGAGGCAGGAGGGAGGAGGTAGGAGGGAGGAGGGAGTTAGGAGGAGTGAGGAGGGAGGTCTCCCTGCCTTCGCCCCCCCTCCCCCCCACGCAGGAGGCTGGGCGGCTCACCGACAACGGCGTGACCGCTCCGCGCAATGTTCTGGAGGACAGCCCTGGCGGAGGGGCGACAGCAGGCAGCCGGGGAGAGGGGGGCAAGACGAGAGGAGGGCAGAGGAGGAGGAGGAGGAGGAGGAGGAGGAAGAGGAGGAGGAGGAGGAAGAGGAGGAGGAGGAGGAGGAGGAGCAGAAGGAGAAGGATGAGGAGGAGGGGGGTGGAGGAGGAGGAGGAGGAGGAGGAGGAGGAAGAGGAGGAGGAAAAGGAGGAGGAGGAGGAGGAGGAGGAGGGGGAAGGAGGAGAGGAGGCCCCTCCTCGTCCCCCCCTCCTCGCCCTCAGAAGGAATCCTAAGGGTTCCATCGGATTCTTGAGGGGTTCCTGGGACTCCCAGGAATCCCTAGGAGTCCGAGCAGTGGCCGCCACGAGAGACGAATTATTCAATCGCTTCGCTCATTCCGCCGGCCCATTTCGCATGACTGAGCCTCTTGGGGCCGCTGGGGGGCCTCTTCAGCGTCGCTTGGGGGCCTCCTGAGGGCCTCTTGGGGGCTTTTGGGGCCTCTCAGGGGCCTCTTGAGGCCTCCTGGGGGCTTCTTAAGGCCGAGGGCTCGAAGTTTTGTTTTGTGTTCCCCCTTTGGGGCATCGCTTGGGGCCCTCTTGGGCCCCTCTTGGGCCGTCTTGGATGCCTCTGGGGCCGTCTTGGAGCCCTCTTGGGCCATCTTGGGGCCTTCTTGGGAGCTTCTTGGGCCCTCTTGGGGCGATCTTGGGGGCCTCTTGGGCCGTCTTGGGGCGTCGGGAAGCCGAAAAGATGGGCACGCCAAAATCTGCCCAAAACCAAAGGAGAAGTAATGAATTTTGCCTCGTGGGGCCCTCTGGGAAGGGCTCTTGGAGGCCTCTTGGGGCGTCTGGGGGCCATCTTGGGCGTCTTGGAACGATCGTGTG
>CAUYUJ010009702.1:95191-160191 GCA_963575745.1 Prorocentrum cordatum
GCAACGGGTCTCTGGCGAGCCGCCCGGCCCGCTCTGCCGACGCGTCTGGGGGCGCGACGGGGGGGAGGAGTTCTATCCACAAGTGGGGGGAGGAGGAGGAGGAGGAGGAGGTGGAGGAGGAGGAGGAGGAGGAGGAGGAGGAGGAGGAGGAGGAGGTGAGGAGGAGGAGAGGAGGAGGAGGAGGAGGAGGAGGAGGAGGAGGAGGAGGAGGATGGAGGAGGAGGAGGAGGAGGTGGAGGAGGAGGAGAGGAGGGAGGAGGAGGAGGAGGGAGGAGGATGGGAGGAGGAGGAGGGAGGGGGGGGGGGGGAGGGGGGAGGAGGAGGAGGAGGATATAACTCCCCCCTCCCCACGCACCCTCCCCACACGCTCCCCCCGCAACCCCCACCTCCACCACCCCACCCACCCACCCCGCCCCACACCCCCGCCCTCCGTGGCGGCGAGGAGTGGGTCATGCGCGGGGAGCAGGAGCAGCTGGCCTCCTTCCGCTCCTGGACCGCCGCGCGGGGCGGCGAGGCGGCACCCCCGCGGCCGCCGCGTTTTTTTTGATTGCGCTGTGCCTCCCTCCGCCGCTGGGCCTCGCCCCGCCGCTGCCCCCGGTGGTGCTGCCAGAGCTTACGCTGCCGCCCCGATGCGTTGAGGGGGGGCTTGCCCCAAGGTGGGATCAGGACTCGTGAGCCGCGAGCCCAAACATGATGTCATCTCCCGGGGGCGCACCTTTCACGTCCGCCACCTTCCGCCGCCCTTCCGCCGCTTTCCGCCAAGGAAAACCCTTTCGATCCCCGAGTGCAGGGCCATTTCTGGAGCCGGAGGTTCGCATTTTCCTTCTTCTTCGAGGAGCCGCTCGGAGCGCTTTTCCTCCCGACCCGACCTCCGCTCCTGCCCCGCCTCGACGTCCCCCTCCCCGATCCAGGCCCCATCCCGTCCTGTCTGCCTGCGCGCCCGGCTCGCCTCCGCGGCTCCCCCCCTCGCATTGCGACCAGGCGCGGCGCTGAGCGCGCGCTCGCACGAGGAAGGAGTGTGGCCAGAGGCTCCCCTGAGGGCCTGGCGGCTCTTCTCTGAGCCCAGGCCTCCCAGATGGGGGCGGAGTAGATGGGGTCGGAGGATCGTGCCGCATCGCCGATGCGGCTCGATGTGGGGCCCATTTTCCTCCACGCCGACGTTGCCGATGCATCGCCGACGTCGCCAGTGCATCGCCGATGCATCGGCGATGCGTCGCCGATGTATCGGCGATGCGGCGAGGTCCTTCGACCCCGTCTACTCGGACCCGATCCAGGAGGCCTCTACTAGTCGGCCTGCGGGAATGCAGCCAGACATATCACTGCAGGTCGACGTAGTCTGATGCAGGCCCGTGCGAACCGAGGTAGGTCCAGAGATCTCCAGAGAAACCTGGATGCCTCCTGGATGATCAGGCGCGAGTCGCGGAACCACAGAAGTCGTCAAGCTCGCAGCGAGTTCGGTCGTTGCCAGAGGTGGCCTTGGCCCTGTTTCCAGGGAGGCCCAGACGTCCTCCACAGCTCTCCTCGCTGGGCCGAGGGGGCACGATATGGGGGGGGGGTCTGCCTCAGGGGCGGAACGTTGACTTAAGAATCGGCGGTGCGTATCCTACGGATCGGCGACTAGGCCCTCAACGGCGAAGCCGAGCGTTCCTGGGCGGGGTGGGCCCCCGGGCCCCGATTGGGGACAGGAGGCGGAGCAGGAGGAGGAGGAGGAGGAGGAGGAGGAGGCTGAGGAGGAGGAGGAGGAGGAGGAGGAGGAGGAGGAGGAGGAGGAGAAGGGGAGGGGGAGTCCTTGGAGCCGGGCCGGCGGCCACGGGGGGGGGGGGGGCGAATCGGCACGGGTGGTCGAGGACGGCAGGAGAGTGGCCTCAGGCTGGCCCCACGTGGCTCCTGAGCTGCCACTCGCGGTGACGAGCGCCCGATTCGAGGGGGGGCCGCTCCTGGTGCCGCGGGTCTGGGCCTCGCCCCTTCTGCTTCCCCGCCCCTCCCCTTGTTCGGCCTCTCGGGCAGGTCGCGGGGCGCGAACGGCCCCAGGCTGCCTCGGGGATCCGCGATCCCAAGCCGATTCCGATCCGCTTTTGCGTCGGTTTGGGCGCGATCCAAGCCGTTTCCGATCCGATCCCCATGAGCGCCCCCAAACGGGCTCAGCGAGAGGGTGCTGAGGGGCAGAGAGGAGCACGGGGAGGGAGGAGGAGAATCGAGGTGGTGGAGGGATGAGGGAGCAGGAGGAAGGAGGAGGAGGAGGAGGTGGAAGGAGGAGGAGGAGAAGGAGGAGGAGGAGGTGGAAGGAGGTGAAAGGAGGAGGAGGAAGAGGAGGAGGAGGAGGAGGAGGAGGAGGAGGAGGAGGGAGAGAGGAGGAGGAGCTGAGGAGGAGCTGAGGGAGGAGCGGGAGGGTCATGGAGGGTCGGGAGAATCAGGAGGAGTAGGAGGAGGAGGAGGAGGAGGAGGAGGAGGAGGAGGAGGAGGAGGAGGAGGAGGAGCAAGAGGAGGGGATGGCTTTGGGGTGCTTCCCGGCCTTTTTGGGGGGTCTCTTGAGGCGTGTGGCGCCCTCGTCATCACGGCTGGAGTCTCTTCGAGAACCTTGCCAGAATGATAATCCTGGCTAGCCTACTGGCCCTGTCGACGGGGTCGAGGGGTCCACGGCCGGCTTCACGAGAGTCACGCCTGATGGCAGGAGCTGGGATGTGGTAGCTGATGTGGCAGTGCGCATCATGGCGCAGGGTTTTGCAGCCTGGTCGCCCGAGCGTGTGCAGTTTGCAGGAGGGAGTAGGTAGGAGGGAGGGGGGATGGAGGAAGAGGGGAAGCAGAACGCTGAGGGGGGAGAAGGAGACTTTTACCGACGAAGTTCATGCGAAGAAAAAGGGTCATGAGCAGCTTTGAGGGCGGAGGAGGTGGAGGAAGAATGAGGCTGATGCCTGGGATAACTTTCAGCGGGCGAGAATGAGGGTGCTGATGCGGAAACTATGGATGCGGACGGGGATGATGAGGAGGGCGGGTAATGGGGAGGAGGAGGAAGCCCATGTGAAGACAAGTGTACTAGTATTGATGATGTGACCGGTCGTAACGATACCCATGTTGATACTGATTTTGATCATTATCGTGTTGGAGCTACAGATAAATAAGCTAGTGATCTTGATGCAGTTGCTACTGCTGATGAGGATGAGGATGAGGATGATGATGATGATGATGATGATGATGATGATGATGATGATGATGATGATGATGATGATGATGATGATGATGATAGTGATGATGATGATGATGATGATGATGATGATGATGATGATGATGATGATGATAACGCATACGATGATGATGATGATGCTGATGATGATGCTGATGATGCTGCTGATGATGGTGATGATGATGATAGTGATGACGATTCGGATGATGACGATCATGATAACGGTATGATGATGCTGGTGATGATCATGATGGTGCTGACGATAATGACGATGATGATGATGATGATGATGATGATGATGATGATGATGATGATGATGATGATGATGATGATGACGATAACGATGACGATGACGATGACGATGCCGATGCTGATGATGATGATGATGATGGTGCTGATGAAGATGCGGAGGAGGATGATGATGTGGATGGTGATGAGGATGATGACGACAACGACAATGCTGCTGCTGGTGTTGATGCTGGTGGTATTGAGGATGAACACCACCATGCTGATGATGATGATGAAGCTGATGATGCTGATGATAATTATGATGACTGATGCTGATGCTGATGCTGCTGATAATGCTGACGATGATGTTGGTTCTGATGATGACGATGGTGACGATGATGATATGATGCGTATGATGATGATGATGATGATGATGATGATGATGATGATGATGATGATGATGATGCTGATGCTGATAATGATGATGATGCTGATGCTGCTGATGATTATGATGATGGTGGTGATGAGGATGATGATGATGATGATGATGATGATGATGATGATGATGATGATGATGATGATGATGATGCGGACGATGACGCTGATGATGATGAGGAAGATGCTGATGATGAGGAGGATGCGGTTGAGGGTGATGTTGCTCATGATAATGATGATGCTGATGATGATGACGATGATGACGATGATGACGATGACGATGACGATGACGATGACGCTGATGCTGATGCTGCTGCTGCTAATGCTGATGATGCTGATGGTGGTGGTGGTACTGTTGCTGCTGCTGATGATGATTATGCTGATTATCATGTTGATGCTGATGCGGAAGCTGGTGCTCGTGCTGGTGCTGGTGATGATGGCGGGACTACCGAGACGAGGAAGGGAGGATGATCATGACGATGAGGATGATGCCCACAACGATGCTGCTGCTGTTGAGGCTGACGAGGGGATGCCCACGACGATACTGCTGCTGTTGAAGCTGACGGGGGGTGAGGTTGATGCTGATGATGCTGATGATGATGATGACGACGATGATGATGATGCTGATGACGATGATGATGCTGATGATGATGATGATGAACATTATCATGATGATTATGATGATGACGATGCTGTTGATGATGCTGATGCTGATGCTGATGATGATGACTGATGATGGTGATGATGCTGCTGATGATGATGATGCTGATGATGATGATGATTTTGATGATGATGCTGCTAAATGCTGCTGATGATGATGCTGATGATGAAACCGGTGATGATGCTGCTGGTGCTGTTGATGTTGATACTGATGATGATGATGATGATGATGATGATGATGATGATGATGATGATGGTGATCAGGATGAGGATGCTGATGATGCTGATGATGATGCTGCTGCTGATGATGATGATGCTGCTGCTGATGACGCTGATGGTGTGGATGACGACGATGCTGCTGCTGCTGTTGATGTTGATGCTACTACTACTGATGATGATGATGATGATGATGATAATGATGCTGATGATGATGATGATGATGCTGATTTTGTTGTTGATGATGATGATGATGATGATGATGATGACGATGATGATGATGATGATGATGATGATGATGATGATGATGATGATGATGATGATGATGATGGCCATGCTGATGCTGATGATGATTCTGTCGGTAGTGCTGGTGAGGATGCTGCTGATGATGAAGCTGCTGACGATGATGATGTTCGTGATGCTGGTGCCGATGCGGATGCTGGTGCTGGTGCTGGTGCTGATGATGATGATGAGACTGCCGAGACGATGGTCGCGGTGATGATGACGACAGTGTCGAGTATGATGCTTGTGGTGTTTACTATGGTGCTGGTGCTGTTGATGGTGCTGTTGGCGATAGAGGGACGTCGGCCCAAGCCACTGGTTGAATGCGGACGCGTTACGAGTGGCCTGGCCAGCGTGCCGCGCGTCGCGCTTACGGCCAGCGTGGGCGGATCCTGCGGACACGTGTACGGAGCGTGAGTTGGAGGATCAGGAAGGTGATGGGGGATGCGACATGAGGACTGGGACGAGGAGGAGGCTGCGGTGGGATGATGTGTCCATGCTTTTTTCCCCGACCATCCTGTGTGTCGGGTCCTCGTTTTGAATTCGCAGCGCCGCGCGTCTCCCCCTCCTCTGCTCCTCCACCTCCTCCTCCCACCTCCCTCCTCCCCTTCCTGCCCCTCCTCTTCCTCCTCTTTCTCTGCGTTGGCCCATTTCAGCACACTCCTCACGCGTTTTCTGTCTCCAGGGGAGCTCCACTGCGGGCCCCAGTGGCTTCGTCCGCATGAAGTCCCCGCGCCCATGTCGGCACACCCCTCACACGTTTCGAGCGCGTCTCAGGGAGCTCCATCGATGACCCCAGTGGGAGCGTTCGCATGGCGTCGCCCCGCCCATTTCGGCACACTCCTCACGCGTTTCCTGTCTCTCCCCAGGGAGTTCCACCGAGGGCCCCAGTGGATGCGTTTGCATGGCGTCGCTCCGCCCATTTCGGTGAGTTCAACTGACGGCCCCAGTGGGTGCGCTCGCATGGCTTAGCTCCGCCCATGTCGGCACACCCATCACAGGCTTCCTGCCCCCCAAGAAGCTCCACCGAAGGCCCCATCGTATGCGTTCCCATGGCGTCGTCCCGCCCATTTTGGCACACCGCTCACTCAGTTCCTGCCCCCAAAGAGCGACCCCAAAGAGCTCCACCGAGGGCCCCAGTGGGTGGGTTCGCATGGCGTCGCCCCGCTCAGTTCGGCACTTCTCACTCGCTTCCTTTCCCCCACAGGTCTCCACCGAAGGTTCCGCTGGGTGCGTTTGCGTGGCGTCGTTCCGCCCATTTCGGCACACTCATCACACGCTCCGTGGCCCCGTAGGAGCTCCACCGAGGGCCCCAGTGCGTGCGTTCGCGTGGTATCGCCCGCCTACTTCAGCGCACCCCTTCTATGACCTTATATGCACTGCTCCACAGGGAGCTCCACCGAGGGCCCGAGCGCATGCGCTCGCACGGCCTCGCACGCACCCCAGTTCGGCACGCCCCCCGTGGAGCTCCACCGCGGGCCCCAGTGGGTGCGTTTGCGTGGCGTCGCCCCGCCCATTTCGGGCTACCCCTCACGCGTTTCGTGGCCCCGATCTGAACTGTTGCACGCACGCGCACGCGCACATCCATCAGTGGCAATTTTGGCTCTGGCTGCGCTTGCGTATCCAGTTCGGGACAGTCGTCTCGCGAGAGGCCACCGTGGCAGCGGCGGCACTCGGCAGGCGATGGCTACGGTCGACCTTTCGGGCGCTGAGCAGGCGCGCGCGACGGCGCTCGTCGGCGCTGCTGTGCGGGGCGCTGCCGAGGGCGTGGCGCCCAGGTCTACGAGCTGAGCGGCGAGGACGAGTAGGGCGGGGTCGGCCTTGTTGTGCCTGACGGCCCTGGCGGCCCCGGCGAAGCGCTGGAGGTGAAGCCCCAGCGTTCGGAGGACTGGCGCTCGGCGGCAGGCTCGGCGGCGCACTTCGTCGGCTCCGCGGCGGCCTCTGAGGCTTCCGGCTGGGGCCACGCGGGCGCCAAGTGTGAGGCGTGGGCAGAGGCGGGTGCGCTGCGGCAGGAGAGGGGTGATGCCCTCCTGCAGGCCGCCGGCCTGGCGGACGAGTGCATGCAGCTCAGGGCGCTGGCGTGGAGCTGGACGCTGGCGCTGGCGGAGGAGGCTCCTGGCGAAGGAGGCGACGACGATGACGCCCCGATCAAAGTGGTCGAGCCCGCGCCTGCGGCGAAAGCGACCGCTGACGGAGTCTTCGGCACCACCCTCGTGCAGTTCGACATGGCGATGCCAAGTGGCATGGAGGCCGCTGCGCGTGTGAGATGGGTGGACGTGCAGGATTGCGCGGGGGCGACGTGCGAGGGCGAGGTCCTGGGTTGCGATTGGGATCAAGTCCCCTTCGAAGCTGCGGACTGTTGCCGGCGCTGGCGGGCGGGGGAGCAGTTCGACGACGCCGTGGACGGCGGGCTTGGCGCGGCCTCCGACGCCGTTCGCGACGGGGCCGAGGACGGTGAGGAGTGCCAGGAGCGCAGCGAGGGTGAGGTAATCCGCCTGCACTCACCCGGCGCCGTCGTCGTAGCCGAGGACCGCCTCGCCGCGGGCGCGGGCGCAGCGCGTCTCGGCTGACTCCCAGGCCGGGGGCGGCGACGGGCCCCTGGAGCAAAACAAGGGCGATGCGGTCTGCCGGCCCCCCCCATCGGCGCCGACGTCGTTGTTGCCGAGGAGCAGGTGGTGCGGGGCCTCGTGGGGGGCGGGGGCCTCGGCGATGGCGGCGCCGACCTGCTCTCGAATGTCGCGGGCGCGGTTGGCTTCGTGGACTTGGCCGCGGCGCGGAAGAAGACGCGTCGGCAGGGGCGCCTGAAGCGCCGTGCTGTGCCGCCCCGGTGGTGGGCGCTCGCGAGGAGGTCGTCGAGCCTTTCTGCCCCTTCTTCCCCTGGCTGACGCACCGCGCGCGTTCGATGGCGCCCGAGGCGTGGCGCGCGGCGCGGGGGCGCAGACGGGCCTCCGGGGCGGCGACGCGGGTCGTCTGGGACAAGCCTAGTGTGCGCGTCAACACGGGTGGGGCCGTGGTGGAGATGCAGGATTGGCGGTGCTTCTGAAAGCCCACGGAGGGCGAATCCTGATGCTTTGGCACAGAAGGTGGGCAGTGGATGCGCTACTGAGAGGTGGTCGTGGGCGCGCTCGGCGGCGTCGCCCGATGGGGGTCGTATATGGGGGCCAGTGGCTCTGGTGCGTGAACGGGGGTGCGCTCGTTGACAGCAGTGCGATTCGCTGGCTGGGGCGTGGGCCGAAGTGCCTGGCTGCGCGCGCTGGCCTCCAGGGCTGGCGCTGCAATGATCTTCGGGGGCTGCCTTTTCTTGACAAGGGGAGGTTTGGCTGTTGCGCCTGGCCCCCGTTGGCGGCCCGCGGGCCAGCGCGTCGATCGTGCCCTCGCGTCGCTTCCCTCCCGAGCGCGTCTGCGTCGTGCCGGTCTTCGGCGGGCCATGATTCGTGGCGAGGCAAAGTTGCAGAGCTGGCCTGATGTGGCGGGCTCTGCAAGCGCCTCGCGCACTCGCGCTGGCTGATCTTCGCGCGCGGAGGCCGCGGTTCCCAGCCTTGCGGGGCGGGGCTTTGAGGTGCTCGAGTGGGGTCCGGTGCGTCTGCGTTCATTCGCGCCGCGGTTAGTGGCGTAGTTTCGGCTTGCTGCTGGGCGCGGCTCGCGGGGGGCCCGACGCGCGCGCGCGCCCGCCCGCCCCCCCGCGCGCGCGCGAACGAACGAACGAACGAACGAAGGAGGGCGCGGAAACACGCGCGCGCACGAACGCACGAACGACAGAACGGACACGCGCGCGCACGCGCACACACATACACACGCGCACGCGCGCGCACACGCGTGCGAACACACGAGCGCGCGCGCGCTCGCGCAAGCACGCACGCGCGCGCGCGCACGCGCACGCGCGCGCGCACGCGCACGCGCGCGCACACACGCGCACGCGCGCAGACGCGCACGCGCGCTCGACCGCACGCGCGCGAACACACGCACGCGGGCACACGCGCACTCGCATGCGCGCGCACGTGCACACACACACACGCACACGCGCACAAACGCACGCGCACGCGCACGGCGCACGCGCACACGCACGCGCACACGCACGCGCGCATGCACGCGCACAAGAGCGCGCGCGCTTTCACACGCATGCGCACGCGCGCGCGCACGCACGCGCGCGCGCACGCGAACGCGCACGCGCACTCGCGCGCGCACGCGCACACGCACACGCACGCGCACGCACGCTCGCACGCGCACACGCAAACGCACGCGCACACGCAAACGCACACGCACACGCACACACGCACGCACGCGCGCACGCGCGCACGCGCGCGCACGCCCACACGCGCACGCGCACGCACGCGCACACATACGCGCACACGCACACGCGCACGCACGCGCACAAGTGCACGCGCGCTTTCACACGCATGCGCACGCGCACACGCGCACGCGCGCGAGCGCGCGCACGCGCACACGCAGGCGCATTCGCACGCGCACGCGCACACGCACACGCACGCGCACGCACACTCGCACACGCACACGCAAACGCATGCGCGCACGCAAACGCACACGCGCACGCACACACGCACGCACGCGCGCCCGCGCGGCCACCCGCACGCGCGCGCGCACACGCATGCACACGCACGCGCGCGCACGCGCGCACGCGCACGCACGCCCACACGCGCACGCGCACGCACGCGCACACGCACACGCACACGCGCACGCGTACGCACGCGCACACGCTCCCGCACGCGCATCCGCGCACGCGCACGCGCACGCACGCGCGCACGCACGCGCACACGCACACGCACGCGCGCACGCACACGCGCGCGCACACAGGCACGCACGAACGCACGCACACGCACGCGCACGCGCGCGCGCACACGCAGGCGCATTCGCACGCGCACGCGCACACGCACACGCACGCGCACGCACACTCGCACACGCACACGCAAACGCATGCGCGCACGCAAACGCACACGCGCACGCCACACACGCACGCACGCGCGCCCGCGCGGCCACCCGCACGCGCGCGCGCACACGCATGCACACGCACGCGCGCGCACGCGCGCACGCGCACGCACGCCCACACGCGCACGCGCACGCACGCGCACACGCACACGCACACGCGCACGCGTACGCACGCGCACACGCTCCCGCACGCGCATCCGCGCACGCGCACGCGCACGCACGCGCGCACGCACGCGCACACGCACACGCACGCGCGCACGCACACGCGCGCGCACACAGGCACGCACGAACGCACGCACACGCACGCGCACGCGCGCGCACGCGCGCGCACACGCGCGCGCGCCCGCGCGCCCGCGCGCACGCACGCACAGGCACACGCGCACACGCGCGCGCACGAACAAGCGCATGCACATGCGCATGCGCGCACACACGGACACACGTGCGCACGCGCACTCCAACGCGCGCACGTGCGCGCGCACGCGCGCGCACGCGCACGCCCACGCGAGCGCGCGCAAAAGCGCGCATACGCACATGCACGCACGCACACGCGCACGCGCACGCGCACACACCACACCCACCCACCCACCCACCCACCCACCCGCGCACGTGCACTCGCACGCACGTGCGCACGCGCGCTCGCATGCGCACGCGCTCACTCACGCGCGCGCACACGCACACGCACACGCATACGCACACGCATTCGCGCACGTACACGCACGCGCGCACGCGTACGCACACGCGCGCGCGCACGCACACGCACACGCACACGCACACAAGCACTCACACATACACGCACAAGCACATGCACGCGCACAGGCACACGCAGGCGCAAACACACACACACACGCACACGCGCACGCACACGCACACGCACACGGCACGCACACGCACACGACACGCACACGCACACGCACACGCGCACCGCGCGCGCCACGCACGCGCCACACTCACGCGCACACGGACACGCACGCGCACACGCACGCGCACGCACACGCACAGGCACACGCAGGCGCACACGCACACGCACACGCACACGCAGACGCACACGCACACGCGCACGCGCACGCGCACGCGCACGCGCACGCGCACGCACACGCGCACGCACACGCACACGCGCACGCGCACACGCACGCGCGCACGCGCACGCGCACGCGCACGCGCACACGCGCTCGCACGCGCACGCGCACACGCACGCACGCACGCACACGCCCACGCACACCCACGCGCGCACACACAAACGCACGCACAGCACACACACACACACACACCGCGCAGACACACGCACACGCACACGCACACCCCAAGCCGCCTTTGGCGAATTTGTCTGGGACATTGCAGATCCTTCACAGTGTTCTCTTCACCGTGTTCTTGTACACTGAGCCATCTTGTTTAGAGTTGCCCTTTGTTTAGAAGTGGTCGGGTTCTTCGCCAGGCTAGCTTGGTGGCGCGCGATGTTCGGCGGCGCGAGGGCGTGGCCTTTTAGGGAGGCGGCGGGGTCCAATAAGGCAGGTGTCTTCTTTAGACGCACCCCCGCCTCCCAATATGCTTTCATACAAGAGCCCGTTTTGTTCCAAGAAAACCTCTGCGTTCCAAGATCCCACGGGCCTGCGTAGAAGGCCGCCCCGTCGCGCCGATCCGCCTGCGCACGCCGCCAGGTTCTGAGGAGGGAGGGCGGCTGCAGGCGCGATCTCCCGAACCCATCTACCCGGATTCCATTGGAGAGGCGTCGAAGTACCCATTTCGGAAGCTGCTCAGAGTCGTGATGGGGTGGGTTCCACGTGGCACAGCGCCGCCCCTGCGCGCGTCGCGCTTGCCCAGCACCGCGGCTTCGGCCGCTGTGTTTGCTGCGTCGTGGTGCAGCGAGAGTGGGCACCTGGTGACGCAATACCCAGTACATTCAATTTGTTGAAGCAAAGAGTTTTTGGTCTTGGAGAGAGAGGTTTTTCGCGTTATATTTATGTCGGAGCACGCAGTCGTGGGCAAGGCTCGCCGTGGCCAGACAAGTCCTTTAGTTCCTTATTCAGCATTCCCAATGCCTGCGCGATGTCTGCAGCGAGAGCCACGACGGCATCGACGACGACAGCGACGGCAGTGCTGGCGGTCCTCGGCTGCGCATGCCTTTTGGCAGAGCCCCGCGCCACAGGCGAGCGTGCGCTGCGTGCCGCTGTCTGCAAAGTCGACCGAGGCGCCGGCGCCTCCTCTCAGCCGCGAGGGAGATGAGCTTGTATCCCCCCATCTCCTGAACATGGGGTCCTTGTTGCTAGTGTGACGCACCCGAATTGCTCACTTCCTGCTTCCTCTCTCCTCACTTTCTTCACAGGCAGACTCACGCACACTCAGACCCACCCATCCGCCTCACTTTCATTGTTTCCTTCACGCTCACACCCACACTCGCACTCACTCGTACTCGGACTCGCGCCTCAGACTCGCTCACACTGCAAACTCACTCACTCAGACCACTTGCGCCCACATGCATTCATACTTAGCACAGTCATCAATCACACTCATATCATTCACGCTCAGACTCGCACAGAATTTCAGTCACTCGCACTTCGACCCAACCACACTCAGACTCTCATACCCAGACTGACTCGTACTCAGAAGCCCGATGATCACCATGGCGCAGCAGGCCTGTCACTCGGGCACCCCAAGAGGGTGCCGCCATGGGCGGGACTCTTGCCCGTTCGCGGCCATAGTCAGCGCCTGGGATGGCCGCTCCCCTCCCCCAGCGGACGCGGCTCCCCGACGCCCTGCCTTGCCACCCGCCCGAGCCACCAGCCGCGAGCGTGGATGCCGCCCCCCGCGCCAGCTCGGCGCCGCCGAACGGCCTTCCGAGCACCCGCCACCCGCCAGCGGCGGTCTACCTCAGCGCACGGGCGGCTCGCGCTGCCGCCACCGTCTTCGCTGGTTCCGGCAGGTCGGTCTCCCAGGCGCGCGCGCCGCCGCCCCGGCTGGCCGCCCAGGCCAGCGTGGAATCCAGCAGTGGCGGCCCAGAGAGACGGCGTCCCGGATCCTCGGGCGCGGTGCTGGGCCCGCCCCACCCTCCCGCGGCCCAGCGGGTGTTTTCTGAGGCATCTGTGCTGCACGGAGGTGGCGAGCTGTCGGCCACGCGGCTGGGACAGCACTCGGCACCTCGAGGGCTGCGCGGGGCCTCCCAGGGGACATCTTGTCAAGCTCCAACACGGGCCTCTGTCAGGAAATCCAGTGGTATAGCTCCTGCGTTGTGGGAGTGGGAGAACGCACCCAGACCGGCATGTAATGCGTCTTCATACGTAGCACCCCGCAGTTGCGGATTAGAGTGAGGGGGCGGCGAGGACGTCGTCGGTCTGCGAGGCTCTGAAGAAGCCTGCCGCAGGATCCTAACTTTTACAAATTATGCGGTGAGCCCGCCGTAGGCGCCGATTTCTTCGTTAAAGCAATGTGGGTGGATCGCGGGGTGGGTCGCGGGGTGGGTCGCGGGGTGGGTCGCGGGGTGGGTCGCGGGGTGGGTCGCGGGGTGGGTCGCGGGTGGGTCACGGGCTGGGTCGCGGGGTGGGTCGCGGGGTGGGTCGCGGGCGGGTCGCGGGGTGGGTCACGAGGTGGGTCGGTCGTGGGGTGGGTCGCGGGGTGGGTCGCGGGTGGGTCGCGGGCGGGTCGGGGGGGGGACGACGACAACAACAACAACAACAACAACAATTACTAGCACGTGGGGACACTCCGTTCTCACCAGTGCCAGGGTTTTCATACGACGCCCGCCAATACCCCCTCTTTGTGGGGGGGCCGGTTCAAGCTCTACCACATTTCCAAACGACTCTTCGCCACCACCCACACCCAGCTTCCCGCCCTATGACGTTCGGACACTTCACTTCGTGGCCTGCGGACGACCGTGGCTACTACACTGGCGCATGGGTACAGTGACTTGTTGTGGTAACATTTTCTGGACGCTAGCTTAGTATACGACTTTTCCCCCTGTTCCAACACTGGACACCTGTACTGGTTTTTGGTGTCCAGGCGTGCGCGCGCGCGAAGAAAAAACGAATGTGTCCCGCATGGTATTATTTGACAGGGATGATGGCCCTGGCAGGTGCGCAACCGTTGTTGGAGAAGTTCGAAGCACGTGAAAAAGTTGCTCGCAAAAGCCCGTTTGACAGAAATGTTTTAAAAGTGTTGGGTTTCCTACAAATCCGCAAGAGCGCGCGGGATGAAATTTTGACATTTTTTTTGTTGAAGAACCATGGTTTTTTTTGATGTTTTTATGTTAAAATCGTTACAAAAACTAAGGGTTTGGAAGGATTTCGTCTTGCGCGCGCGAATGTCAACTTTACCTTATTTTTCGCAAGGGATTCTTGAAGTTTGGTTATGTTAGAACAAGAAATGTCCACTTTGCTTTATTTTTTGCAAGGGAAAACCGCCCGTAACAAAACAACCGGATCCGGACCAACCCGTTTTGCCGGAGACTTCCTCACGAAAATGATGAAAACATGGCTGCGGCCTAGGCGCGGCGAGGGGGCCGTGCACCAGGGGTCCCAGCAATAATTATTCTTTAGAAGAAATAATGTTCAACAACAACAACAACAACAACAACAATCATTTTACCCGAACGCTCAGTGTTCTCCCCAGTGCCAGGGTTTTCTTGCGACACCAGCCAATACCCCCACTTCGTGGGGGGGCCGTTCAAGCTCTACCAAATATCCAAACGACTCTTCGAGACCACCCACACCCAGCTTCCCGCCCTATGACGTTGGGACACTTCACTTCGTGGCGTGCGGACGACCCTGGCTACTACACTGGCGTGGGGTACACACCCACAGAGGTTGATCACATCTGTTACATATGATGTGGTACACGGTACACGTGAGATGGTACGCAGTGCCAAGATAGTTGGTCACATTTTTGGGGCAAATTCGTGGGGATGCGATTACAGAAGTACATGTGTTACACTGATGTTATACAGTCCCAAGGATGACGCATGCATTGCTCATAGACTCATGGCGCTATGATCCTAACTCTCAGTGCCCAACGCGCGCGTGCACAGCCAGACGGAGGGAGAGAAACACATGTATACAAGGTTCGTGACATACGCACGGTCCACCATGTTGTAAACGATCGCATGCACGGTAAGTTCTGAAATTATACGTATGTACAAGCAGACATGCGAGGGAGAAAGGGAGATGGCCATCGACAGTTCCAATACGGCTCCAAGGCGGAAGAGGGGGAGGAGGAGCAGGACAAGGAGGAAAGGAGAGAAGCGAGAAAGGAAGAACGCAGACGGCGCGGCTCTGGACACAAAGGGGTGCCATACTTTCTCCTGCTTTCGCAAACAGGTCCAGTCACACGTAGGGGTATACTCAACCGAATGGTCTTCGCATCCAGAAGCATACTAAAGGCGCGACGCATCGTCGTCTGCGATGGCGCGGAGCGGGCGCGTGGGTGCCCGGCTGCCTGGCTGATGCACGTGCGGGCCTGGCTGATACCCGTGCGGTCCCAGATGCCCAATGAGATTGCCGATGCGCCTGCTGGCGGGAAGGCCGGTGCTTGCATACGGCAGTGCTACCGCGAGCACGTTGTGGACCTGCGGTGGCAAGGCCTGGTAATCGTAGGCCTCCACCACAGGACCTGGCACCACATCTTTGTGTACGAAGGCATCTGGATACTCGAGTGCCAACCTGGCATGCCGTTCGTGTTCACCAAAAAATACCGACAGATTGTGCAAAGGCACAAACTCTTCCGCCACGCCCAAACGCTGACATAAGGATACACGCACAGCCTCCAAGCCAGAGCTGCCCCGGGCGCGACAGCCAACCGCCCATTTGTGGCCGAGCTTGCTGTCCAGAGAAACCAAGGAATACAAGAACTCCCACTCCTGTTGCTCTAGGTGGTCGCTGGTCCAGTATTCGCCACGTTGCTCGCGATAGCGACGATGCGCTACGAGCCGCTGCGTGGTCCTGCAATCCACGAGATACTGCGCCAGTAACTGCTGTTTCACCTCCTCGGCCGAGACGCCCTTCTGCAGCTGCTCCAGGACAAACTCCCCGCATACGTGGCGATGTATGTCCTGAGCATTCTCCAGCAGTGCCAGCTGCTGGGAGGGCGCCTTCAGCCACTTCTCCAGGTTTGAACGATCTGCAAATACCCCGGTCTTCGCGCGATACTTGTCCACCAGCGCTCGCCCCCTCAAGCCTTCAACGTAATGCCAGTACTGGAGGTCCCTGCGCGACAACGCGTAGACGGCGCAATTGCCATGTTTGGCAGCGTCTCCGAGTCGATACGTGCCGAGCCACTGTTGACAGGCAGTATAACCCGCCTCATACCCCCAGGCCTTCAGACGCACCTGCATATTCCGGTAATGGAGGTCAAGGCCCAGGTCGGAGACCTCCTCTCGATACCGCTTGCCGCATGCCGCCTCTACAGCATCCCCCGTCAGCAGCTTTATACAAACCACATCTGTGGAGGAAGAAGCTGCCGTGGCCTGCTGCTTCGATACGGGCTCCTCCCAGTCGACCGCGGCAGGCCGTTTGGCCACGACAACAACAGCAACAACAACAACAACAACAACAACAACAACAACAACAACAACAGCAACAACAGCAACAACAGCAACAACAACAACACGCATAATCCTCCCCGCGGGTCCCCACTTCAGCCACGCAGGCGGGAGCAAAGAATGAGCATTCGGCCCCCTACTCTGATTAGCACCCCGCAGTTGCGGATAAGAGTGATGGGGGCGGCGATGACGTCGTCAGTCTGCGAGGCTCTGAAGAAGCCCGCCGCAGGCGCCTAACTTTTACAACTTATGCAGTGAGCCCGCCGTAGGCGCCGATTTCTTCGTTAAAGCAATGTGGGTGGATCGCGGGGTGGGTCGCGGGGTGGGTCGCGGGGTGGGTCGCGGGGTGGGTCGCGGGGTGGGTCGCGGGGTGGGTCGCGGGTGGGTCATGGGCTGGGTCGCGGGGTGGGTCGCGGGTGGGTCACGGGCGGGTCACGGGGTGGGTCGCGGGGTGGGAGGCGGGTGGGTCGCGGGGTGGGTCGCGGGGTGGGTCGGTCGTGGGGTGGGTAGCGGGGTGGGTGGCGGGTGGCTCGCGGGAGGGTCGGGGGGGGACGACGACAACAACAACAAACAGAATCCTCCCCGCGGATCCCCACTTCAGCGAAGGAACCAGGAAACAAAGAATGAGCGTTCGGCCCCCTCACTCTGACGTAGCACCCCGCAGTTGCGGATAAGAGTGAGGGGGCGGCGTGGACATCGGCAGTCTGCGAGGCTCTGAAGAAGCCCGCCGCAGGCGCCGAATTGTTACAACTCTGTACAATGAGCCCACCGCAGGCGCCGAATTTTTGGTTAAAGCAACGTGGGTGGGTCGCGGGCGGGTCTCGGGGTGGGTCGCGGGTGAGTTGCGGGTGGGTGGTCACGGCTGGGTCGCAGGCCTGGTCGCGGGCGGGTCGCGGGTGGGTCGCGGGGTGGGTCGAGGGTGTGTCGGGGGCGGGTCGCGGGGTGGGTCGCGGGGTGGGTCGTGGCTGGGTCGCGGCTGGGTCGCGGGGTGGGTCGCAGGTGTGTCGCGGGTGGGCTGTGGTTGGGTCGCGGTTGAGTCGAGGCTGGGTCGCGGGCCGGTTCGCGGGTGGGACGACAGCAACAACAAGCAGCAATCACAACAACAACAACAACAACAATCATTTTACCCTCATGCGCCATGCTTCCACATGACACATGCATCCATCTGGATAACACGCCCCATCATTGGGGATTTTTCTGGCATGCGGGATCCGATATTCCCTCACCCAGATATCCCGCCCAAGAAGGTTTGGCCACCACCTCTTCCGAGGAACTTCAACATCCATAGCTCGGACGGCACATCGCCTTCGCAATCGCCTTGCGCATGCCCCGCATCTCAGAGGGAGAGGAAGAGGAAGAGGAGGGGGAGATGAGAGAGATAGGGATGGGGGAGGAGGAAAAGGGAGGGGGAGGAGGGGGAGGAAGGATGAGTGGTTGTAGTAGCAGCAGTTGATGATATTGTTGTTGCGGCTGTAGCACTAGTAGTAGTGGTAACGGTAGTAGTAGTCCAAGTAAGTAGAACTGGCTTGTGGCAGCCAAGCGTTCATAGCGACGTTGCTTTTTGATCCTCCTTTAATGTCTTCTCTCCCTATCCTTGAGACGCAGAAGTCTCAAAAAGTTGGATGGTTCAGCACATCCAGGAAACCTATCGCTGGACCGGCCCAGATATGGTTCCAGAAGCGGCTCGGGAAGCTGCGCAGGCGCCAGAAGCAGAGAAGCACCACGTACGGGCGCCGGCTCGGGCGTCCGGCCCAAAGCCGCTCCAGAATCGGCCCAGGACGGCTTCCCGGGCGCCGCAAGCAGAAATTCAGCATTTTCGAAAGAAAAATGTGTATTGGAATGGCCTCTTTTCGGCGCGATCGGAACTGCCCGGGCGTCCGGCCCGGGAGCCGGGCCGGGTGCCGGCCGGGCCGGGTGCCGGCCCGAGCTCCGGAATCGGCCCGGACGGCCTCCCGGGCGCCGGAAGCAGAAATTCAGCATTTTCGAAAGAAAAATGTGTATTGGAATGGCCTTTTTTCGGCGCCGCCTCGGAACTCGATTTTCCGGCGCCCGGGCGCCGGCTCGGGCGCCGACCCGGGCGTCCGGCCCGGGAGCCGGGCCGGGTGCCGGCCCAGGCTCCGGAATCGGCCCGGACGGCCTCCCGGGCGCCGGAAGCAGAAATTCAGCATTTTCGAAAGAAAAATGTGTATTGGAATGGCCTTTTTTCGGCGCCGCCTCGGAACTCGATTTTCTGGCGCCCGGGCGCCGGCTCGGGCGCCGACCCGGGCGTCCGGCCCGGGAGCCGGGCCGGGTGCCGGCCCGAGCTCCGGAATCGGCCCGGACGGCCTCCCTCCCGGGCGCCGGAAGCAGAAATTCAGCATTTTCGAAAGAAAAATGTGTATTGGAATGGCCTTTTTCCGGCGCCGCCGCGGAACTCGATTTTCCGGCGCCCGGGCGCCGGCTCGGGCGCCGACCCGGGCGTCCGACCCGGGAGCCGCTCTCGGCGGCGAGCAAGAGCACCGAGCCCGAGTAAAAAAGGAGGAAGTCTCGAGCCGGAGCGTTGTTGTTGTTTGGGGGCCGGTTTTGGCGGAACCCCAAAACGCCTGAGCGTGAGCCTCAATTTCAGAGGAAATGCGGCCGGCGCCTCGGCGAGAGCGCCAGGGCGAATATAGGGGGTCCAACAATAATAATTGTTTAGTAATTAAGGTTCAACAACAACAACAACAACAACAACAACAACAACAACAACAACAACAACAACAACAACAATCATTTTACCCGAACGCTCAGTGTTCTCCCCAGTGCCAGGGTTTTCATGCGACGCCAGCCAATACCCCCACTTCGTGGGGGGGCAATGCAAGCTCTACCAAACATCCACACGACTCTCGGGAACCACCCACACCCAGCTTCCCGCCCTATGACGTCAGGACACTTCACTTCGTGGCGCGCGGACGATCGTGGATACTACACTGGCGTGGAGTACACACCCGCAGAGGTTGATCACTTGTTTGGGCCCCGCATGTGCCCCGCATGGTGCATTTGTTGCGTATGACATACATAGTACAGAGAGACAGAGAGAGAGAGAGAGAGAGAGAGAGCAAGACAGAGAGCCTGGAGAGAGAGATAGAAAGAGATTCGTCACATGTGTGAGGCAACCTCTTGCGGCCTCATGGGCGCCTCTTGGGGCCATCTTGAGCGCCTCTTGGGGCCATCTTGGGTTTTAAAGATTCATGAAGAGCCCGCGGGTGGATTTTGATATTTTTCGGATGAGAAAGTCTTGCGTTTGCATATGTTTTCGGAACATCGCATCTTGAAATTATTGAAATCACATTATGTTTGGCAGGATTTCGGCACGCGCGCGCGGCGGCCGCGCGCATGTGCACTTCGTGTCATTTTTTGCAAGGGATGGTGGCCCTCGTAGGCTCGCAACCGTTGTTGCAGAAGGTCGAAGCACCTGAAAAGGTTCCTCGCAAAGGCCCTTTTAACAGAAATGTTTAAAATCTGGTGGGTTTCCTAGGAATCCGCAAGAGCGCGCGGAAGGACATTTTGACAATTTTTTCTGAGAAAACCATTGGGTTTTTGATGTTTTTATGTTAAAATCGCTACGAAACCTAAGGTTTTGGAAGGATTTCGTCTTGCGCGCACGAATGTCCACTTTACCTTATTTTTTGCAAGGGATTCTTGCAATTTGATCAAGTAAAAACAAGAATTTTCATTTTCTATTGTTTTTTGCAAGGGAAAACGAGCGTCAACAAAAAACCGGATCCGGAGCTCATCCACTTTTCTGAAGCTTTCGCGAAAAAATGATGAAAATGTAGCTGCGGCCTAGGCGCGGCGCAGAGGTCGCGCACCAGGGGTCCCAACAATAATAATTCTTTAGAAGGAATAATGTTCAACAACAACAACAACAACAATCACTTTACCCGAACGCTCAGTGTTCTCACCAGTGCCAGGGTTTTCATGCGACGCCAGCCAATACCCCCACTTTGTGGGGGGGCAGTGCAAGCTCTACCAAATATCCACACGACTCTTCGCCACCACCCACACCCAGCTTCCCGCCCTATGACGTTCGGACACTTCACTTCGTGGCCTGCGGACGACCGTGGCTACTACACTGGCGTGGAGTACACACCCACAGAAGTTGTTAAGCCTCACGGCGGGCTCTTGGGGCCTCTTGAAGGCCTCCTGGGGCAACCTATGGCGCAACCAGTAGGGGGACGTTTTATTCTCGGCGGCCGAGGGCGCAACCTATGGCGCAACCAATAGGGGGACGTTTTATTCTCGGCGGCCGAGGGCGCAACCTATGGCGCAACCGCAAGGGATTGTGGCCCCTGGCAGGCGCGCGAACCCCGTTGCAAGAGCGTGCGAAAGTAGCTCGCGCGAGCTCATGTAACATAAATGTTGGAAAACCATTGGTTTTTTTAGGATTCGGACAGCGCGCGCGGGTGGAAATTTTGAAAAGTCGTGCAGGTGTTTTTCGAGGACCTACGGTGCGATTCGTGTGATTTTATGATGCGCGGTGCTAAAATTCTTAAGAACCCAATGGTTTTTGGAGATTTCGGCGTGCGCGCGCGAAGAAAAAACGAATGTGTCCCGCATGGTATTATTTGACAGGGATGATGGCCCTGGCAGGTGCGCAACCGTTGTCGCAGAAGTTCGAAAAAGTTGCTCGCAAAAGCCCGTTTGACAGAAATGTTTAAAAAGTGTTGGGTTTCCTACGAATCCGCAAGAGCGCGCGGGATGAGATTTTGACATTTTTTTGTTGAAAAACCATTGGTTTTTTGATGTTTTTATGTTAAAATCGCTCCGAACACTAAGCTTTTGGAAGGATTTCGTCTTGCGCGCGCGAATGTCCACTTTACCTTATTTTTTGCAAGGGATTCTTGAAATTTGATTATATTAGAACAAGAAATGTCATTTTATAGTGTTTTTTGCAAGGGAAAGCGGGGGGGAACAAAACAACCGGATCTTGATCACATCGAATTACCTGAGGCTTCCTCACGAAAATGATGAAAATGTAGCTGCGGCCTAGGCGGCGCAGGGGGGCCGTGCACCAGGGGGCCCAACAATAATTATTCTTTAGAATTAATAATGTTCAGCAACAACAACAACAATTACTAGCACGTGGGGACACTCCGTTCTCACCAGTGCCAGGGTTTTCATAGGAGGCGGGCAATACCCCCACTTTGTGGGGGGGCCGGTTCAAGCTCTACCAAATTTCCAAACGACTCTTCGCCACCACCCACACCCAGCTTCCCGCCCTATGACGTTCGGACACTTCACTTCGTGGCATGCGGACGACCGTGGCTACTATTCAGGGCCCCGCGGCCGACGACGACGGCGTGCGCGCGCGAAGAAAAAACGAATGTGTCCCGCATGGTATTATTTGACAGGGATGATGGCCCTGGCAGGTGCGCAACCGTTGTTGCAGAAGTTCGAAAAAGTTGCTCGCAAAAAGCCCGTTTGACAGAAATGATTAAAAAGTGTTGGGTTTCCTACAAATCCGCAAGAGCGCGCGGGATTTTTTTTTTTTTTTTTTTTTTTTTTTTTTTTTTTTTTTTTTTTTTTTTTTTTTTTTTTTTTTTTTTTTTTTTTTTTTTTTTTTTTTTTTTTTTTTTTTTTTTTTTTTTATAAAAAAAAAAAAAGAAAAAACATTTTTTTCTGGATGTTTTTATGTTAAAATCGCTACGAAAACTATGGTTTTGGAAGGATTTCGTCTTGCGCGCGCGAATGTCCATTTTTTTTTTTTTTTTTTTTTTTTTTTTTTGCAAAGGATTCTTGAAGTTTGGTTATGTTAGAACAAGAAATGTCCACTTTATTTTTTTTTTTTTTTTTTTTTTGCAAGGGAAAACCGATCGTAACAACACAACCGGATCCGGACTCCCCCGTTTTGCCTGAGACTTCCTCACGAAAGTGATGAAAATGAGGCTGCGGCCTAGGCGCGGCGGGGGGGTCGTGCGCCAGGGGTGCCAACAACAATTATTCTTTAGAAGAAATGATGTTCAACAACAACAACAACAACACCAACATTACCAACATTACCAACAACAGTAACAACAATACCAACAACAACAGTGACATCCGCAACATCAACAACAACATCAACAATAGTAACAACAACACCACCAGCATCAGCGACAGCAGTACCAACAACAACATCATCTTCACCAGCAATCAACAAACAACAACAACTCCAGCTACAGCAACAACACCAACAAACACAACGATAATTAACACTAACATTAACAAACAAAAAATCAATAACACCTCCACCAACACCAACTCCAACAACAACAGCAGCAACGACAACAACAGCACTCATTTTAGTACAGTTCGCTCTTATCTGCTCGCGTGCCATTCATCACGCATCTCCCAAACCCTCGATACCCGCCCTCTTCGTCTTCGATCGTACCCTCTTCGGAGTATATTTTTTACCTGCAACGTGCATTCTGTGCAGCCCCTACGGCAGGGGAAGAGAGGACGAATGGAAGGACGGGACAAGGGGTAGGAAGGAGGATAAAACACGAAATATAATAGCAGGATGGGGTCTGTGAGCAGAAAACACCTGTGAGCAGAAAACACCTGGCAGAACCAGACGGGCAGATCGGGCGGGTAGACCCTAACGGGCGTGTCGGGAAGGCGGGCCCAGCCGGCCAGGTTGAGCAGGCGGATTGCTGAAGCGTGCGCCCTGCATGGGTCCTGGGGAAGTTTCGAGCGATAGCGCGATTCCCAAATAACTCGTGAGGAGTTCTAGAAATTAGGAGAGCGTGGCTCCTGAGTGTCGAGGGCGCGGCGCCTGAATAAATTATGAGGAAGTACCACGCGAGAGCGCCGTTTCTGTATACACTGTGAGGAAGTCCCGCGCGAGGGCGCGACTTGGGAATACATTGTGAGGAAGTATCCGGCGGGAGCTGTTGTTGAATTTTCATTTCTGAAGAGCAATTATTGTTGATCCCCCCCACCAGTGCGTACTGTTTTTTCAATTGAAGTGCCCCTCCCTGCGCTCGCACCCGGTTTTTATCAGGGAAAGGCTTGAGGCCCAAACTGCGCCCCTGGCCCCCGGGGTACAACAACAACAAGGGCTCCCGCTTGAGACTTCCTCACAATTTAGCCAGGACCCCCGCTCCCGCCTAAGACTTCCTCGCATTTTATTCAGGAATCGCGCTCTCGCCTTTATAATTTATTCAGGAATCGCTCTCTCGGCGCTCTGGAGTCGCGCTCTCGCTGGAGACGTGCTTGCAATTTACTGAAGAACAGCGCCCTTGCCGTGGATTTTCCAGCAAGTTGTTCAAGCGCCGCGCTCCCGACACTCAGGCGCTCAGGAATCGCGCTCACGCCTATGACTCCCTCACACATTATTTTGGAATCGGGTGCAGCCCTTCGTTGCCCCCTCGCTGCCCTTCGTGGCCCCGTTGCAGCCGTTCGTGGCCCCATTCCTGCCCTTCGTGGCCCCGTTGCAGCCCCTCGTGGCCCCCTCGCCGCCCTTCGTGGCCCCTTTACAGCCCTTCGTGGTCCCCTCGCTGCCCTTCGTGGCCCCGTTGCAGCCCCTCGTGGCCCCCTCGCCGCCCTTCGTGGCCCCGTTGCAGCCCTTCGTGGTCCCCTCGCTGCCCGTCGTGGCCCCGTTGTAGCCTTTCGTGGCCCCCTCGCTGCCCTTCGTGGCCCCGTTGCAGCCCCTTGTGGCTCCCTCGCTGCGCTTTGTGGCCACGTTGTAGCCCTTTGTGGTTTTCTCGCTACTTTTCGTGGCCTTGTTGCAGTCCTTCGTGGCCCCCTCGCTGCCCTTCATGGTCCCATATATGTATGCCCCTCGTGGCCCCCGCTCGTCCGCGCCTGTCGTGGCCCCATATGCATGCACTTCGTGGCCCCGCTATCGCCCTTCGCGGCCCCCTCGCTGCCCTTCGTGGCCCCGTCCTTGCCCTCCGCGGCCCAATATACGTATTCCCTTCGTGGCCCCTGCTCGTTCGCGCCCGTCGTGGCCCCATGTGCATGCCTTTCGTGGCCCCGTTGCAGCCCTTTGTGCCCCCCTCGCTGAACGACCGTATCGTTCGCTGAACGTGAGGCTCGTCAACCACATGTTCACGGCCTCCTCGTGTCGTTGAGCATCCTCGGAGTGGAGGTGCCTCCACTGCTCCTCCAGCGTCCACAGCACGGGGCCAAGGATCCTGTAATAGCTGGTCGATGTCTGGGTCACCGCTGCAAGCCATTTCTCTTTCCTGCTACTCACCAGGGACTGGATGACCAGGAATATCGAGGGTTGCTCACACACTGTCAACAGCGTCGATGGCATAGTAATCGAAAAACACGTCGGGAGGGAGCTCGAAGATGGGGAGGGTCGGGCTGCTGCACACTGAGAAGGATACGTACGTCCGTTCTGCACGAATGACGTGAGGCCGGCTTGAATCACAATCTGAGAGAGTCCCCTTTCTGCGTACACACCAATGCCCGCGACCAATCCCTCGAGAGCCTGCCCCGGAGGCAGGCTGACACCGTGCCTATCCGCTGTGAGCGTGTCGTGGGCGGAAGGCACCCT
This sequence comes from Prorocentrum cordatum, assembly GCA_963575745.1. Classification (NCBI taxonomy): domain Eukaryota; class Dinophyceae; order Prorocentrales; family Prorocentraceae; genus Prorocentrum; species Prorocentrum cordatum. The sequence continues at coordinate 120,164 of CAUYUJ010009702.1, forward strand.
CGAAAAGGGGATCTGGTCCAAAACATTATGGACGGAGATGGGAATGGAAATGAAAGGAAGGTCAGCAGATGACTCTCAGGGTGGGAAAAGAGAGAGAGAGAGAGATAGAGAGAGAGAGAGAGACACAAACATCGAGAGACAGACGGGGGGACAGAGAGGGAGAGAGGGACAAAACAAACGAGCGAAAGAGAGAGAGAGAGAGAGAAAAAGAAAAAACACGAAACATAAAGAGAGATACACAGAAACAAGGAAAACAGGGGAGCGAGAGAGAGAGGAACATATTCATGCACGGATATGTAGAGAAGGAGAGAGAGAGAGAGAGAGAGAGAGAGAGAGTGAGAGAGAGAGAGAGAGAGAAAACGAGAGAGAGAGAGAGAGCTATAGGGAGGGATATGCAGAGAGAGAGAGAGAGGAACAGCGAGAGGGAGATAACTACATATAAACATATGGATACGTGTATACATATGGACCTCACTATATACATGTATGTATACATGTATGGTTACACTAGAGATACATACATACAACATACATGCATCGAGGGAACGAGAGGAGAGAGAGGAATCTACACACATACATACATACATACATACATACATACATACATGCATGCATACATACATACATCCATACATACATACATACATACAAACATACATGCATGTATACATACATACATGCATGCATACATACATGCATGCATACATACATACATACATACATACATACATACATACATATACATATACATATATACATATAGATATAGAAGCCAACAACGATTCGGGTAGGGGGGGTGGGGGTGGGGGAGCTTGGGGTTGACCATACACATCTATATCTATATATATAGTTCATAGTTACACACATACCTACAGAGTGTGAGGGACAGATAACGAGAGGGATATTTATTACCTACGCAGATCTATTGCTATGTCGGGATATCTCTCTCTCCGTGTGTCTATGCCCGCCTCTCTCTCTCTCTCCCCCTGTCTCGCTTGCTCTTTCGCCCTCCCTTTTTCTCTCTCTACCTATCTCTTTGTGTGAGTTGGCGCCGTCCGGGGCCTTTCTCCCTCCTACAACCTCCTCCCCCCACTCCGCCCTCGCCCTTTTTCCCTCCTTCCCATTCCTCCCCCTTCCTCCCTCCTCATTCTTCCCGCCTCCCCGCTTCTCCCTCGCCCTTTCTCCCTTCTCCCCACTCTTCCTTCCCCTCCTCCCTCCTCACTCCTCCCTCCTCCCCGCTCCTCCCTCGCCCCTTCCTCCCTCGCCCCTTTCTCCCTCCTTCCCATTCCTCCCCCCTCCTCCCTCCTCACTCTTCCCGCCTCCCCACTTCTCCCTCGCCCTTTCTCCCTTCTCCCCACTCTTCCTTCCCCTCCTTCCTTTTCACTCCTCCCTTCTCCCCACTCCTCTCTTGCCCCTCCTGCCTTCTCCCTACCCTTCCTTCCCCTCCTAGCTCCTCGCTCCTCCTTCCTCCCCACTCCCTCGCCCGTCCTCCCTCCTCCCCCCTACTCCCTCCACTCCTCCCTCCTCACTACTCCCTCCCTCCACTCCTTCCTCGCCCTTCCTCCCCCCTCCTCCCTCCCCTCCTCCCACGTTCTCACTCCTCCCTTGTCCCCAATCGTTCCCCGCCCCTCCTCCCTCCTCCCCACTCCTCGCCCCCCCCCTCCCTCCTCACTCCTCCCTCCTCCCCACTCCTCCCTCCCCTCCCTCCTCCTCACTCCTCCCTTGCCCCTCGTCCCCACTCCTCTCCACTCCTCCATCCTCCCCTCCCTCCTCGCTCCTCCCTCCCCACTCCTCCCTCGCCCCACCTCCCTCCCCAATCCTCCCTCCCCTCCTCCCTCCTCACCCCCCAATCCTCCCCAATCGTCCCTCGCCCCCCCTCCTCCCCGCTCTCACGCGGCTGCGCGCGCGGGCTGGCGCGCAGGACATCGAGTGCATCGCATGCGCGTCCTCGGGGAGGGGCGGTGGGGGGGAGGGGAGGGGCGGGGCAGTGCTGCCCGAGGCAGCGGGGCCACTGGCGCGGCCGCGGCGCGAGGGACGCAGCGGGAGCTTGGCATCGCTCGGGCGTGTGCATTTTTTCACTGGCGGTGACCATCGAGAGCATCCTGGATCACTGGATCACCGGGCAGGACAAGCACGCACGACACCGCGATGGGCACGGAGGCTGAGAGTCCGAGCGATGGCAGCGGAACGGGAGGGGGGGGGGGGGGGGGCTGCAGGGGGGACGGTGTGGGGAGGGACTGTGCGGGAGGATAGATGCGGGAGGGTGGAGGGGTGATGGGGGAGGTGGGCTGGTCAGGAGGCCCGAAGGAGGGACGGGCAGACGAGGAGAACAGCGAACGTTCGGGGGTTGTTGGGGGGGGAGGGCGAGGGGGAGGAATATTGACTGGGAGAGTGAGGACGAGGGCACGGTTGATACGGGCGGGCGGACAGGAAGGGGCGGAGGATGCGGAAAAGGGGAGGATGGCGAGGAACAGAGGGAGGCGTGTGGGTCGGATTCTGAGGCGAATGGTGAGGAGAAGGGAACGGGCACCAGGAAAGATGGAAGAGGAATGTCGATTCACAGGAGGAGGAGGAGGAGGAGGAGGAGGAGGAGGAGGAGGAGGAGGAGGAGACGGATAATAATAAACACGACCAGGTGATTGTAGGAGGAAGGGGAGGGCGAGGAGGAGGAGGAGGAGGTGGAGGAGGAGGAGCATGGAGAGGATGGACAGGACATGGAAGACGAGGCGGAAGAAGGGGGGCCGCAGGATTGTGAGGATGATGAGGCCTTCCCTCTTGACCTGCGAGCCCTCAGATGTCCTCGAGTTTCCGTGCCCGTGTTGTTTGTAGCTTGTCGTCGTTTGTGGTAAATTGAGGGGCGGAGGAGAAGGAGCAGGAGAAGGAATTGGGGTGCTCCGGTCGTGGGGCCAAGTGCCCGTCTGCCCGCGCCCGCGCGCGCTCTGGCCTCACCTCTGTCGTCCCCGTTCCATGTTCTATGCTCTTGTCAGGCTACACCTGAGGCGCCCGAAACACGCGTTTTGGAGAGTCAGCTCAGGTTTCCTTCTATCTCGCCGCGCCGCGCCGTGCGTCGGGCTTACTTTGTAATCCACTGTTGCCCTGCCGCACTTGCGTATGTGTATGAGGTTGCCCATGTCGCAGCCCGACTCAGTCTCAGTAGCTTCTGTGTTCTCGGATTGTGGCACCAAGGTTACCTCTCCCGTCTTCCCTTGCCCCTTCTTCGTCCCTGCTCTTACCTTTCCGTCCTGCTCCCCCGTGTTCGCGCTCCTTCTACAGTCGGGGCCCTGAAGAAGGAACCCTTTTCGTTGGGGAGGGGCTCCGCGTTCCTTAAGTGTTTCACAGCTTGCCTCAGGCTTTCCTTATGTTTTCGATCGGAAATCGAAGTTTAACTTATGGAAAAAAAGAGGCCTCGTTCCTTATTTAGGGTTCCCTAGGTCAACGCCCCGACTGTATTCACCTTCTCCTCGCCCTCGTCACCATTCCCCATCCAGTGGTCGCGCCTCCCCTGTCACCGCGCTTCTCTCCCTGCCGGCCACGCTTGCCGCCTTTCCCCGCGCCGAGCCCGCTCTCCCGAGCTTGCGGCTGCCCCGCGGCGGGGGCAGGGGAATGCCTTTCACACCCGAGGGCCGCATCACGGTGACCCCGAGATCGCGGCTGCCTGGATCTTGAGCAGCGGGTGCAGACAAGGGAGCGAACAGGACCAGGGTTACAGCCGGGGCGCTGAAGAAGGAACCCTTTTCGTTGGGGAGGGGCTCGGTGTTCCTTGATTGTTTCACAGTTTGCCTCAGGTTTTCCTTCAACTTCTGGGGACAAGGGGCCTCGTTCCTTATTTTGGGTTCCTTAGGTCAACGCCCCGACGGTATGGATTTCCGAGGGGTTGTCTGCAGGGGTCATCTACGATTCGATGCAGTGGCAACGTTCAGGTGTCACTGGGGTGCAGGGAGCGATGTGGACCGAGAGATCCGTGTCGGCGAGGACCATCGAGGAGGATGCTGGATCACCTGGCGCAAATGCGCGCACGAAACCGCAACATGCACGGGGAATGGACGTCCGAGCGATTGCACAGTATAGAACGGGCGAGTGGGGAGAAGGCGTCAGAGTGAAGCCGCGCAGAAGTGGGTGGGTTGGCAGTACTCGTTCGGGATGTGCAGTCTTGTGAAGCCTGCGAGGTGACAGACAGCGGTCCTGTTATGACGTTCGGCGGGCTGAACCAGTGGGGCAGGGAATCTGTTGCAGTGGCACTTGCTTGTGTGTGCTGTCGTGCGTGCACAGCGTCGAGGTTCTAAACTAAGCCGGTGTCGATGGCAAGTCCTCTCGCGCGTTTATCGGGCCACGTGTGTTCGGTGCGCTTCTGATTACCGAGTCTGCATTGTTCCCCTGGTTTGTTTGGGTGACTGCGCGGGCGCGTTTCGAATCGCAGTTCTGCTGGTAGTGCGTGGCCCGATGCCACCAGTTCGCGTGGCCCTTGTCCTAGGAGGATCCGGAGGCGCCACTTGTTCGCCTCTGCGTGGCGAGCTGAGTCGTTCGCGATCAACTCGTTGCGCGACGGCCACAGCTGAGTGGCTCCGGACTGGCGCTGCGTTGCAGGAGAAGGAGGAGGAGAAGGAGGAGAGAAGCGGGAGAAAGGGGAGGGATCGGAGGGGGCTAGGACGAGGATAAATCCGTTTCGGAGCTTTCAAGGACGCTCTCAGAGCGTTCCAGAACGCTCTGAGAAGGCCGCGGCTCCCGAGACATCCTCCAGAGCCGCCGAATTTCAATGATTTTCGATTCATTCTCACCCGACTTTATCCTCGTTCTGGCTTCGTCTTAGGATGGGGACGAGAGAGGAGGACGAGGAGAAGGAGGAGAGAAGTGGGAGGAAGGGGAGGGACATCAAGAGATGGCGGGGGAGAGGCAGAGGGGCAGGGGAAGGAGGAGTAGGAGGACTTGCGCGGCGCCCGCTGCTCGGCGGCTCTGGACTCGCGCTGCGTTGCATGGCGGGAACGGGGGGGAGGAGGAGGGAAGCGGGAGGATGGGGGCCATATCAAGAGAGAGAGAGAGAGAGGAGGATGCCGCAAAGGAGCAGGGGAAGAGGAATAGAAGCAGGAAGGAGGATCTGAAAGGTGTAGTGCCCACAAACAGAAGGGATTCGCTTTGCTTTGAAGGGCTTCGCCCTCTGCTGCCAACTCCCCCCGCCTCAGACTGCGTGCACGACCACGCCTGGTTTGCAGGTTGTTCTTTGTTTTCTCAACGGTTGGCGGGCTGGCACCTCGGCTGACTGGCCTGTTGCTTGAATGGTACGTCTTTTTTGAAGACTTACCATTCAAGCAACAGGCCGGTTGTTACATCTAATGGCGTTGATGATAAGAATGATGTTGATGATGAACATGATTGTGAGGTTGGGTCGGTCGAGCCCGAAAAGCCCGCCCTAGAGACAGCCAGTTAGGTCTTTGCAGTTCACTTGGCCTGCTCGCTGGCTGGCCGGCTTCGCGCGCGCGGCCTCGGGAGCGCCCTTCCACTGTACTTCAGCAGGGCTCGTGGCGTCGGGAGCGCGCGCCCTTCCGTTGATGGGCCTGTTTTCCACCACCACAACCATAAGGTGGAGGGGGGAAGGAGGAGGACGAGGAGGAGGAGGTGGAGGAGGAGGAGAAGGAGGAGGACCCCCTTCCCCCTCCAACTTATGGTGGTGGTGGTGGTGGTGGTGGAAAACAGGCCCATCATCCGTGGTGCGTCAGCAGGGTTCGCGGCGTCGGGAGCGCGCGCCCCCACTGCCTGTCGTGAGGCCTCCGGGGCCTCGAGCCCTGGAAGCCGAGTTTGTTTCTCGGGAAGCGACGGGGGGGGGCCGAGCGCCGCGCGGCCCGAGCACAGATCCGGCCCGCTGCTCATCGTCGAAGTCTTCGGCGTCTGAGCGTCCCTCCTTCTCTTTTGGCCTCCCCCCTCCCTCCTTGCCATGCTGGCCAATTTTCGACAGTTGGTGCCCCTACCCAGCTGTTCGCTGGAGCGGATTTCGCCGCCTCGCCGCGGACGGAGAACCGCTCTGGAGGCGGGGTGGTGCCTGGGGGTGTCTCCGTTGGGGTGGGCTCGTGGCTCCGGGAGCGCGGGCCCACGGCAGTCTGCAGGGGCTCTCGTGAGGAGTAGGAGTAGGAGGAGGAGGAGGAGGAGGAGGAGGAGGAGGAGGAGGAGGAGGAGGGAGGAGGGAGGAGGGAGGAGGAGGAGGGAAGAGGAGGCTCCTCTTGGCCAGGGACTGGCCCGGGGAGCGCGAGGCTCGCGCGCAACTTTGCGGAAGGGGTGCGGCTTTGGGCGCGCCGGAGGTCGGTTTGCATTTGCGAGGGGCGCTGTGGTGGGGACCCAAAAAATATACACCACCACCACCACCTCCACCACCACCACCACCACCACCACCACCACCACCACCACCACCACCACCACCACCAGCACCACCACCACCACCACCACCACCACCACCACCACCACCACCACCACCACCACCACCACCACCACCACCACCACCACCACCACCACCACCACCACCACCACCACCACCACCACCACCACCACCACCACCACCACCACCACCACCACCACGTTGATTCCTCCCCTCTCCTCTGCCGTCCTCTTCCTTTCCTCGTTCCTGGGGGAGGGAGGGGGGTGAGGGAGGTGGTGGTGGTGGTGGTGGTGGTGGTGGTGGTGGTGGTGGTGGTGGTGTATATTTTTTGGGCCCCCACGTGGTTCCGGGGGGCGCAGACTCGTCGTGCTCTGCTCAGGGCTGTGGCATCGGGGGCGCGTGGCTGTCGTACGTTGCAGCGGATTTTCCTATGTGGGGAGCGCCAGCCTGGCGTCGTCGACGAGGGATTGTGGCCTCGGGAGCTGCCAGCCCGCCCTCCTCTACGGTACGCTGTGGCCTACGGGTGCGTAAGTACTCTTGTGAAGGGTTGTGGCATCGGGAGCGAGAGCCTGGCGTAAGCTGCAGGGGATCGGTCTGCGGACCGCTGCTACGGCGTAATTCACGAGGGATTGTGGCCTCGGGATCGCGACTCGAATGTACTTCGAGCCCCCCCCCCGAAATTCTGAGAACCCCCAGGGCCCCCGTAGGAATTCTGAGAACCCTCAGCGGGGAGGGTTAGCGGCCCTTTTTGGGGCTCCCCTCCCTCGCGCAGTCTTCAATCATTACAGCAGTGGGGCCAGAAATTGTACACGGTTGAAAAGTAATTCTAGACGCATCAGCTTATCCAGAAACGATGCCCATGCGAGTTGCCTTGATCAGGGATGTGGAGCATACAGTGGAATAGAGGGCTGGGGAAGCCGTCTATCCCCAAGACTGGGATAATGGAGAATCGGAGGAGGAGGTGGATGAGGAAGCGGAGGAGAAAGAGTAGGACGGGAAGGGGGAGGAGGATGATGAGGGAGGAGGGAGAAGCCAGGATGAGGAGGAGGATGAGAAGGAATTGGCGGATGAGGAAGAGGAGGAGGAGGAGGAGGAAAGGGAGGAGGAGGAGGAGGAGGAGCAGGGTGAGCAGAAAGGTCTGAGGCTTCTTAGATACCTCTCGGAGTCTCTTCGGATGTCTCTTGAGAGCTTCTCGGTGTCCTCTTGGGTCGTCTTTGGGACCTCTTGGCGGTCCCAGTGGCCTCTTAGAGCGTATTGGGTGCCTCGGGGGAGCCTCGTGCGACCTTTGTGGGGTCTTTTGGGAGCCGCTTGTGGACCTCTTGGGGGCATCTTGGTCTCCTGGGCGCCTGTTGGGGCCCTCGCTTTCGCTCTTGGGGGCCTTGCGGGCCATCTTGGGGCCATCTGGGAGGATATCGATCAAAGAAGGGGTGTAAATATGACGCTCCCCCCCATGAGCCCAACACTTAGGTAACATCAGTGATGTGCGCCTTCTCTCCGAGGCCGTTTTGGACACTCCAAACGGTGGCCTCCATCCCCTCCAGACCCAGGGGGAGGGGGTAGGGGATGGGTCAGGGCACCCTCCCCGCCCGCATGCTGTCTCGCTCACTCCCACCCGCCCTCCCAACACATAAGTCGCACCCGGGCCTCAGCATGTTCAGCGGTCGCCGTCTTTGGGTGGACAGCTAATGGAAGCCAAACAGTTCCCATGTGCGCAACGCTTGGGCGATGTGTGTCACGCGTGCCAGGCGCGCCACGCGCGTCAGGTGTGCCAGGCACCCATGTGACCCAAGCATGGCAGGCACGCCTGGTGCGACAGATGCGCCAAGTGATCCACGTGCGCCATGGGTGCCGCATGCTCCAGCCGCGCACGTTCGGGGCACGCGCAGAGTGTACCAGGTGCCCCTGCGCACGTGACAGTCAACATCGGGAAACGTGTCGGCCCCACCCACCCTAATCGAAAACGAGTGCGCAATCGCGGCGGGGTCGCAACATAGCGCCTCGTTGGCTTGCACACAGCAGGCAATATGCCAGCACCCCTGGCGTCCCAGTCAACAAAAACAACGCACAGTGATCGCGGGGTCCCCGCGCATGATCCTGCTCGCAGCAAGTCATATGCGGGCACCCCCGCCGTCCCTCGCGGTCCACCCGATAATGACCCAAGATTTTGTTTCCCAAAGTGGATGTCACATTCTTTTGTTGACAGGGATTGTGTGGGTGGTCCTCGTTGGTCCTAGTTGGCTGCCGGTCGCCTGGGGGAGGGGTGTTTATTAACAGGGAGCAGTGATGAACCCTTCCCCGAAGGGGAAAAAGGGGGGTTGGAAGAGGAAACTCCCCAAACCGCTCACTGGGAACGAGGCAGCCTAGGCCACGCAGCCTGTTGGTCCCACAAGGGGTCCAGCGGATTATGTAAGGTTTTTCCATATGCAGGTGAGTTCACGGTTGTCTACGAAGTCGTGTCCCGCAATATTTTACCATTCGCCACAATGGGCAGAGAGGAGAACCATGGCGACCTTGGTAAGTCGTGAGATGAAAGTGTGGGTGCATAGGTGTTTATCAAGCACCGTTGGGAGGGGCTTCTGCATGAAGGCCGCCGTATCACGATGCTTTTGATGTTGGGCTCTTCCTATGCGTTGTCCCCAGTTCTCCTTCCCATTCACGTTGTTTCCTGCGATGCTTCTAAATCTGTTTTAGCGCGCATTGATAGCTCAGATGAATGCTCCATTTGTAGTTGGCTGGGGGGCGCAAACGGTCCCCATGTAAAAAAACAGAGTCCAGAACATTTTGAGGCCAATGTTTTTACAAAGTTCACGTTCAAAGTTGCTAGAATCCTGAAGTTCGGAAACAGTTTGGAAACAGTTCGGCGGCGAAGAAGTTTCAAGTATCTGGAGCGCGTGTGAAGTTTTCGTGAAATCACGAATTTGTTCCAAACTTTGTCCGGACTGCTTTAGATTTGTTTCAAACATTTTTTGAATCTTTCAATTTAGTTTGAATTTATTTCGAACTGTTTCGAAACCCTTTTAAACCATTAGAGTTGTTTTGGTATCTCCCTGAACTTTTGATGTTGTTTCGAATCTTTGCTTTCCTTAGTTTCCGAACTCGAACTTCTAACCTTCTCCCCGCCCGAACCCAAGCCCAAGCTGTTTCCCAAGAAGGCCCACCTATCCCCTCATCAGCCAACTACAAGCGAGGTTTCAAGCGCAGAGCTGGTATCATAGTGTGACGATATTGCATTGAAAGATCCGTGAACCAGGAAAAATATCGTGTGCCAGTTTGCATTGGTTCGGTGTTGTTTGTTTCATTCTGCCGCGAACAAATGGGTGCACGCACGGTGCAATTACACTGGCATGACCATGCCACATGTATTGCCCACTGCCAGAATACTTCTAGACTTTCGCTATTGAGCCGCTGACTATTTCAGTGGGGCATGCATGGACACACATGGATCAGTTTCAGCTGAAGCGCACACGCCATGCGTATGTCTTGTTTCTTGCTGGCCAGACGTGGTCACGTGTGCGTGTACGTGCGTACGCCCGTGCACGCACATCGGTTCGCATGCTGGCGCGCTTACATTCACAACGATATGCACGTACATACATGTCAGTTGTGCTTGCCTTTGCGAGTAAGTGCGTGCCCATGCCGATTTGGGTGCACGTGCGTAGGTATGTTCACGGAGCTGTGAGTGTGCGCATGCATGTGTATGCGTGTTGTGCGACTATGCCTTTCTCGTGTGCGTGCGGATGCATGTGACAGTAGGCGCATGCACAGTACGATGTTGTTTTTGTTGGAAGTACCTTAGGGGCCAAGAGAGCACTTTGAGTCGTCTTGTGGCCGTTGTGGGGGCTATCGGAGGTACACCGCAGGCTATCACGAACCATCTCCCGGTATCTTGGGCCGTCTTGGAGGCCATCTTGGAGCGTTGGCGGCCATTTGGACAATAATGATCCTCTTATCCCTCGCGGGCCGCCCCTCCCAAAAGCCAGGAGAGGGGAGGGGCCCCCTCCTCCCCGAATAGGGCCAGGAGGGGCTTGGAAGAGGCAAGAGAAAACTCGTCACACCACCTCCGAGCAGCAAAACCATTTCGTTACTTGGATCATCGTCGCAGAAATATGGCGTCTTCAATTTGCGAAGCGAATCGTTGGCAACATGCCAGCTCTTGTAGGTCATATCTTCCCGTTGTCTTTACGAGAGAGGTCTCGCCATGCGCGCTGCCACGCGTTCAGCAACTCAATCGCGGCGTAATAGGAAATGTTTGTTTTCTCAAATTAGGTTTGTCTAAGGGGTTCCTACTTGGTTAAAGGTTGGTGCTTCGGGTGGCTACTTTGCCCGTTCCTCGGAGCTTCCCCGGGTTCCTCGGGTTCCTCGGGTCCTCTGGTTCTTCGGGTTCCTCGGGTTTCTCGGGTTCCCAGGGTTTCTTGGGTTCCTCGGGTTCCCTGGGTTCCCAGGTTTCCCCGATCTGTGCCCGTTCCCAGCAATGCCAAGCAATGCCAAGCACTGCGCCCATGCAATAGGAAGCTTTCCGCTAATTTTGGTCGCGCCGGGTTCATGTTTTAGAGGTGTCTTCCCTTCGCTTTTGGCCAGCAGAACAAAACTGAACGCATCATCTTTGATCTACATTTTGACACGCATGCGCCTCCCGATGGCTTACGTACTGTCAAGGTTGCAGTGGGCTTTCTCTGTTGTTTCCCTGACGTAGCCAGGGCAGCATCGCTGTGCCGACGCTCTGAGTGGAGACGTGCCGGTCAGGCACCCTGCTGCAACAGATCTGAGCCAATGCTTCTTGCTTGTGAGCGTCGGCGCTCTGCGGGGCTTCCCACCATAGACATATTAAAAACATTTGCAGCATAATAACGACTCCGCCATGCGCTTATTCATGCCTATACATCACCACTCGTCAACATTGGCTGGTGGATTGTGGGTGGACATGTGCTGTCACTGAACTCTGGCACTGCTGGATGTGTGCAATCATGGTATTCTAATAGTCTGCTCGCCTTCCGCCCCTAGAGCATGCGCGAGCCCATGAGCTGCATTCCGCCACTGGCTATACTGTGCCTGGAACCATCAGAGAACGAACGGTACCTAGCCCTGCCAGCGTGCAAACATATCATGCCGATCATATGTTTTCGAATTCTAATGCGAGCCCGAGTTCGTCTCGCCCATCTCAGGGCTGGTCGCCTTGTTTTTCTCGTCGTCTCCTCCTCCGGATCATATTAGTTATACGAGCTTCTTTTGTGTGAATGTTTCTCTGCGCAATCCTCTTAGGGTAACCTTATGACGTAGACATCGCGAGAACAGAGCAAAATTGAGCTTAAGCCAATACTGGATCTAGACTAGGGGTCCTCGGTTTGACGTGGGATATTGCTCTAAAGACCTTGATGTGCTCCTCACCTGACTACCTCCGTTCTGCTCGCGAGGCCCATCCCTCCTGCGTCTCGAGGCGCAGAGAGAGTTAGATGGCATCTTGCTCGGGTCACGAAGGTGACCTGTCGCGTTGATTGTGCTCGCCCGTTTTGAACTGACTCGTGCCCCGTTTCCACGAAGGAGTGCCGAATGAGCTTGCCAATTTTCGACTGGGCCAGCTGGGTTTCACCGGCTTTCCCAGCTTCTCCCACCGTGCTGCAATTTTGTGCACGCAGCATGGACCATTTTGGGAAGTGTTTCAATCAGGAACTCGTCGCACCTGCCAGGTGCGACCCTATCTCCGCAGGGGCATCTCTGTCGCTCCGTTGGCTTACATGTGATGGAAATTTATACGTGGTGTATACATGTGTAGTACGGTGTTTGAGGCGTGTACGAGGTCCAAGTATTCTCCCGCGCGTGCATTCAACGCCAATGTTCCACAGTGCTTTCCTGGTGCCGTGTGGCGGTGTGTCCCCGCTTCTCGGATAGGTTGCTCATATTTTGGTTCCGTGCCCCCAACTCTCGGATACCTTGTCCGCGTGGTGTTGCGTGGTACAGTGTGGAGGCGTGCCTCTCGGGTCCGCTGCCCGTGTGGTTCCATGTGGTGCTGTGCCCCCCCACTGGTCAGATCCGCCGCCCGAGTGCTGCCGTGTGGTGCCGTGCCACTCTTTTTCGGATCCGTTGCGCGTGTAGTTGTGCCCAGGTTTTCCCACAGTGAGGGTTTTGGGAGATATTCGCCCAGCGATTATGGCACGCGCCCAGCTGCATCTCGTGGACTCTCGGCTCGTTCTACGGACGTCTGTTCCCAAAGTAAATCGAGTGCTTTTGTCTTCGGGTAGGAAGAAGGGAACCACCCTCACTACCTTCTGGGGGTGCAGGAATTGCAGATCTGCGGGATGTAGATGCACAGCGTGCCCCGTGACAGCCAAGAATGTATACACCTCCGATCAGACCACCCCCTTTCTCACCTTGGAGGTGATGGTGGTGATCCTGTTTCCTCGTACTTTCAGAATAGTGCTTCTCTGCGCGACATGTTGCACGCCGATGTAGCATGCTCCATAGGCGTGCCTCGTTTGGAACCGTGCTCGACTCAGCTTGGATCTCAAGCAGCGGCAGGCGAGGCTGGTGTCGGCTGCAATCGTGACTCGGTAGATTGTCATTCCCCTCTCTTGGCCACTCGATCATTGGGCGCCTGGTCATGCCAGTTGTCGTACTCTTCTGGCACCCCCGGGAGGATACGCGGACAGATCTTGCTCGTTTCCTCTTTCCCCCCTCCACTTCCTGCGGACGCGAGCCGCCACGGGCGGCGCACGGCCGCGTCCTCCAGTCCACCTGCGTTGTCTTTCCTCTTCCCGCTTTCTCTTTCTTTCTTTCTTTCTTTCTTTCTCTCTCTCTCTCTTTCTCTCTCTTTCTCTTTTTATTTTTTTTTTCTCTCTCTCTCTCTCTCTCGCTTGTGTAAAAGTTTGATACGCCTACGTGTATTTACATCACTAGCCATATACAGCGATCATATGTGAATGTGCACGTGCATGCACACACGCTTACTGGCAGGCATATGTGCAGGGTCACAGGCATGCACACATCCATGCATGCACACACATACACGTACAGACGTATACAACGTATACACATGTTTTATGTGTGCCTCTATATTTGTACATGCTGCAACGCTGCATGGTTACAATGCTTATTTATATACATACATAGAGATATCGATCTGTAGATGCGTAACGGCCTTCGGCCGATCCGAGCCTGGGTTCCAGGTTAGAGGCCTCTTGGATGTCTGTGGGGATCTCTTGGGCGGCCCCTCGGAGCCCTCTTGGAGGCGGTTCCGATGTGTCTCGGGGCCCTCTCGGGGGCCTCTTTTGGCTTCCTGGGGCCTGCTTGGGGACTTTGGGGGGCCTCCTGGCGGCTTTGGTGCGCGTGCGTGCGCCACGCGCGCGCACGCGCGAAGGGCGATTCACGGCATTTCCCCAGCAAATCTTCAACGACCAGCTGCCATCGCGGGGCCACGTCGGCGGGCGTTCGCTCCGTCGAGCCTTCGGCGGGCCCCCCCCCCCGCCCGAGCACGTGCGCGCGGCAGCGGCGAGGGATGCCGGCCCGATTCGAGGGGGGCGGCTGGCCGAGCGCTCGGCGCGGAGTCGAGCGAAGCCGTCAAACTCAGGAGGAAAAAGACACACAGTCACAATTCATCGACGATCCCCAGGAAAGTATGGGAAAATATGGGAAGTGGGGGGGAAGACAAAAACCCAGAACATGTGGGAAAACATGGGGAATCTTTGTATTTGTGTGTATTTATTTGTGTGTCCTGGGGCCCTTTACAAAAGTGGCTCGGGGCTGGCTGCTCCAGGGTGCGCGCGGGCGCGGGTCTGCGCCGCTCTGGTCGCCAGCTGGGCCAGGCAGTTCGGAGCGTGGCTGTGCCAGGTGCTCTGCCGACGGTGTCGGGCACCCTGGCCGCCGGCCTACAGCGAGCGGGCGGCTTCGGTCCGTCGTGGAAGCGTGGGGGTGGAGCGAAGGCGCAGGCGGCGCTGTCGGGCGCTGCCCGGGCCAAGGCTGATGGGCTTGTTTTCCACCACCACCACCACCACCACCATAAGTTGGAGGGGGAGGGGGTCCTCCTCCTCCTCCTCCTCCTCCTCCTCCTGCTCCTCCTCGTCCTCCTCTTCGTCCTCCTCCTCCTCCTCCTGCTCCTCCTCGTCCTCCTCTTCGTCCTCCTCCTCCTCATCCTCCTCCTCCTCGTCCTCCACCTCCTTCCTCCCTCCACCTCATGGTGCCTGCTCCTCCTGCTCCTCCTCGTCCTCCTCTTCGTCGTCGTCGTCGTCCTCCTCCTCCTCCTCCTCCTCCACCTCCTTCCTCCCTCCAACTTATGGTGCTGGTGGTGGAAAACAGGCCCCTCAAAGGCGGATGGGCTGGCACGCCCACGGCACGCGCTGACGACCGGGCCAGCGCGCCCAGAGCGTGTGAGTTCGCGGGTGGGCCCGGAGCGCCCGGGGAAGGCTAGTGAGCGGCTGGGCCGGCACGCCCTAGCAGCACGGCAGTCGGGAGCCACGAGACAGGGGTCAATGCAGACGGGGGTCAGCCACGGCACCGGATCCTGCAGGATCCTGCGAAGACCCCCTTTGGCTGACCCGGGTTAGCGAGCCGCTCGTGGCTGCGAGGCGGCCGCGCCTATTGGCTGACCCGGGTTTGCGAAGACCTGCGTTACAGTTTTTGTTTTTTTGCATTGCAGTTTTTGGTTTCCTGCTGACCCGGGTCTGGATTGACCCGGGTCAGAAGATCCCCGAGGCAGTCGGGGCTCAAGAGACTATAGGCTTCCCAGAGGGGGTCATAATAGTAGATGGGGTCGGAGGATCGCGCCACATCGCCCATGTATCGACGATGCGGCTCGATGTGGAGCCCGTGTTTCCCCACGCCGACGCCGCCGATGCATTGGCGATGCGGCGCGACCCTTCGACACCATCTACTCGGACCCCATCTAGGAGGCCTCTAAAGACGGGGGTCAATGAAATCAGGGGTCAGTCAGAGCGCCGGATCTTGCCGGATCCTGCAGGGCCAGGGTCGCATTGACCCGGGCTTGGGCGCAGGATCCTGCAGGATGTTGCAGGATCCGTTGCGTTGACCCGGGTTTGGGTCTAGGATCTTGCAGGATTATGCAAGGCTTGACCGACCCGGGTTTGGATTGACCCGGGTCAGAAGATCCCTGAGGTAGGTTCATGCGGCGATGGCGCGCCGGCGACGCCAGCGAAGGTGTTTAAGGTTCAATTCCGCACGATTGAGCTGCGCGGAAGGTACCGAGAGAAACGGCAACGCCGCAGGACCCGATGGGACTCAACCTTGACGATCGGGGCCGCGATCGATGCAAGGTTGAACGATCGACGCGGTGGCAAAAACATTTGCGCGCGCCGACGCCTCGCGAACCTACCGTAGCGAGTGCGGGGTTGGTTCCCAGTCGAGGAGGAAGACGAGGTTGATGGCTGAGGAGCCTGCAGCTCAGGCGGGGGGGGCAAATGCGATCGCCTCCAGCTTGAGAAGAGCCCGCCAGCTTGAGAAGAGCCGGCCGACTTCGAGTGCAAAGGGGGTCGCAGGCAGGGCTGGCGCTTTCCAGCTGTTGGCCGAGGTTGGGTGATGATTCGGAGCTGGGAGCATGGCTGACGACGGCCATGGGCTCGGTTCGCTGTGAGCAGGACGACGGGCCGGTGCCTGGCCTTATGGAGTTGGTTGCCTGTTTCGCCAAGGTCTTCGGCAGGAGCGGTCGTGGGCTGGCAGGGGGGCCTGATGCCATGCGCCAGCTGCAAAGCGAGCGTCCTCGTCACGCTGATATTCTGCTGCGGATAAGGCTGATCTAGCCTCAGGCAGGGCATTCTGCAGTATAGATTCTGAGTGGAGTCTTCATGGGTATCTCCATCCAGGGCGTGGATTTGCGCATGGATTCTGCGGCGCGAACCATAGAACAGAACATCAAACAATTGTAGGTATTCCTGTTCTGGATTCTGTATGGATAACCCACTGCAGAGCAGTGTAAAATCACATGGAATCCGGCCGCTGGAGAGGGGAACGCCTCCTTGCGGAATCCGGCCAGAATTCGTGCGAGACTTCACGCGGGCATCTGCGCGAGTGTGCTGCGCGTGGACAGCGGCAGTCAGCAACGAGGAGCCGGCAACGTAAGTCGATGCATCGCGTCTGCGAAGCGTCCGGCCTGACGTCCAGCCAGGCAGGCCAGCCGCAACTGGGGGAGCTGTGGTCCTTGCCCCCCCTGGGGGGCCCATCGACTTCGACACCCCTCTCGAGAGATCGTCGATGCGATGGGTTCCTGGCCAGGGGGGTGAGGGCCACAGCCCCCCCAGCTGCGGCTGGTCGGCCAGGTGATCTCCGTGGCACTGCTCGCCGACCTCGCCGAGGCTCGCGGCCCAGCTCCGCAGTGCGCAGAAGCCCGACCGCGGCGCGGCGCTCCGCGCGCCGACGGTGGGCCCCGAGGCGGCCCCGAGGCCGGCTGCGCGGCTGCCCGGCGGGGGGGGGGGGCCAAAGCTTCGCCCCCCCCCCCAGACCCCCCCAACCCAGTCCGAAGGCCCCAATTTGCCTTCCTCCCTCCTCCTCCTTCCTCCCTCCTCCTCTCCTCCTCCCTCCTCCTCCTCCTCCTCCTCTCCTCCCTCCTCCTCCTCCCTCCTCCTCCCTCCTCCTCCATCCTCCTCCTCCTCCCCTCCTCCCTCCTCCCTCCCTCCTCCTCCATCCTCCTCCTCCTCCTCCTCCTCCTCCTCCTCCTCCCCTCCTCCTCCTCCTCCTCCTCCTTCTCCTCCTCCTCCTCCTCCTCCTCCTCCTCCTCCTCCTCCATCCTCCTCCTCCATCCTCCTCCTCCTCCTTCCTCCTCCATCTTCCTCCCTCCTCCTCCTCCTCCTCCTCCTCCTCCTCCTCCATCCTCCATCCTCCATCCTCCATCCTCCATCCTCCATCCTTCTCCTCCTCCTCCTCCTCCTCCTCCTCCTCCTCCCACGCACCCCACCAAACCACCCCAACCCAACTCGAAGGCCCCAATTTGCCTTCCATTCTCAGTGGGGGGGGGTCTAGGCCTCCCAGATGGGGTCGGAGTTGATGGGGTCGAAGTATCACGCCGCATCGCCGATGCATCGGCGATGCGGCTCGATGCGGAGCCCGACTTCCGCCGCGCCGACGGCGCCAATGCATCGCCGATGCGGCGCGATCCTTCAACACTATGTATTCCGACCCCATCTAGGAGGCCTTTAATGGGGGTCGGAGAACATGGAAGAACACACGAAGGCCGTACTCCCCCCAACCCGGGGAATTCGGGTCTTTGGATTGGGTTGGGGTGGTTTGGTAGGTAGTCAGAGCTAGGCGGCGTACTCGCCCAGCGCGCCACGTACTGCCGCGAGATGGTCGACGTCGTGGCTCTCTTGCCTTGCTCGCCGCCGCGCTCGCCGAGTTGCTCGTCGGCCAGAAGCGACCGCGACGCGGCGTTCTGGGCGCGACGGCCTGCTCCGAGCCGCGGAGGAGCCCGTCGGGGACGCGTGACAGAAAGGTGCTGGCGAAAGGGGCTTTGCTTTGGAGGTGGGCCGTTGTGCACAGCCGTGCGCGGGGCGGCGTGGCGGCAAAAATCTTGATGAAGTTCGAGGTTGGCCGCCGTGCACGGCCGGAGGGTTCTATGCGTGGCGGCAGGCGCCGCGGCGAAGTTGACAGCGGGCCGCCTGGCGCAGCAGGCGCTGGGCTCGAAGGGCCCAGGCATGGCTCATGAGGATTGCGAGAAGAATCAGGACGACTCGGAGCTGTCAGCTCAGGACGGAGGGAAGCCATGGTGTCTGGCGGCAGGCGCCCCTGGCAGACGCGAGGGGTAAGCCCTCGCGCCGACTCGGCCGCTGGCGCGGGGTTGGCACGGGCGGGAAGGGGGTGCGCGGTCGAGCCAAACCTGTGCCAGAAACGCTGCCGAGCCGGCTCATCGTGGCCGCTTTCGCTCTGGCGCGGCAGAGGGCAGGGTGGTGCCGAGGTGCAGGCAGGCTTGTGTTGGCGCACCTTGAGCACCCTGCCCTCGACGGCACTCTGGAGTGCCAGCTCTTCCCCGCTCGGTGCGACTGAGACGTTGCGTCGCGCTCGCGGGTGCGAGGTGCATCCGCAGCACTCGGGGAAGAATGAAGTGCATGGGGAGGGCGAAGCGGCGCGCGCCCCTCCAGGGACAGGCGGGCAAGCGCGAGGCAGGAAAGCGTGGTCAGTGTAACCACCATTCGTCGCAGGGGAGTGTGATATGTTTGGCGGGAGAAGAAATTCATACACACACACGCATGCACACATACTCTCACACATTTACCTACCTACCACCCTACCTGCCCACCTACCAACCTACCTACCTGGCTGCCTGCCTACCTACCTACCTACCCACCTACACACATACATATACATACATACATGCATACATACCTGCATACATACACACATGCACACATACACAACGACATGCATACACACATACATACATACATACATACATACATACATACATACATACATACATACATACATACATACGTACACACATACATACACACATACCTACATACATACACACATTCATACATACATACATACATACATACATACAATCAAACGAACATACAATCATACAAACATACAAACATACAACCACACACATTCATACACACATGTACATACATACATACATACATACATACATACATGCATGCATGCATGCATACATGCATACACACATACACACATACATACATACACACATACATACATGCATACATACATACTTACATACTTTCACACATACACACGCGTACATACATGCATCCATCCATACACCCATACATCCATGCATACATACATACATACATACATACATGCATACACATATACACGCATACACGCATACTTGCATGTATATGTACAACCATACGTACACGCATCTATGTTTACACATGCATGCATGCATACATGTGTGCATGTTTACATATATACACTCATATAAGCATACATGCACACGCACATGCATACATACATACATGGATTCCTTCATGTAGAAATGCATACACATACACACATACACATAAACGCACATTCACTCATACATGCACACAAACATACAACCATTCATCCATACATACGTACATGCATGCATGCATGCATGCATACATACACGCATGCACACACATTCACTTTCACTTTCACATTTACATTCACATTCACGTACACATAATTATTATACATATGCACGTTTTCATACACACATGCACACACATGTGTATATATATACACATAGGTTATGCACACGCATACGGATTTTTTAGACTACGTATGCACACATCGGTATGTTTGCATGTGTGCTCGTAAGTAATTATTCATCGGAGTAGCAGTTCTGCCCACATGCCTATATCTCCAGATGTACACGCTATATGTCTGTGTGCATGTCTGTATGTATGCCTGCCTGCCTGCCTGCCTGCCTGTCGGTCTGTCTGTTTGTGTGTCTGTATGCATGTATATACACATAACGGGGGACCAGGCCCTGGGGCCAGGGGCCGGAGCCCGCCTCTGGGAGGCCTAACATCGCCCCGGGGAGCCCTCAGACAGCAATCCCCGCGGCCCCAGACGGTCTCGAGACTGGGCCCCAAGACGCTGTCCAGGGGTCTCTGGCGACGCACGATGCGTGTTCAACTGCCCCGGAGGCCCCCAAGACGCCCCAAGAGGCCTTCAAGATGCCGCCCAAGAGCGTCCCGAGAGAGCAACATCGTTGATTTTGATTTTTGTTTCTATGTTTTTTTGCGTTCTCGCTGTTTCGTGTTTCCGGCGCTAAAGCATCGCCCAAGAGGCTCCCAAAACCGCTCCAAGACGGCCCAAGAGGCCCTCAAGAGAGCCCCAAGACGGCCCGAGAGAGCGCCGAGACGGCCCCAGAGCCGCCCAAGACGGCGCAAGAGGGTCCCAAGAAGGCCCCAAAGGGGGCCCAAGAAAGGGAACGCGAACCGAAAAATCAAGCTCTCCGCCCCAAGATGACTTCAAGAGGCCTCAAGATGCCCCTAGGAAGCCCCCAAGAGACCCCAAGAGGCGCCCAAGAGGCCCCAAGAGGCCCCCAAGAAGCCCAAAGAGGCTCCAAGAGGCCCCAAGACGGCACCCAAAAGGCTTCAAAACTCTTTCTAGTGCAGGATGCTCCGAGGAGGCCCCAAGAAGCTCGCTAGAACTTGAGCGCGCGCGAAGCGCGCGATGTTTCTAGTGTATGTATGTACATAGGTGTGTTGTTTGATTGTTTGTTTGTATGTATGCGTGCATGTGCATGCATGCATGTTTGTCATGTAATGTATTATAACATGATGTAATGCAATCTAATGTAATGCAATGCAATGTAATGCAATGCGTTGTGAAATAATGTACTATAATGTAATGTAGTGTAATGTAATGCCATGTAGTGTAATGTAATGTACTGTAGTTTAATACAATGTAATGTAATGTAATGTAATGTAATGTAATGTAATGTAATGTAATGTAATGTAATGTAATGTAATGTAATGTAATGTAATGTAAAATGATGTGATGTGATGTGATGTGATATGATGTGATGTGATGGGATGGGATGGGATGGGATGGGATGCAATGCAATGCATTGTAATGTAATGTAATGTAAGGTAATGTAATGTAGTGTAATGTAATGTAATGTAGTGTAGTGTAGTGTAATGTAATGTAATGTAATGTCATGTAATGTAATGTAACGCAATGCAATGCAATGCAATGTAATGTAATGTAATGTAGTGTAGTGTAATGTAATGTAATATAATGTAATGTAATGCCATGTGATGCAAGGTAATGTAATGTAGTGTAATGTAATGTAATGTAATGTAATGGAATGTAATGTAATTTATTGTAATGTCATGTAATGTCATGTAATGTAATGGAATGTAATGTAATGTAATCTGCTGTGCTGTAATGTAATGTAATGCAATGTAATGCAATGTAATGGAATGGAATGGAATGTAATGTAATGATGTACGTATATTCATCTATGCGTATCTGTATAATGACCTTCGGCCCATCTCACCACCGTGCCTGGGTTGTGGGTCTGAGGCCGGCCTCTTGGATGGTCGTTAGCATCTCGTCGAGGCCCCTCGGGGGCCTTCTGGAGGCACTTCTTGAAGCTTCTGAGGGGCCGTATTGGAGCCTCTTGGCGCGTCTTTTGGCTTTTTGGCGCCTTTTGGGGGCCTCTTGGGTACCTCTTGGGGCCTCCTGGGCGCCTCTTGGGGCGGAAGGCTCGGATTTTCGGTTCGCGTTCCCTCTCTTGGGCCCCTCCTGGGGCCGTCTTGCGGCCCTCTCGGGTTGTGCTGGGCGCGTCTCGGGCCGTCTTGGGACCCTCTTGGGCTGTGTTGGGGCACTCTTGGGGACCAATGTGGCCGTCTTGGGGCGGTCTTGGGGGTCTCTTGGGACGTCGTGGAGCGTCGGGAGCTAGAACAGTGGAGAACCCCAAAACATTTTAAATCCGCAGGGAAATCAATGAGGTTGGCCTCTCGGGGTCCTCTTGCGAAGACTCTGGGGCCTCTCTTGGGACGTCTCGAAGGCTTCTCGGGTCGTTTGAGGCCATCTTGGGCGTCTTGGAAAGTTTTTTGGCCGTCTTGATCTCATTTCGCCTGTGTCTTGGCCCTGTTCGACGGGGTCACCGTCCACGCGAAACACCCCACCAGTAGCGCCCAGCCCCGCCTGGGAGCGCCCGGTAAACCGGGGATCGGGGCTCGAGAGACGGGGTCAATGCAAACGGGTGCCAGTCAGAGCGCCGGATCTTGCAGGCTCCTGCAGAGCCGGCCAGGGTTGCATTGACCCGGGCTTGGTACAGGGTCCTCCAGGATCCTGCAGGACCCTGCGTGATTCTGCAGAGCCCGACTGGCTCGGGTCTGGATCGGCCTGGGTCAGCAGATCCCCGAGGGGGTCCGGCACTCAAAAGGAACGAGGATCCTGGCTGCCGTTGCAGCTCAGCTGCGAGCCTTGGTGCACTCCTCTTCGTGCCAGAGGCACGGTGGCGGACATGATGTCCTCTCTCTCGCTGTTCTCCCTTCCGTACCTGTCATTACCTATCCGTGCTCTCCCCTCTCTGTACCCCTTGTCCCATAATCTGTGGGAGAAACACACAGTCTGTGGGAAAAAACACACCAGTGCCCAGTGGTTGTACACAGACGCCTGTATGCTGCCCAGTGGTTGTACACACCTAGGGTGGGAGGGTAGGCTTAGGTGTTTTTTCCCACAGAATCTGCGTGTTTTGTCTGTTTTTTTTTGTTTTTGTTTTTGTGTGTGTGTTTTTCCCATTGTGTGTGTGTTATATCTCTGTCCTTCTGTCCTTTTCTCTCTCGGCTCCGCCTCTCGCTCTCGTCGTCCGCTCAAACCTACCCATCTCCCTCCGGACGGTTACGGTCTCGGGAATGCATGCCGCCCTTCCGGACGAACAACTGCGGCGGCGCTGCGATCCGATACAGGCAGCCTCCGCGAAGAGACCATGTTACATCGACGCTCTCTCGTCGATGCTCGGGAAAAAAGGCACTGGACGGGTGGACGGCAGGAGGAGGAGGAGGAGGAGGAGGAACTCGAGGACGAGGAACTCGAGGGGGAGGAACTCGATGAGGAGGAGGAACTCGAGGAGAAGGATAAGGAGTATGAAGAGGAGGACCTCCCGACGCGTCTCCCTCCCCCTCCCTCTCCGTGCGTCAGGCGAAATGGCGGGTCACGCTTTTACGGCGCTGGGGCGCGAGCTCGTTATACAGATTTGTGTGACCCCATCGGTGACTTTATCGCCAAGCCAAGGTTCTACTTGCGGGCTCGCCTGTTGCAGGTTGTCCAACCCGTCGTTCCTGGTTTGCTTGAAGCCTACGACGCGAACGCGCGTGTTTGGGGTTCATGGCGTGGCGCTGCGGGACAAGAGAGTAACCCACACAATTGTTTCACTCGTTGGCAGCGCGTTTTTCAGTGGTGCCAGTGTTGTTTTGTATTGTGGCTGACGTTCAAAATGATGATGCTGATGATGGTGATGATGATGACGAGGATGAGGGTGATGATGATGATGATGATGATGGTGGTGGTCGTGGCGATGCTGCTGATGATGATGATGATGGCTGAGGCGGATGATGATGCTAATGATGATGACGATGAGGATGATGATGGTGGTGGTGATGATGATGGTTGTGGTGGTGATGACTCTGGTGGTGATGATGATGGTGATGATGTTGATGATGACAATTATGATGTTGAAGATGATGCTGATGATGCTTGTGATGATGATGATGCTGATGATGATGCTGATTACGACGACAATTATGATGATGAGGACGATGCTGATGATGGTGGTGACCATGATGCTGATGATGGGAATGTGGATGAGGCTGAGGATTGCTGAGGATGAGGATAATAATAAGGATGCTGATGAGGATTGATGATGATTGATGATTAGGATACTGATGATGATGAGGAGGAGGAGGACAAGGATGAGGATGATGATGCTGATGATGGCGATGACAATGACGATGACGATGACGATGACGGCGACGACGATGCTGATGATGATGATGCTGATGATGGTCATGATGATGATTATGATGATGATGAGGTTGATAATGACGATGACTATGACTTTGATGATGATGATGATGGTCATGATCATGATCATGGTGGTAATGATGATACTGATGACGATGATGATGATGATGCAGATGCTGATGATGATGATGATGGTCATGTGCATGATAATGATGACGGTGATGATGATGATGATGATGATGATGATGATGATGATGATGATGATGAGTACGCTGATGATGGTGCTGGGATGCTGATGATGCTGGTAATTCTGATGCTGCCAATGATGATGGTGATGGTGATGCTCATGATGATGATGGTGATGATGATGATGATTACGATGCTGTCTTTGATGATGATGATGATGATGATGATGATGATGCTGATGTTGATGATGATGATGATGATGATGTCGATAATGATTGTGATGATGATACTGGTGGTGATGCTGATGATGATGACGATGTTTTGTTGCTGCTGCTGATGAGGATGATCATGAGGATCATGATGCTGATGCTTATGATGATGATGATGATGATGATGATGATGATGATGATGATGATGATGATGATGATGACAATGATGATGATGATGATGATGATGATGATGCTGATGATGATGATGATGATGATGCTGGTGATGATGCTGATAATGCGTATGATGCTGATGATGATGCTGATGATGCTGATGATTTATATGCTGTCTTTGATGATGATGATGCTGATGATGATGATGATGATGATGATGATGCCGATAATGATTGTGATGATGATACTGGTGGTGATGCTGATGATGATGACGATGTTTTGTTGCTGCTGCTGATGAGAATGATCATGAGGATCATGATGCTGATGCTTATGATGATGATGATGATGATGATGATGATGATGATGATGATGATGATGACGACAATGATGAGTATGATGCTGATGATGATGATGAGGATGATGATGATGATGATGATGGTGATGATGCTGATAATGCGTATGATGCTGATGATGATGCTGATGATGGCGATGACGATCATGTTGAGTATGTGGATCAGGATGTGGATGAGGATGAGGTGGATGATCGATGAGGATGAGGATGGGGATGAGGATGAAGATGAGGATGGAGATGAGCATTAGGATGATGCTGCTGCTGCTGATTAAGAGGAGGAGGAGGAGGAGGAAGAAGAAGAAGATGGGGTTGAAAATCTCGCGACGTTGTCTTCTAGCATTTGTACGGCAGCAGTGGCAGCAAGGGCGAGTCCAATTACATCGAGGTGGGGCCAGTGCCACCAGTGAAAATATTGGAGCTGTCAGACGACCATGGGCACGTGCTCGGCCGTCTTGGGCACGTGTTCGGCAGTCTTGGGGCTGGCCCTGGATTTTCGTGGTGCCTCCAGGAGCCCCTGCGTGGGTGTCCACAGGCCGTATTCGCCCTTGATAGGGTTCGTCTTGTTTCCGAGGCAACAGGCGTACTGAGATATGATCGAAGTTTGGGGGTCGCATTCCTCCCGTCTCCAGTGGCGGCGGTATGACGCAGATGGCCGATCGGGGTGTGCTCGGCTATTTTGGGCGGTTGTTCACTGTGAGCCATTCGGTGATATCAAAGGTCATCACGGCCCATATAGGGTATTCTTATTACGCTTGGGGCGGGTTTGGAACATGTTGTTGATTTTGGGCCATGTTGGCCGCGTTGTGGGCCGTCAGGGAACTATTTCTAGGCGGTGGTATCCAGCTGCCTGCGGCAAATTCCGCCACTGCACCAGGGCAACAGCGCAGCGTGAGGGAGGTTGAGTTAAAGACGCAGATTGGAGTTTCTCTGGGGCCTCCTGAGGGCCTTTCGCAGGCCTTTGATGTCCTTTTGGACGGCCTTTGGGTGCCCTGTAGGGGAACCTCTGGGAGGCCTCTTGGGGGTCTCTTGGGCCTCTCGGGAGCGTCTTGGGGGTCTCTTGAGGGCATGTAGGAACAGGCTGTCAATGCCAGCTCGATTGCCTCTCTTGGTGCCTTCTTTGGGGCCTCTTGGGCATTTTCGATTGCCTTCAGGGCCGTCTTTGGGCCCTCTCAGGACCCTGTTGTGTTGTCTTGGTGCCATTTAGGGGCCTTTTGGGACGTCTTGGGCTGTCGTAAGCCAGATGGGGCCAGCATGCTAACATTTGCCAACCGCAGAGGACAACGAATTATGAGCTTGCTCTTGGGAGCCTCTTCGGCGTCCTCTTGTAGCCCTCTTGGGTAGTATGGGGATCTCTGGGGCCGGCTTGAGGCCATCGTGGGACCCTCTTGGGGCTCTTGAGCAGCCTTGGTGCCGCCTCGAAGGCCTTTTGGCCGTTTTGGAGCGAGCTTGGCTGTCTTGAGGCGGTTTTGGGCTCTTTGAGTTGCCTCGTTGCATTGTTTTGGCTGCTAGGTTTTGTTGCATGGGTAGTTTTGCGGCTTTTGGCTGTTTTGCCCCTCTCGGGGGGGGGCTGCTTTGAAATTGACCATGTTCTTGGGATGCACCAAAGTCAATAATGCCATTCAGAATGGTCTATGGATAAAGAAGACCACCCGGGGCGGCGGGTGGAAGTTGTTTTGAGCACACCAGTGGCCTATTGGACCAGGGTTTTGTTTACACCATCCGAAACGTAGGAACACTTCGTTTTGCACCGTCGTCGCTACCAGTACCATGTGTGTCTGCATCTGGTGTCCATGCCTGTAGTTGCCTGTGTGCTTACCGTCTTGCCTAGCTGTCTCCGTTTCCGCCCGTCCAGCTGTCCGCCAGTCGGTCATAAGGTAGTTTTTGTTTCTTCTCTCTCTCTCTGTCTCTCTCTTCTCTTTCTAGATGTTTCTGAATCCCCGGGCGTGCCGACAACCCCGAGCCACTTCTCACAGGCGATCTTCTGGACTGCGTGTGTTTCATTCAGGCCCGCTCACGACTCTCGACTGTGAATTCACCTCGCGTGTATGTCGCGTTCCCGCGTGTACCAACGGCCAACCGAGAGGAACCCATATTGTGTTCTCGCTCCCTGCACTTCGAACGTTCCGCCACACACAGCCCGTTGATATGTGGTTCCGCTTTCTCTGCGCATCAACACTGTAGTTATGGTTTTTTTATCGTGCGGGCTGTGCGTTCACGGGCATTGTACATCAGTGTGATTGGTCCATCGAGTTGGGTTGCCTTTTCAGAAACATGCCGTACTACGGGATTCCAGCCAAATTAACCTCTTTACATGTGCACGGCTCTTGATGCGGCTGCTGCGTGTGCACAGGGGTGGGTGGGCGCGTGTAAGCTTATTTTTGACGTTTCGAGGTGCCGACCCTGTTGCATTTCCCATGTTGCTGTGATGTGCGCATTTGGCTCCCGTAGCTGTTTTTGTAACACCTTCGCCTGTGCAGGGCGCAATGGGCAATCAAGCATGCTCAAAGCCAGATGCAGAGAAAAGGAATGACGTGGAGGCGACGGGGCACTAAACAAGCTTGCGCGCCCAGATTCCCCTCCGAAGGGTGGCATTGTTCGGTATTAGTCGTGGGTAGATCCAGATAGAGTTGGCAACGTCAGAGCGAACACTTGAGGCAATAGACCATGCCGCGCGGACCACCCGGGCGCGCCGTGGCGAGGGAGGGCGCAGGAGAGGGGGGGGGGAGCGGAGGCGGGCGGGCGCGGGGGAGGGAGAGGAGGCACCACTGTCGGGCCCCGGAGAATTCCTCGATTTGTCTCCGCTGGAGCGGTGAAAGCCAGGGCACGGCGGCTCGCTGAGCCCTTCCGCTGCGCGTCAATTTCGGGCGTACCGGGCCTATCCTCGATTTGAGGCTGCTGGGAGGGCGCCGGTCTTCCTCCGTTGCATGTTGGGGCAAGTGCGGTGCTCGAGGGCGGCAGTTGTGGAGGTCGTCGCGCTGTCATTCCCCTCAGCGTTCCTCCTTCTCCTCCTAAACAGTGCGCCATAACAAAACGAAAAAATGTCGGGCCCCAGAGAATACACGCCGGTCGTTGAAAGTAGGTATTTTTGGATTCCCAGATCCCAATCTACTTCAAGCGCCTTCCTACTTCAAGAATCGACGTGCTTTTGCTGTGTTTTGTGGTCCTCTGGGAGGACCTGGACCCAATCTACTATATCCGCCTTCCTACTTCATGTCTTTACCTACTTCTTCCGACCGACGTGCAATGCATCCGAGACGAGAAATTGCCTCCAGAAAAGCGGCGGGGACCTCGGGCCGCAGATGGAGCCAGGTCCTGCCGGCGGCCTTATGCAAAGGGGGCCCTCGCCCGGCCTCGGGGCCGTCCGCGCGCGAGCCGGGGCGACAGGCCGGTCCCCGCGATGTGGCCTGGAGCTCCGGGTCGGGAGCCTCGAGACGGGTCAAACCACGCGAAGATCGGGAGAAAATCGGATCGGGGTAACTCGAAATCTCTGAGAACCGGCGGGTTTGGAGGATGTATTGGGCGCCGCGGCCGCTCCAGAGCGTTCCGCCCTCGCCGGGCCTCGGGACCGTCAAAAAACGACTCGGGATGAAGACCCGGTCCTGGGGAAGTGGTCGGGAGGTCGGGGGCCCGTGTCTCGAAAAAATCGAGACGTCGGATGTCTGGGGACGGGGGTCAATCCAAACGGGGGTCGGCCAGAGCGCCCAATCTTGCAGGACCCTGCAGGGCCAGGGTCGCATCGACCCAGGTTTGGGCGCAGGATCCTGCAGGATCCTGCAGGATCCTTCGCGTTGACCCGGGTTTGGGTGCAGGATCCTGCAGGGTCCAGGATCCTGCAAGGCCCGACTGACCCCAGTCTGGATTGACCCGGGTCAGCGGATCCCCGACTGGGGGACCCCGCATAGAAAAATCAAGACATCGGAGGTCTGGGTTGGAGAGTCAGGCGATCGCAAACATGGATCAAGGGGGCGTGGATTAGCGTTGTGGAGGACGATCAAGGGAGAGGAAGCATGTTGCCAAATGATTTCCAGATGTCTAAACATGTCTCAAACATATTTTAAACATGTTAAAGCATGTTTAAAACATATTTCCGACATTTTAAACACGTTTTAAATTCTTTACGCTTCGCGTATCCCCACCAGCCCATCTCACAACAGCAACTCATGCGAAGCATGCCGACAGTCGTGTTTTTCAGGCGTGTGTCCGCTTGGCCCCGCATATCTCCCCTGTTCCTCCTTCCTCCCGCCTCCTTGTACATCCTCCTTGTGGGGGGAGCGGGAGAAGGACGAGGCGGAGGAGGAGGGAGAGAAAGCGCTCCTCGTGATTTGAGTCGTTTGGGGTTTCTCGTCCTGGTGTGAGTCGTTCGGGCCCTTCTTCCTGGTGTGAGTCGTTCGGGCTCTTCGTGGTGTGAGTCGTTCGGGCTCTTCGTCCTGGTGTGAGTCGTTCGGGCTTCTCGTGGTGTGAGTTGTTCGGGCCCCTCATCCTGGTGTGAGTCGTTCGGGCCCCTCCTCCTGGTGTGACTCGTTCGGGCTCCTCGTGGTGTGAGTCGTTCGGGGCCCGCGTCGTGGTGTGAGTCGTTCGGGCTCCTCGTGGTGTGAGTCGTTCGGGCGCCTCGTCCTGGTGTGAGTCGTTCGGGCCCCTCCTTGTGGTGTGAGTCGTTCGGGCTCTTCGTGGTGTGAGTCGTTCGGGCCCCTCGTCCTGGTGTGAGTCGTTCGGGCTCCTCGTGGGGCCTCTTGGGGGCCTCTTGGAGCCTCTTGGGGCCTCTTGGGGGCCTCTTGGGGGCCTCTTGGGGGCCTCTTGGGGGCCTCCTGGGGCCTCTGGGGGCCTCTTGGGGGCCTCTTGGGGGCCTCTTGGGGGCCTCTTGGGGCCTCTTGGGGGCCTCTTGGGGGCCTCTTGGAGGCCTCTTGGGAGGCTCCTGGGGGCCTCTCGGGGCCATCTTGGGGCCTCTTGCGACCTCCTCAGAAGCGCAAAGAAGCGCTGCCCCCTGAGAAGGACAAAATGAGCCCAAAACCTTCGTAAAATCAATGATTTTGCTATGAAGGAAGATGAGCGCGGCCCCCTCGGGAGGCCAACATGGGGCCAAAACCCTCGTAAAAACATTGATTTTGGCTTCAGAGAAGAGGAGAGGTTTTTTTCCGGATCCCCCCGTCGGGGCCAGAATCCTCGTGAGGGTCGTCGTTTTTTGGCCCTCCCAGGAGTCGAAAAAGACCCCTCCAACCACCCGCGGCCCGCCCTCTCCAGACCCAGGGGGAGGGGGTAGGGGGAGGGGTAAACCCCTCCCCGAAGGGGAAGAAGGGGGGTTGAGGACAGAGGGGGCTCTCTAAACCACTCACGCCCTAAAGGGCTGGTGGGATTTTCCAGATGTCTAAACATGTCTCAAACATGTTTTAAACATGTTAAAGCATGTTTAAAACATATTTCCGACATTTTAAACACGTTTTAAATTCGATGATAGGACTGTTAGGGTGTCCATTGTCGTGGCATCCACAAGATTAGCGACGGGTCCCGTTTCCATGGGAAGTCGCGGATTGCCGCCGCCGAGCGAGGCGGCACCTGCGGCATTTTGGGGAGGGCACCTCCCCCGGTCCATGGATTTGGCGACCGCGCGCCAATTCCATGCACCGCCAATCCATGTTTGCGCGCCCCCCGAACAGATGACACAGGGGCGGAGGAGGACCGGGAGGATGAGGAAGAGGACGGAAGACGACGGTCGACGGAGTCGGAGTCGGATGCCTCGGCAGCGGGTGCTCTCGGTGGCCGAGCGCGCGTGACTCGCCCATCTGACGAATGCTTTAGCTGCTAGCTGCTGCACAGGCTGACATTTGAGGGAGCACCCTGGGACCCTGTCAGGATGCGGGGGGGAGGCGAAGGGAGGAGAAGGGGCGAGAGGGGCGGAGACGGGAGGGGGGAGAAGGGAGAGAGGGAGGAGGAGGAGGAGGAGGAGGAGGGGGAGGAGGAGGAGGAGGAGGAGGAGGAGGAGGAGGAGGAGGAGGAGGAGGAGGAGGAGGAGGATTCGGTGGCAACTCATGGGAGGAGGGTGGGAGGAGGGCCCCCCCCCTCGAGGCGATCTCCTCTGGGCAGCAGGCGCGGGACCGTGCCGGCGCATTCGGCCCCCTCACGAGATACTTCAGGGACAGCTACTTGTCCGGCGCTCAGTCAGGCGGCAGGTTCGAGTTCCGTGAGTCTCCCTGAGAGGAGGGCGGAGGGACGCAGCAGTTTGCAGGTCGGGGCCAAGACAGGAGTCAGTTGCGGCCCGCGTGCTTAGATGTCAGACTTCGTGAGTCGGGATCCCTGGAATCGTCTCTGGACCCGTAGTGGCGTAGCAACAGGTGTCCTGGTAGACCTTCGGCACCACATCAATCTCCAGCTGGCGTACCTTTGGAGTCCCGAAGCAGTGCGGTGACGGAACGTGCGGTGACCTCGAAATCCTGGATCCCCCAAGACCTCACCGCACGGTCCGTCACCGCACGGTTTTGAGACCTTGGAGGCCCCTGTCGCCCGAGACGCCCTCGGAGAGGGACCCGAGTGCCAAAACCGTGCGGTGACCCCAAGTCCCCACCGACTCGCCGCACGGTGTGGTCACCACACCGTTTGGGGGGCCCCCGAGTAGCGAGAGCTCGTCTCTTGGCACCCCGAGAGAAGGGCGTTACGAGAGGGGTGGAGGGGCCTGGCAATGCCGCGGTTGGTGCCCGCGGGATACGGTACAGTCCGGGCTCGGAGTGGCTTGGGATCAAGTCGGGCGTGTCCCTCTACATGGGGAATATCCACAAATATTCAACAAATAGTCCAAGGACGTTTGTTTGAGTTGTTTAAGCATTTTTGGAGCATTTTTTGAGTATGTTTCATTTTTTGTCCAACATTCGCCTGTAGGGGGACACGCCCGACTTAAGCTTGGGACGACGCCGACGCCGCCGACCGACGGTCGGTGGCTGCCAGAGGCCTCCCGAGCGGAGGTGCACACGGGCGGTGTGTGCACAGGCGTTGTGGTGCACACGGGCATCGAGGCGCTGTTGTGCACATCCCTGCTGATGCGGCATCTGCGGTGCAGGGCTGGACCTAAACGGTGTTGTTGGCGATTTCGTGGGCCGTTTTCGTTTCGACTTCGTTTTGAGGTAAAGGGGGATTCGAGACAAAAGCGAGGGACAACGAAAACAAAACGAAAACGCAAAACACAGTGTAGGTTCAGGCCTGCTGCGGTGTGCGCAGGCACCGTGGTGAACACAAGCGTTGTGGTGCGTGCGCGCAGCTGCTGTGGTGTACATGGTAAACGTGTCGTGCACAGGCGTTGTGGTGCGCGCGTATGCCTTATGCAGCAGCGTGCACTGCGGCGTACACAGACATTATCGTTCACACAGGTTCTGTGCCGTTGCGGAAGGGGCTTGTCACGGAGGGAGTCCGTTATGCCGCGTCCGCTTCGGGCCGTGTCGGAGGCACTTTGAATCTCTCGGATAGCTTCTTGAGACCATCCTGTGCCGAAGGGACGGCATCGAAGTCTTTTGGCTTTTGAACGTGGCTTGCCTCCAGGGCCGTCGGCGAATTCTTTCCTCGGCAGCCTTTGGCGGGCTTCTTCGATCGTTGAGACTTGGTGAGGGTCCTTGGGCCATCATCGGCTAGTCTTGGGATAGACTGCAGCCATCTTGGAGAGGTGTTGGGCGGTTGTAAGGGCGGAGTCCTCTAGCGTTCGAAAACAACGTCAGATAGCAAAACTGGGTCCGTTTTTCTATGGACGATCGCTACGAGGAGTGGGCCTAGAGAAGCTGCGAAAGCTCAACCAGCCAATTCACAGTTCAGCCAAGTAATGCACCCCGAGGTGCCGAGTGAGCAGTCCGACTCGGACAGGGACAGTGCCTACCATACGAATCATCAGATGATGGTGTAGCACAAGGATGGACATGACGGATCGTCTGGGGGGGCGGCTTGGGAATAGTGGAGCGCTCCCATCCTTGTCTTCCTTGCCTCCCTTCCCTTCCCCCTCCTCTCCGCCCCCCCCCCCTCCCCCCCCCCCTACGGCTGTCGTATGGACCACTGCCAGGTCGGGCGCTCCGTATTATGGCCCCGAGTACACCCTGTGCGAGGAGGAGCGATCACAGCGAGGCATGCTGACGCACGACCTGTGCGGCGCTCAGCGGCGCGGCGCCAGAGGCGCCGCGGGCTGAAGCCCGCAGGCGTCTGCCGCCGTGGGGACGTCGAGGCGTTGCCCCTCTTCCCCGCCTCTCGTTGCGCATGTGTGCGCGTTTGCGGGGGAGGAGGAGGAGGAGGAGGAGGAGGAGGAGGAGGAGGAGGAGGAGGAGGAGGAGGAGGAGGAGGAGGAGGAGGAGGAGGAGGAGGAGGAGGAGGAGGAGTTTGTGGGTGCCGCCGCCTACCACGCTTGGAATCAAAGGTTCTGGGCGGCCGAGCTGGCTTCTCCGCAGTGGCAGGGGCGCCACTTGGCAAGGGCGCCGACGCCGTACCCGACGTTCTCTCGCGCTTCTCTCACGCACAGGCGGTGGCGCCTTGCTACCGTCGCTCGCAGCCTTTCCTCTCGGCTGCGGGGTCGAGTTCTTGGGTGCCACCCCACTGCGGCACCGGGTCGCGTGCGTCTCTCCCCCGCGCAGACGTGGTCTCGCCACGGAGTGCCCGCCGCTCGTGCGGGCTTTGCACAGTCAAGTGGGCTGCGAGCTGCGAGGCTCGCAGGAGCTTCCCATCTGCACCTGTCCGTGCCACCTGGCCCGCACCAGTTCCCACGGCCTCTGGCACCTTCCACGTGCCTTCGAGCCGGCGTGCCGCCGACGAATACACGCGCAAAAGTGCCGCTCCCCGGCTCCCCAGACATCCGACGTCTTGATTTTTTCGAGACGCGGGCCCCCGACCTCCCGACCACTTCCCTGGGACCGGTTCTTCATCCCGAGTCGTTTTTTGACGGTTCCGAGGCCCGGCGAGGGCCCCGAGAGGCCGAAAATTTAGAAAAACCTCCGTCTCGATTTTTTCGAGACGCCCGATGTCTGGGTCTGGTATGCGCTTTGGCTCCGCGATCTCCTTGCCCCTCCTTGCCCTTGCTTGGTCAGCCCGCCCGGCGGCTGGCCGGATCTCTCGCGCCGGTGCTGCGGCCCCGTCGACCAGCCGCAGTGCCTCAGGAGGGAAGAAAGCACGCAGACACAATGACTCGTCGATCCCCCAGAAAATACGGGGAAATATGGGAAGTGGGGGGGAAGACAAAAACCCCCAAGATATTGAAACATAGGGGGAATCCTGTTATCTGTGTGTATTTGTTTGTGTGTCCTTGGGCCCCTTCAAGTTGGCCAAGCTGTGAATGTGACATGTCTAGGACACGTCTTGTGAAGGCTGCATGAAAGACTCGGGGGTGTTCAGAACACCCACCCTGACACGTCAATTAGTGAATTGTCCGTTTTCGGTTCTCGAGAGGGCGCCGCGGTCGTCATTTTCCAGGCTTGCGCCCGCCAGGTTTGGGCCCGAGGTCGTTTTCACTAAGCCACGTTTTACTAAAGGGTGTTCTGTCCATCCCCGAAAGGCCCACGCTTTGCGCGACTCGCCGGGGATATCGGAATGCGACACTTAAGGATCGCTCTGAACCAGCTGCTTCCGTCCACTCCGCGTCGGTGCCAGCGCAGCATTCTGGGTGGCAGCGACTCGGGAAGGCAGGGGGGCCTGCTGGGGGCCTCCTGTGGCAGATGGCTCGAATGCTTGGGTCGTGTTCCCACTCTTGGGCCCTTCTTTGGGGCCGTCTTGGGTTCCACTTGGACCAGTCTCGACGCCTCTTGGGGACCTCTTGGGCCGTCTTGGAGCTCTGCTGGGGGCCTCTTGAGCTGTCTCAGGGGAGTCTTGCGGCCTCTTGGGCCGTTTTGGAGCGGGGGGAGTTCGCAAAGGCTAGAACCCTAGAACACATTGAACAATTACGGGGCGATCCACTGTTTTGGCCTCTCACAGCTCTGGTGCGGGCCTCTTTGGGGCCTCTTTTGGTCTTCTTTGGGTCCCCTGAGTCCTCTTGGGGTGGAAGGCTCGAATTGTCGGTTCGTGTTCTCCGTCTTGTGCCCTTCTTGGGGCCATCGTGGGACCCTCTTGGGCATACGTGGGCGCCTCATGGGTCTTCTTGGAGCCCTCTTGGGCCGTCTTGGGGGCCTCTGGGGTCGTCTTGGGGCAGTCACGATTTTCTCTTCGGTCGACTTGGGACGTCAGAAGCTCGAAAAGGCGAGACCCGAGTCACGTCCCTCCTTTCTCGCTCCTCCTCCCTCCCCTCCTGCTGCTGCTGCTGCTCCTCCTCCTCCAATCGCGCACGCTGTGCATTATGAGACAGCCGACGTGCAGTCGCTCCCGCAAAGCGGCGAGTTCAGGCTGGCACTGTCTTTTGCCCACGCGCTCCGGCGTATGGCAGTTCGTTCGTTCGTTCGAGTAACGGTGACACATCTAAGGAACATCATTGGTTTTTGCCTCTCGAGACCCTCTTGAGAAGGCTCTTGGGGCTCTCTCGGGACGCCTCGAAGGCCTCGTGGCTCGTCTTGAAGCCATCTTGGGCCGTCCTGAGGGCAAAGTGGCCCGTCTTGGAGCGATGTTGCGCCGTCTTGGAGGCATCTGGGCCTCGGGAGCGCGAGCCAGCCGAGTTAGCGAGGGATTGCGGCCTCTGGAAGATGGAGTGGTGCATGCAGGTAAGTGCGACCAGGTAAGTGCGACCAGGAGTGCGACAGCACTTGGCATTCTAGCACGCCTCAACCTGTCAGGGGGCACGGAAGCGGATCCGCGTAGCGCCGCTCTGCGGTGGAGTCCTCAGCAGTCCACCAAAGTGGCGACAGTCTCACAGCTCGCAGCCCGCAGGGAAGGCGAGGTCTAATCTGAATCTGCCGTACCGTAGTACGTATCTGTGCAGGACCTCCAAGCAGCCCACGAAAGTTGCGACGGTTTCAAAGTTCGCACCCCGCAGGGATGGCGAGGTCTAGTCTGGATCTGCCGTGAAAAGTTATTGTGCTGGGCCTCCGGGCAGCCGACGTGCACGTCACTACGCTGGACGTCCCAGGAGCCCGCGACAGTGGCGCGACAGTCTCACAGTTCGCAGCCCCTCCCCAGTGATGTCGAGGTCTGATCTGGATCCGCGTAGGACGTCACTGCGCTGGACCTCCCAGCTGCCCCCGAAAGTGGCGACAATGTGAATGGCGAGGCTTCGTCTGGGTCCGCCTACAGTCGGACCTGGGCCAGAAGAGCACCCTGCAAAGGACATGAGGCCCTCGGCGCCGGCCAACACGCGCAGCACATCCGAGGGCACCCTCCCCAGGAGGCACACCAGAACGTCCAGCATCCACGAAGAGCACCAGGGCACCCTCCCCGAACCGACCTTGATGCTGTTGCACCTCCGTCCGACGGCACCACGGGCACACGGCAGAGGGGCATGTGCTTCACGCGCCAGGGGGGAGGACCTGGCGGCGGCAAGTCGTCCCCTGATTTTTTTTTTCACCATTCTCGAATATTCCTCCTGTCGAGGGACATGCCCGACTTACAATCGTAGTTCGGATCACCAGCGGCCAATCCTGAGGATTCCTGCAGGGGCTGCCCCGGAACGCTGCTGGCGGGGCGCAGTTGCCGGAGAGCACCCCAGGGCCGCAAAAAACCAGGTGGGGGTCAAGCTGCGGTGGCGTCCGAGCGCCTTGTGAGGGCGAGGGCGGCGGCGAGATGTGGCGAGGGCGAGGGCCTCCCCGCCGCCAGGTCCTCCCCCCTGGCGCGTGAGGCACACGCCCCTCTGCCGTGTGCCCGTGGTGCCGCCGGACGGAGGTGCAACAGCATCGAGGTCGGTTCGGGGAGGGTGCCCTGGTGCTCTTCGTGGATGCTGGACGTTCTGGTGACGGTGTGCCTCTTGGGGAGGGTGCCCTCGGATGTGCTGTGCGTGTTGGCCGGCGCGGAGGGTCTGATGCTCTTGGAGGGTGCTCTTCTGCCCCAGGTCCCTGGCATCGCTCGGACGTGTGCATTTTTTTTTGGTCGGCGAGGACCATCGAGGAGCATCCTTGATCATTTGGCGAGACAAGCCACGCACGAAACCGCACAAAAACACAGGGAATGGACGTCCGAGCGATGGCGAGGGTCCGGCCGCAGGCCAGCGGGGGCGGGCGCAGCACCACTCTGCCGGGCTGCTGCGCTCCCTCTCCTGGCCTCCGCGGCGGCTCCACTCTGTGAGGAAGGAGCGCGCCGTGCACGCCGGTGCTGCTGGCGGCGCGGGCCAGGGTGTCTGGGAGCTGGGCGAGGGCGGGCAAGTCCCGTGGCTGCTGCCACGGTCTTCCCGGAAGAAGAAGATCCCTTCCCGGAGTCAAGCTCAGCGCACGGAATAGTACACGGGCTGCTTCCCGGAAGAAAATGGCAATTCCCGGAGCTCCGTTTTTCAAGCAGTGGCGAAGCGTCCTGGCTCGCCTATAGCCCTACCAAACAATGTTCTAAGAACCTATTGTGTTTCCCACGAAATGTTCTTAGAACATGTGTGGTTGGGGGCGTCTTGTTTTAACACATGAATGTTCTAGGAACATGGTTTTTGTCATAAAGACATTTTTGGGTTCCAGGAACATTTCGTGGTAGGACTATACGAATGCCGGGACGGTCGGTCCCTGCTCAAGTTTTAGCAGCCACGGGTTTGCCAGCCGTCGCCTGGCTTCTGAGATATGCGCTCGGGTCGGGCGACCGGGGGGGTGTCACCGCCCACCAAACCACCTCAACCCAACCCGAAGGCCATGATCTGCCCTCCATTTCCAGTGGGGGGGGCGGGAAACACCGAAAAGCACATATGAAGCCCGTACCACCCCCAACCCGAAATTCGGGTCTTCGGGTTGGGTTGGGGTGGTCTGGTAGGTAGTCAGGGTGCCAGTCTTCGGGCCAACGCTCCTGCAGGCAGCCTGCTCAGGCCCTGCCGCTGGGCGTGGGCGCCTCCATGCGCGCTCCGGCGCCGGGAGGCGGCGGGAGAGCCAGCTGCGTGAGGCGATTCGCTGACGTTAGGTCGGGCATGTCCCCCTACAGGGGGAGTTTTGGACGAAAAAATTATAGTAACAAATATCCCCAAATGGTACAAGATAGTCAGAAAATCGTCCCCAGACTGTTTGTGGACTATTTTTCGAAGCTTGCTCCTGTAGAGGGACAGGCCCGACATAACGCTAACGCCGCCCCTTGAATCATCTCCCGTTGCGTCCGACTCGACACGCGGCCCCACTTGGGGAACCGATGGGGAGCAAAGGACCACGCGGCTCCTTGACACCGTCGCGGGGCTCGTCCGCCTTGTGCCCCTGAAGGTCTTTCTGCGCGGCGTGGCGGCAGGCGCGCCCGCCGACTGATGACAGCGATTCACGTTTGCGTTCCTTGGCGTGTGGCATGGGGCACGCAAGCCCCGCGTGGCAAACTGAAAGCTTGTTGGTCTGCGAGATGTGCCCTGATCTCTCCGTTTCTGGCGGGTCTTCTGCACGCTCGTGGGCCCCCATGTGCTATGTGCTATGTGCACGCAAAGCAAAGGGTAGTCATTCCAGAGTCTTGTGCGTCTGTCTGGCGGTCCAAGGTCAACGGTGGCGTCCACTGGCACTGCTCATAGAGTGTGTGTGTGTGTGTGTGTTTGTACTCTCTCACCGGATGGGGGCCGTGGCTCTTCCCCGGCCTCACCACGACCAGGCAGCGCTATTCTCAGCGACCCCTCGGCGCCCCCTCCTTCCAAGGCCCATCGCGCCACCCGTTCCCTCTCGGGGTTCCGTCCTGTCACAGCCGTCGGGCTCAACAGTTCCCCAACCGAAATTTCAGTGAATTTTATCATGCTCAAAGTTGCTTGTTTTTTGTTGGTCGATGCCGTTTTTGCTCGCGGTTGTGCTCGCGGTGTGGGATGCTTTTCCCGATGCCTCGGCGCATAGCCGTTGCCCGGGATGCTTAGGCCCCTCTGTGGTGACAACGGTTCTGGCGCGTTGAAAACAGGCGGCGGCTTCCAACGTAACTTGTACATTGAGTGATCGTATGCATCGCATGCCTTGGTCATGTGCGATGTTGTTTGGGGCGTGGCGGGCCCGCGACGTCAACGTTGCCTTGGGAGGCCGCGTGGCGTTTCGAGCGCTGGCGCGGTTCCTGATCACAACATTCTGCTAGGTACAAGCAAACTCCCTCGCTCCCTGTCCTCTTGCGCACCCGTTTTCTTCTTTCCGTTTTCGGTCTTCCCTTTCCGCCCCCCGCGCGTGCTGGCGTCTACGCGGGCGCCGTGCGCTCAGGCATGGTGTGCGAGGTCGCCGTCGTCATCGTGTCTTTCGCCATGCGTAAAAGGGAATAACGCGTCTCTGCCGCGCCTGGGGTGCGTTGCGAGCTGGCCCCGCCAGCGGCGGTGCTTCCGTGGCGCTGGTGCATGCGGGCGGGCTGCCTCCAAGTGGCGGTCGTCGTCGTGTTGTCGCTTGCTGTGGTCTGACACTGGCGCCAGCGATGCATTCCCCGCCCCCCTTGCCTCCCCCACTTTCACTGCCAGTTACCAGTCCATTCCTCCTAGGCGGCGACGCCTCAGGCGACCCGGGGCCAAGCAGCACCCAGAGCCAGCCACTCTTGCCGTCCTGCCCTACGCACCCCCTTGTTCTCTGGCGGCCTCTGGCAGGTTGCTGTCGGCGCCGTCGCGGACGCTGCGGCGGCATCGCACGCGTGGTGGAGCTCGCGTGGAAACCCCGTCCGTGCGAGTTGCGCCCGTCTTGTGGACGTTTCGTCCTGGGCGGCCGCCCGCCGTTCAAACGCGAGGTTCCCGCTCGCCCCGGCGGGCCGGGACCCGCCGCGCACGCAGGAAAGTTCGCTAAGGTCCCCGCCCCAGCGCGCGGCCTTGCCGCACGGCAAGGCAGGCAACAAAGGTGTGCCGCCGTTGCCGCTGGAGCGGGCAGCGGGGAGCTCCCGAGCCACTTCGGCCATGTTCTCCCCGATTTCTGTCAGGAGGGGAGCTTCTGTTGTGTGTGTGTGTGCGCGCGCGGACACTGCCCCGGGCCAGGCGCAGCATTCCCAGTGGGACGTGGCGCCGCTTTGCGACTGTTCGTGCGGGCGCGTGCGGCGCGTGTGAGTAGCTATTGTTTTGAAAGGTGTGGCCAAGTGCTCACCGAGACTTTTGCTTCCAACAAGACGCGGGTCAGCGTTGCGACTGTCTGCCTCTGGTAAAATGGTCTTTGCCACAGGTGTTCGAAACAGGTACGAACAGGAGCGCCACGATCACGATCTGGTGGGCGAAAGTCGTCTGGGTCGTCAAAGGTGGGAAGGGGGGTGTCTTTGCGCATCGGTTGCCATCGGGAACGCGCGCGAGTCCAGCCGATCCAAACGATGGCAACGCGAGTGGTGGTGTTCGGTGAGGTGCGGGAGCAAAGTCCGTGCGAAGGAG